>VZSR01001479.1:22861096-23212175 GCA_013398615.1 Brachypodius melanocephalos | reverse complement strand
GCGGGGGGGCAGGGGGGAAGGGAGAGGGAAGGACATGAAATTTTTGAAAATCCAAATTTCCCCAAAAGATGTGCTTAAACTACTACATGTTTTTGTCTACTTGGGATGCAACCCTGGGTTTTATGCATTTATTATAAGATAGTACAAAGAATTTCTTACTATTGCTTACCTTTGATTTTGTTCTGAAAGGCAATTAAGTAACTTTTTTTGAGGATACTCAGGTGGCTTATTTCAGCAATTAACAGGTACTTCAAGGGAAGCATGTGCTAAACATCTCTGCAGGCATTGCTCACTGTGTTAAGGATTTACTCAATATTTGAAAAAAATAGAATCCTACAGTTAATTTTACAAATTGTGAATCAGCTCCCTCTGACATGGGACATACACCATTCCATATATAATGTTTAATGCAGATAAACCATCTGAACTAATTTTCCTTTGACATCCTGTAATCTAAACAAGTAAATACATATATTTTTTCATCACCTGTCCTTCATATGGGGAAGAGCAGAAAGTAAAGATCTGTCCTACGAAGGAATCTGCAGACAACTGACTTTACAGTGAACCCCTAAAATGCATAATTCATTTTCCAAACAAGATCCTGCCAAACCTGGAGAGTTAGTATCTAAAAACATCCTGATGTGATTTTATCCAGCAAACACATATCATTATTATTCTTGGCCTAGCTTCCTAAGATATTGAAAAAGTGTAATCATGATATGGGTCTTCCCCTAATAACTTCTATGGACACAGCCAACTTCAATTGCCTTTTAAGAGGAACAGAGATGTCAAATGTATTCAGTTCCACAAGGTTGTTAAACTGAAATGAGAAGCTCCATTGGAAAATGTCAACAGTTTAAGACATCCGTGAATGTGAAACATTGTGGGAATCCTAGGTCTGGGACAGGTTTTGTTGGCATTTGCACTGTTGGTCAGACAAGATCTACCCACAAGACAAAGTTATGTATTAGATCTCAGTAATGTTGCTGTCCACAAAACTTTCCTGTAGAGTGATTGAAATATTTTTTTAATTTTTTTTAAGACTAAAGTGTTCATGTAGTCCCAATCTGCTGCACACCAAATGGCTGCCTCCATCTGCCATCCAGGCTGCCTGCTAATTCCACAGAAAATATTGCTTCTGCCTCCTGGGAACCACTGCTGCCACTCCCTCTCCCTCACTTACTAGGGAGTGGAGCTCTACTACTGTGAGGCATTTCAACCCAGAAGCCATCACCCCTAGGTCACGTTCTGTGAGCAGGTCCCACAACTGGTCTCCAGCCCTGCCTCCTAAAAACAGCTGGACAGCTAATCCCATGAGCCATAAAATCTCATGGACTAACTTCATCCCAGTTATATCTGCATTATCTCATTACACTGTTATAGCTTTGGTTTGCTGTTGGAATTGTGTGTCTTTACCTTCTTTTCTTGTAAGTGAAGTTCTCATCTGCAAGCTAAACATACAATTATGCTCTATCTATAAGAACTACAAAGCCACTAAAAACACACTGAATTTGAAAAATGACCCAGTCTCTCTGTCAAGATTTTTCCTGGAACTGATAAATACAAGATAGACTGCAAGAGAAATTGAAAATAAACTTTAAAATATGGCTCTAAGAGCAAACCAATTTGGACAGTCTTATGGAAACTTAGAAAATCAAGTTCAAGCCACAGAGATTTAAAATAAAAAGGCAGAAAGAGCAGATCCTTAGATTCTGTAGATGCATAGAACATAATATTTGTTCTGACTGAAAGATTTCCCACTATATTTTTAAAAATACATTTACTTAAATAATACAAAATTGTACGAACAAAGAATAGTGTACATTTTATACCCTGACATAATCCATCCCATCTCTCAAATGAAAACCAATTGTACTATATGCCTTAAATATTTTGTCACTGGAAGTTTAGCTAGAAAAACAAATACCTAACAATTTTATTGTTCAGTTCTTGAAAGAACTGATTTCTGGTTTTCATTACAGCAAAATATAGCTATAAAAGCTGCTTTTCAAAGACTGTATGGTACCACAGACTGACATTAGATACCTAAATAAAGCCCATGGTGAGACTAAATCGTGGCATATTTGCATCATCAGTCACTAGATACTTGCAACCAATTGCTATGGAATTAAAATCTCTAATAGCATCTAGAGTGTGGACAGTCAAAGCATTAATTATTCCATCACTTTCCTTACTTTTTTAATTAGTTAAGATGACACTAGAAAAGCCATCTCTGGTATCATGAAGCCCCATATATGTAGCCAAACCACAGCTTTTGTGATTCTGAGCAGGTCATACCAGAAAAAAACCAGCTTATCAAGAGATGCAGCCCCAAACATCCCACAAATCTCATCTGTGTCCTTCCCCCCCCACAAAAACAAAAAAAGGTGGGCATGAGAAGAGAGATGGAAGAGATCGGGAGCATACTCTGTGATCCTAGGTGCCTCCTTCCACAAGTAGATGGCAAAGCAGGATACTTCAGCTAGAAAGGGCAAAGCAGAGCCAAGGAAAGGGTGTGATGGGAACCAGGCATGCTCAGGTTATTTATTTCTACAGCTGTACAGGAAATTTCAGCTGTTGGCAGCCTGCCTTGGCAAGCCACACCTTTCTTTTCTTGTCAGAAGAAAAAGAAGGGGAGCCAAGTGAGATCCCTCTGTGGATTCAGCCACCAGTCCACCTGGAGCCAGCACAGTATCCGAAATGTGATGTTTGAGTACCTGCTTTGCTTTGCTTACAGGTTAAAGCTTTCTGCTTCACCCTCAAATTGGGGAATAGCTGTTGGCCTAAGTGCTGGAATGGCAGATGCTGGTAGGACTGTGAAACACATAGAAAAGTCAGAGGCTTTCCCTTCTCAGCACGGGAAAGAGCTCAGCTGCAGTACTCTGCCCCATTTAGAGCCCGCACTTCACAGCTGGAACCAAATGGAGATAGCCCTGAGGGGAGCAATGGAAACTAATCTGAGGTTCAGAAAACCTGATATACAGGGAAAGACAGAATAAACAAGTTCTTTAGAGAAAAGGGCTGTGAAGAGACTTGAGAACAATCTTTGGTGTATAAGGCTGAAAAATTAAAAGGAGAGGAACAAACTATTTTTCCAGGTTCAGTGCAGCCAGGATAAGAAACAATATGCTTCATTTGCAGTAGGAGAAATCTGGGGAAAGGAGTCCTCTACAAAAAAAGAAAACAAAACACTGGCAAGTTTGTCTGGAGAGCTCATTATGGGCAGTATAGAAGAACAGACCAGACAGCCAGACAGATCTCTATGACAGAGTGATGTTGGTTTAACTGATCCTTCCTTGGGACAGGGAGTGGACTTCACAACTTTTCTGAGATCACAGCTTGAGAAAACTCTAAATGAGGTAAACTGTGTGTCATGGTCACACTACAGACCCCAAGACACCACGTGTGAATGGAAGTCAGCAAGGACTGTGCCATACTGAAAGGCCAAATGGATTCCTTGGCACTTCACTTGGGGGATTGTGAGTACTTCTTTTGGCCACATAATGTGTGTAAAACATTACCTATTGACATTCACTTCCCTTTGCAATATCCAAGTGATTTCTGCTTATCTGGGAGCTGATTCAGAGGACAGTCTTTGTTAGGCCACTGTTAGGAAGTGGTCTGGGAAAAGAAATATCCTCACAATAGCTGTTGGAAATCACAGCTTTTTGGGGGGTCAAGAGAAATCCCTGAAATCTGCTTCCAATTTTGGATTATCAGGGACACTGAGCATGTCGACAGTAAGAAGAGCCCTGGGGTGAGAAATAGACTGTTTCTTAGATAGTTAAAAAACACCTACCTCCTGTATTTGTAAAGGGGCCAGGAGCCTTCTGGCCACTCCCAGCTCAGGTGAATCCTCTTCTTCAATCAAACCCACACCAGCAGGAATCCTTCCAGGAAGGCTTCCCATGCCAGCTGCCTGCTGGTCAGACAATGTCCTTAACCTCATTCAGCTCTGCAGGAAGCACATTTTGGTGAGTGCTGCAGTTTGAGGAATGCAGGCATGTTAATTATTAGAGCTTCAAAAGATCCAAGTTCCAGTGGGCTGGATTCCAGAGTTCTGAATGAAATGAAAATCTCATCTTGATCTCCCCTGGCCCATAGCTTGGGTTGTTAGTGGAAAAAAAGAATTGAGTACACGCAAGAGATGGTTTACCAGCACAAAACAATAGCACACAGCTTTAGGACTTGGGGATATGCTAAAGTAGGAGCTGTTGTTGGGCAATGTTCCTTACACAGACTTACCCTTCACTGCTGTTAAGAAAATTCCACAGGAAGATTTCATTGTTATATTTACAGTGCACTCCTTTAAAACAGATGTAAACAGATCTTCTCCTTCTCTACTGTTTGTTTGGAGTTCACATTTCAGTTCCTATGCTGTGACCGTGTTATATAATGGGTACCACCAGCATTCTGAATGCCATAAGCAAAAATGAATCACTTAAAAATCTATCAGAACTCAGTTTCTCTGTCTGGAGTTTCTCATCATGCCCCACTATAGTTTCTTGCTGTTCCTCCCCTTTTTGCAGAAGAATATATAAAGCTGTTATTTTGCCCCCCTCTCTGTCTGAGGAAGCCTGTGAGAGAAGCTTAAAAAAACCCTATGAGCTCTGTTCATCCTCTGGCTGCTGAAAAGCTGTGATTTGAGGCATTGGATGTAGGAAGAATAGCACAAATACTTCTCCACCTCTGGTTACACAGGTAAGACAGCACAATCCAGGGCAGAAGTTCAAAATTTGGTCTGTCATGCCCAGGATCCTACTGTGGTGCACACGGACAAAACGAGCTTGTTTAGGTTATGATTAAGATGACGAGAAGGCTCATCTAGTAAAATATGAGACCAGACAGTAACTAAAGGAATATGAGGTGTCTGCACAGAAGGAAAGGAAGGGTAATTCATTCTCTCATGAGAGCCACCATCACAGCTGAACGCTGAGGAAAACAGTACAACAACACTTTGTACCATCAAAAGTATTTTTTCATTGAGTGAGAGAAAAAAATCACATGAAGATGGACTCAGCCATGGATGCATACCTCCTCCTAACAGAGGCAGACATATAAGCCTCTCCTTGCCAGCACACTGGTGCAAGCTGTCTGAATTCCAGAAGGTGCCAATCTCCAGCTCTTTCTACTCTTCAGACACTCTGTTTTATGAACCAAAGACGTGAAGTGGTTGCCGTTTCTGAAGACCAAAATCTCTGCTATTCACTGCTAGCATGTGACACGTCTTCTCTCCTGATGGCTGCAGCATGTGTCTGAATGGATGTGGCACAAGGTAGAAGCACAAGCTCCTAACCCTAGTTCTGTTTTTTACTTGCTGGATGGCCTAGGGCAAGTCACTTCAATCTTCTGTACCTCAAGTTCCCCATATGTGAACTGGTGCCACTAATACCTCTCTCCAAAGTCTCTGGAAATGGATGACCAAAAAGTTCTAGACACTGTAAGCAGTTTATTTCCCAAGCAGTTCTTAAAAATTGCATGGGACACTGTCACAGAAATACAAGTAATTTAAAAGAAGTCAGGAAAATTCCAGCAGTTCAGACTCTAAGGAGAAGAAGTAAAGTCCAAACCTAAGAATCTGTCTAGCGAGAATCCAGAGTTTCTCATTTAATTAAAACACAGACAGCTAGCTCAAACTCCACTTCTTACCTCACTGCCTGTGACTAATTCACAAGAGTTCCCTAGCACCCAAACAAGGGAGGACTTTCTGTGAGTGGGTAAAAGAAAAATTTGAGGGAGGTCTCTCTGGGATCAATAAAAACCATGCACATTACACTGCCAACATGTTCCAAAAACATCAAGATTGAAAAATTGCGTTTCAATACAGCCAAGAGTTCAAGTACTATAAAAGCACCATTAAAATGTACATTTGTATTGCATCACTGAGGCAGAGCATCAAAGGATATACACTAGAATTTTACTTCACTGGCTTTAATATAGGCATTGCTATACCCTGGCTGCCCTAGGACTCCTTATGACTTTGCCTTTACCATCCAAATACATACATGAAGTGCTAGAAGTTGTTTCAATGGACTGCACTGAAGAACACAGTTCTTAAAAAAATAATAGTGCATACTTTGTGTTTGACTGGATAATTACCTATGCAATTATGAATGAGTTTGCAATTGTGAAAACGAAAAGATTAGACCTAACATTTGCCAGCACAGGCTTTTGTAGTAGGGCCGAAATAAAAATCTTCTGTTCTGAGGTGAAAAACTAACAAATCTGGATTAAAGAGCCTAGTTAATCAACTGCTGATGGTGGTAGTTCTGTGGTCTCATCAAAAGAAAAAGACAAAAGCACTATTTTGGGAGTGCATTACGCATCTGCTGGTGTGCACACAACATTGAAAACCTGGAAATAAATCACCAGATCTGCTTTCTCTTAGGGGAAAAACTTTGAACCAGGGTTTTCAAGCACACAAAATATCTGATAGTCACTGCAGTACTGCATCCTGTTATGTCCAAGTTATTTTCACTAGAATTTCCTACAAAATTGGAGCCTATGTGATCATTCATTTTGTGTTCACCTGTGTATTCATTCCATCCATTTCTTAAAGATATTTTCAACCAGCTTCTAACACTGGTAGACTTGTGAAAGATAACCAAATTCTTCCTTTTTCTTCTGAAAATAGACAGATGGGTAGAGATGCTATCAGAGTCCTGTCTCTGAGAAAACTTGCAGTTGTGAGTTCAAGATATGAGAGAAGCCTCATGGGAGAAATCTCTTATATAAACACCCCACTGATGGGAAAAGCTTTGCCTGGGGCTCACATCCTCTTAGATAGTGAAAGTCAATCACCCATGAGACAAAAAGCTATAGGAAACCAGGCTTCCTTAGTTCTGCTGCCACAAAATTTCTTTGTTAAACAAAATGGCTATTCCAGGATTTCTGAAGAAGAGCACTGTACTGTAGGCGTGTGCAAGTCTGGATTTTTTTTTCCTTTTTCCCTAAGTACTTCTGTTTACTAAGCTGTAAGTTGTGTACCTAACTCACCAAAATATACAGTCTCACTGCCATGAACAGCAGGACAAACTGGTGACCTATGAAACACAAGAGAGTTGAGAAAAGGTTTGCACAAACAAGCCATGACACAAATCTATTGAGAACAACAAAGAATGAACAATTTAAACTACTTGCCTACTTTGCCAACACATGATGCCTGATTTTTAACAAGGAAATCTTTAGCAGAACATGGAGAGGAAAAAACCAAAAAAAAACGCCTGAAAGCAAGCTGTTCAGAATTTTCTTTTCAGCAGAATATAGTGTCCTAAATTTTCAGCAGTGGTTTTGCATGCCAAAACATCTGAAACAAGATTAATTATCAGAGAGCAAACTTTGAAAACATAGATAAAAACCCCCAAGCCTATTTTGATGTCTTATAGCTGGTCAACTCAGAAATGAGGTATACAAAATTTTTAACTTTTATTTCTGATCAAGTATTGTGAGTATACTTTTCTGCTTCTTGTAATTCTCACTTTGTCTGGAAGAGAAGGAAATTTAGTCACAAAAATCCCTCTGTATTATTGATGACTGGCCTTCTTCAAACACTAAAGCAAGTTACAAAACTGTAGTAATCTCTCCTTCAAATTCTGGATTTCACACATACACACACACAACCACAAAATGCCCTCAACATCCTGGCAAGCTTCTGCCATTGTGATTGTGGTCTGTTAGTATGGACACACACTGGTTTACATTTTTCAGGTCTGTTTCGGGAAGCAGGCTACAGACTTTAAAGAAAAACAACTCAATTTCACCTCAAACCTATTGGACACCCACCATAAACCTCACCAGACTCTAGCTCAAAAGCCTCAGAAAACAGAGGGGGTGAATGTGACCACAATACCAGATATGAAATATGCACATTGGTATGGACAGAGATCCATCCACTGGGTCTGGAGAGCAATTGCTTGAAAGATTTACTAATTGTCACACACCTCTTATTTTTTCATCCCTTCCTTATATTTTTCCAATTTTCTTCACAAAGAAAGTATAGTCTGTGAAGGTCTGAAGTCACACAAATCAAAAGTTCCTCAGTTTAGTCCTTAGTCTATATTGCTCCCAGTTAGCAGGTCGATAGCAAAACACTTCATGGTTGTAGCCGGACTAAAACTGTAGATTAGTATTTTCCTTACCCTTCTTAAGCCTCACTTATTTAAGTATTTTTCTCTTTTAAATCCTCCTTGTTTCTCCCAGCCCTTTCAAAGTAAAATCCCCATAATCCTTTTCTTTGTACCTTAAAAGTTCATTCAGTTTGCCACCTCCACCATTTCCACTTTATTCCCTTACCATGATGCTTTGTATGTCTTACCACAACTTCTTCATATCCAATTTTCAGTTCTCTCCAGCCAGGTTTTAAGGGACTGGAGCAACAAAAGAATGCAGGAGGTAACAGAGCACCAGATGAGCTACAAGAAACACTGATAATGGGAAGACAATGAGCATTCTCTAATGAAAGAAATACCTGCTTTTTTTTTTTTTTTTTAGTTTGGCATGCCATAACTATTCTCTGCCTCACAGAATGCTCTGCCCCACGAGCAAGTTTCCATGTCCTGAGCAGAGCTGACTGGTATTGCTTCAATTAAACATAATTTTCCATTGAATGGAGATGTTTAGATAGGAGATTTTACCATGGGTCTCTTGAATCCCAGAAAATTACAGATTCTTAGATGATATATACATGCCTCTCTTCAGTGTTTACAGATTATTCATCAAGCCACTTTGCAATTATTTTACATTGTTCCCTTTTTTCAGTACCTTTGATGAATTTCATTGATATATTCCCTAATCAATCTTAGTCTGTAACTCAGTAGTTGAGTCACCAGCCCTGGAGATATTTAATAGATGTGTAGACAGGGCATTTATTAGGATCATGATTTAGTGGTGGACTTGGCAGTGCTGGGTCAATGGTTGGATTTGATGATCTTAAGGGTCTTTTCCAACCTAAATGCTTCTGTGTTGTAAATGGTTAACTAACACCGGCACCCTCGTCGCCTAAACTCTGTGGCACCTACGCATCACTGCTCTAAGTCCCTTCACTGTTTTTCAGATCACACTGACGCACGCATTCAAGCTGATTTCAGAATTTGTACGCTGCATATTCCATGGCCCTGCACTGATTTAGCTGTTATGTAAAAATAACACGGTCGAGTGTGATGGGGTCTGTTGGTGACACAAGCAAGGGCTGGGAGTGGAATGGCAATCGCTCTGTGTAGGCATCGGCTCATTGAAAAGAGAAATGACCCGCCAGAGTCCGGCATCCTGCAAAACACAAATTAAGGCAGTAAGTGCTCCAGTGCAGACATCTGATCCTGCACATTCCAGCCTATCTGGGACCTTGATCCTCTGATTGCCCCCTCTGCTCTCATCTCTGTAAATAACATTTCTTATTACGAACCATGCCACATCTGGCACGGGATTGCTTATGCCAAGCTGAACTACACCCTTCCCCTGGGGGTAAGGTCAGGAATCATGATAAACACAGCAGTATAGGAATTTCACACCTTATAAAATTATTGTTTACAAGTAATAACAGTGATTACTCAAAAAAATCGCAGAAAAAAAAAGATGAAAAAATCTAATCAGATATGCAGACACAGTAATTAGGTTGTAGCCACTACCAGTTATCAATTTACCCAGCAGTCTCTGTCTTTATTTATTCTTCTGCTGCTTTTTCTCTAAGAAAGCAAACCCCCTACGGTCCTACTGAAAGGAGAAACATCATTTAGATACCCTGCCCATGCAGCACAGAGCCCTAATTCAGATCTTTTCCTTGCTCCCCAGAAAGAAAAAAGCCAAGAGGGTGCCTTCTGGAATATATTTATTTTGCTTACTAGTTTGAGACTAGTGAGATTTGGAGCCTATCCAAACTATCCAGTCTCGTAGCCTTCCCTTATGCAATTGCTCCAAGCATAATCCCACTGGGAGCAGGCTGCCAGAAGATATTGAGCACTTGTGAGCTTCTGCATCCTTTCTATGTGTGGCATGGATGGCCAAGCATACAGAAAGCCCAGAGACATCATCTGGGAGGAGGTGAGGAGCAGCCTTCTCAGCCTGACTGTTCTGGGTGGGCAGAGATCCAGGGCAAGTGACCTGCAGCACACACAGCCATGGCAGAGAAGTACTGACACGTCTCAGCTGAGATGGAGGGACCCTGGTGCCACCAAAAAACCTGCTGGAGTCTCCCCAGCCTATCGTGTGTTTCTTTCCACTTCAGTTTATTTGCAAATGTCACCACACTTCAAGTGGGAAGTTGACTGTTTTTTCTATCTTCCCATACAGGTGCTCACCCCCAGTGCAGGGCCACAAACAACACACACAAACTCCCTGTAGCCCTGGAAGCCAGAGAGCACCACACCTGAGTGACAGTGACCCTTGCTGGGTGCCATCAGCTGCGTAAGGTTGGACAGGGAAGGTTTGACATGCCAAAAACCAATCTCTTTCTCTCACTCAGTCTTTTGGCAACAAAGACTACTTCATGGCTCGGGCTTTCTACTTTTAGAAAATTCTCTCCCAAGCTGAAAACACCACTCAGGGACTTTCCAGACCCTTCAAAGCTATTGGAAATGGCAACACCATGTGTCCTCCTCCACTCTCATCAGTGAGTTATTTAGGAGTTAGTTCCTCTGGGTTAATCTTAAAAATACTCAGAGCATAAAAATAAGTCATGCCTGAAGATCAGTTAAAATGAAATCTCCCCAACGGTGTTAAAAGTGCCCCACTAGATGCAGCTAAGAGTAAGGACTGGGATTTATTTCCCAACACCTTTCATAGAGTTCAGTCAGTACTATGCCAATATCAAGGGGGAGACAGGGAAATATTCCAGAGAGTCAGATTTTGCATATCTCTTCCTTTCTGTATAGAGATGTGGACAGACTGACAGAAATGGTGGCAGCATGCCCATCACAAGGTTGTGCTCCATGACCAGGGACACATAAAATGGGGTTGCACAAGACAACAGCTACACCTTCCTTTGCCAGTCAGCCACAGGATGAGTCCATCTGCTGTTAAATTTACAGGTTCTTTACAGAGCAGACAGCTATAGCCTGGCTGTCCCACCAGGGACAGCCAGTGCTGTCAGCTGTAGCTGGAATATAGCACATGGGGGACTGCAGGCATGCATGAATTTGGGATTTCTATTTCTTCCTACAAATTAAACCCTTTTACGGTTATATTTCTCTGAAGATATTTGAGCCATTAATATATGTTCTGTGCAGCTGCATATATATGCATGTTCTTTGACTGTATATAGAAGTTACATCTGCTATATTCACCATCTGCTATATTCTCAGAAAAGTGTAGTATATAAAAATAACATTAAGGTGGAGATAGAAGCTAACTAAATGAATGCAGATTAAAATCCTTCTTCAGGGGCAGAAGAAATAGTTAATTTTAGTGGTTACTGCTTACTAGCAAGTTTGATTATTTTATGGTTCCCATCTCTTTACCCTTTCCTGTTTAATTATTCTTCCTTATCAGTAATTTGAAGACTGAAACTTTCAAGCCTGGCTTAATTCAGTCTTGTCCTCTTTTATGTTTTCTTGTCAAGTCTGCTGTTATCTACTACTTCTTCCATCTGTGGCTTATTTTTTCTGTCAGGGCAACAAGACTCTCTTTGTCAGCTCCCCAAGGTCACTTCTGGGACATCTTCCATATGTATAACTACATCTAAAACCAATGGCTCTAAGGTCACCTGCAAAGCCCTTGGCTTTTTACAAGGCCTTACCTCATATCTCCTCCAGCTGCTCACAGGAGTTCACAGTAATTTGTACATAAAATGAATATACTAGAAACTGACGTTCTTATTCCTCTGTCTATTTGGCAATCCTTGGGCTGTGGTTTTCCTGGAGTAGGGACTGTATTCTTCAGCTATGTCTAGACTGCTCAAACTAACAGTGTCTGAGCACAGACCCACCCCAGTCACCCACCCAGTTGAATTGGTAGAATGGCCTCTGGCATGGTTTTGGCTGAGGCCAGCTAACTCTCTTCCAAGCATTATGTGGGCACAGTTCAAGTTTGGACATTGAGACGGGCCACAGACCATTCCCAATAGGCAGTTGAGTCCCATGTCTGGGAAAGAGAAGCATTTCTCTGTGTGGATGTGAGCTCTGCCATCACGGAGCAGGCTGACATCCTACCAGACATTACTGCAATCCCCAGCTCTTGCAACAGGGACTGCTTGGGATGTGTGCAGTGCCCATCCCTGGGGGATCTCGGCCGTGACTGAGATCTCAGCTTGCTGCCTGAAGCTCAGTGACTAAACAGCGGCTTTATTTTTCCATTCCTAAGATTTTATGAGTGCATAAGAAAAAATGTGTCTTTTCCTCCCCCCCTCCCATTACTTGAGTATCCCTTTCTTAAGGCACAGAGGCACTCCACTTAACACTTCAATAAGAAAACCCAGTTCCAATCTCCCTTTCATTTGAGAGAAACCAAGAGAAAGGATCAGAAGTCTCTGCGTTCCCATCCTCCCCCTTGAGCCATCTGCATTACCTTTGCTGACTCAGGGGTTCACAGGGAGTAAGCAGCCAAGCCTGCCAAGGACTTTCTGTCCAAACTCTCCTTGTGAAACCTGTGGGTTCTTCTTAAGGGACTGTGCTGGAGCACTGGGACCTGGAGAGATTTCCCAATTTCCCTGATTCCAGAAAAGCCATGCTGCAGGGAAATGGAGGGTTCTGGGGAGGTATACAGCCTCTCAAAGAGCATCCTGAAAACAAGACAGCTGTCAACGAGTTGAAGCAGGGAAGGCTAATGTGTGAGGTGGTGATTGAAGGCAAGGAAGATGCAACACAATCAGCAGCTGCAAAACTTGCACTATTCAGAGGGTGTTCTCAGGATGCTGGAGCAAGCAGGGTGTCAAAGATCCCTTTCATGTGACTGCAGATAAAGCTGTTATTCCTCTCTATAAGGCCCCTCTCAGAGTCCAGGGAAGAGAAGGAAAGATAAACAGGAAACTGGGAGACCATTATCTGTCTCTTATGGGTCCATAGGAAGAAGAATTTAGTGGCAAAAGCCACAAGAAAGAAAGGAGCAAAGAAAATCAAGAATGGCTGTGCATGTCCCCTGCTGTCAACAACACACACTTATAGCTTGATACCTTTCTTGGGCATCAAAGTGCTGGAAGGCAAAAGAAAAAAAACGATGCCTGGAAAAGTGGGCATCTTGTTCCTTGCATGGTTCTGACAATAGCTCGTGGAGGTTTTCCTGCTACTGTGGCTTAGGAGCAAAAAAAGCAAATAGGGACAAGGAGAGCGTGGGCATAGTCTTACCTACATTTTGTTCGTAGATGAGAAAAGTCTGAAGAATAATTCATCTCTCTCTTAACTGGGGTTCTTAGTGAGAGCATTACTACATCATCCTTTCCAACCACAGGCACACGGTTGAGCCCTGAGGTCTTCCAACCCCCATCTCCTAAACTCTCCCACCTCATGGCTGCAGTTCAGTCAATATTTACGAGTGAGATTTATAAAACAATTTCATACCCATGCCCTCATTCTGCCACAATTAAACATCATCTCCAGAGCTGTTCTGAGATCACTGATGGTATCAAGAGCAAACAGGACAGTAATTTGTAAAGACACGTTGGCATTGTTCGCCTTTAAAAGGCACAAACCCGCACACATACGTGCCCTCTCACTTACACAACTTTGCCAAGCATTACAGCCAATGTTATTTTTAAGCTTCTGTCAAATAGATGCACAACTGCTGTAGGGATTTTAGATGTTCAAAATGTCTAGTATTATTTCAGATATTTTCCCCTTAAATCTCTACTTTTTATTTTTAATTATTTTTTCCAGACAGGTTTTGAAATACTCACAAAGCCTCAACACATTTAACCTTGCAGAAAGGCACATTTAAGGTCTGACCACTTTATCACAAGTTTGAAGAATCACTACTTTTTTCAAGGATACTGTTCTTACTATAGTGCTGGGTTTTGGCCTGATAAATCTGCACACACACACACAGGGAACTTTTCTCCACTGCATCCAACAAGAATACGCAAACGAATCACAGGCTCACATGCAGAACAAGTTATGAGAGCTACTGTTTTAAACTGCGAGGCCTCAGTTTTAGGAAGCATTCTTTACACTACAAATCCTCCAGTGAACAGAAAGGCCATTTCACCAAGTTTCTCAGGGGAAGTTCATGGCCTCTGCATTTGACAGATCAAAATAACACTGCTGCTCCATTCCTGAAGTGGTGATGCAATATTTTCACTAGAACTCTCAGAGAGAAAGTCCAAAGAAAAAAACCAAAACACCCTAGATTAAATTTCAGTGACAATAAATCAAGGCATGAATGCTTTTAACAACTCAAATGCAACTGCTTGTCTGCACAGATACTACCTTGCCATCGCATGACACAAACCCCATTTGTTTTCACTGATGCAGAACCTTGTTGTAGAAATGTCATTACAGCAAGAAGCAGTATGAGGGAGGCTGTCAGGTTTTCCTTTGGATTTATGCCTTGGAAGGTAAGCATATATGCACTATGTCCAACACACCTGCAGGCAGGATGTGACAACGTATCCCAGTTGTGGTCACTTGTTGTCACAGTAAGCTACCTTCACTGCTTTCCCAATACTTTCACAGAAGTAGACTTGTATGGAAAATAAAATTCATTTGCAATGTGCAAAATAACTTCTAGTATGAATGTATGAGAAAATGTCCAGAAAAGATCTAAATACCTTCCAAAGTTCCTTGGCTCAGCTCCCCAAGCTTCCCCAGGTAGCATCAAACTGATCACTCAGCTAAAGGCATTGCCAGCAAAATAACACAGGATTCAACTGCTTTTAGGAAAAAAAATTACAAAACTTTCCTTTTAGAAACCAATCCAACAAACAAATCACCCCACCACAGTACTCACAAAACTGGTATCTTTTTCACTCAGTTAAACTTCATGGAAATAATAAAACCTTAACCAGAAACTCTAAAATTTAGCCTCAGGCAGAAGGCTTGAAGGAGTGTAAATCAAAAGCTCCCATGATATCCACAAGAGACTTGGTTATAGCCAGTGATACTATGCAGCAGGCACTCAAACATTGCAGTAGCAGGTGGGACCATTCACGTGCAGGAATGATAAACTAGGAAAAAAACCCCCAGTTTCAGGCATGTCACCTTGGGAAGCAGAACATTCCAGATCACTTTGCTTTGCCTCGAGGTGGAGGGAGGATCACTACAAACACGTGTGATCATGTGTGCTTGTGTGTTCTACGAGTGGTCTGCAATACCTGCAGCAAGTTAGGTAGTTGCTGTAACCCAATCAAAGCAGAAAAGTCTTGGTTTTATCCAAAAGAGTGAAGCACTCAAGAGTATAATAGACACAAGACACTGAGGAAACAGGATAAGCAAAAGCTTAAGCTCAGGAGATTGAATCTTTGTCCATGATGTTCAGGAAACTTGGAAAAATCCTACTTGCCTCAGCTCCAATCCTTCTGATTAATAACTTGCCAGAAGTTTGCGATAGTTCTGGTTAGGAACATATCAGAATCTATATTGGACAACTCTTTCTAAAGTGAAACAGCATATGCAGGCAGCAGCAAGTATCTCTCTGCCTGTGCCACCAGTGAATGGCATCAAAACACTGCGTGTCCTTGGTACTATCACTGCTTCATTTCATTTTATGGACTTCACTTCTCACATTGTTTCCATAGGCCAGTTCCTTTTCTCTCTTTCCTCCATTAATTTACAAATTACACAGGACTGACTTTAAAGTTCTATTTGAAACTATGTAAGTTACTCTACATCAATTCTTTACAACTGACTTTATCCATGTATCAGCTTTCTTAGAGATAAAAAGGGCAGTAAAAGCCCTTATGAAGTACAGATCAAATGCAAGACATACTTTAGCTACAAAAACCCCTACTCTGCTTAGCATGACAGTAAGTTAAGATTACAAAAATTATCTGATTTGAGCAGCTTGCCAAGCTTGTGAATTACTTGCCTGTTTTTCACTCGCAAACAGAAAAGGCAGACTGATTGACACTGTGTTCACTATGCCTGGCTTTAAGACTGCATCACATTTACACTCAAATTAAAAATCTCTCTAACAGGAGGTGACAGCATTGACAATAGCAAAAACGGAACCATGGAAGATGGACTGCTACAAATAAAATGAGTAAAAACCATTGCAGGTACCTGTGCAGCATTCCCTGACAGACAATCGCTCAGACCACATGGGCTGTTACAAGTCCTGCAGTACACTGGTGTTTGTGCCTGCAAGTTGGTTCTTTTACCTTCAGGCTATTGCCAATCCATGACTTACTTTTCTCTCCAGCTGCATCTGTTACTTCTGCCATCTCCCTCTGGCAATGTATGGTCTGCTTGTTTACTGCTCCAGCTTTTACTAAGGAAAGACTTGTGCTTTCCTGTCTGATGAAGAGTGCTAATCTTTTTTTCCTCGTTTCACCAGTTCCATAGGGACCATCATCATCATTTCTATGTTGCTGTTCTTCCTCCACAGTCTGAGTTTTCTGGCAAACACTCATGGTGCTCTTAACTCCCCTTAAACATAAAGGTCCTTGCCTTTTGTCTCATCCCCAAGAGGCTCAGCCAAGACAAAGGGGGGTAAAATGCCTTTTCCCACTCCTTCAAGTAACTCTTATCTCACTACAAATTAAATTTTTCATGCTGCTGTCAGCTACTCTCTATAATAATTGCAATCTTAAGGCCTTTGCTAGCATCTTTCCTATTAAGACCTCATAGACAAACCTTAAAGAAGAGAAGGGAAATTACAGGAAGGGGACGGTGGGATAGTACTGCTGGAAAGGGAGAAAATGAAGCTGCTGTGAGGCAGAAACACACAAAGAACTACAAAAATTAGGACTGCTTTTCCAGGGACCAAAGGTCACAAAACTGGCAAAGGGCTGAGAATCACAAAGGTAGTTTCCATGCTTGTAGGATCACCATTCCAGTGGGCAGAAACTGAAAAGCTGTTCCTAAGCAGGAAAAATTCTTGCAAGTGGATGTAATGATTGCACTTCAGACAGAAAGAATATGATGTTCATTTAGAAATGACAGTGGAAAACAGCTGAATTGTAGGGGTTAACTTCTAAAAGCAACTTTAAAAATGTAGCTACCTTACTTCAGCAGTGATGTCATTAATAGGCTAACTTGCAGTTTTGAAGATCTTCATGCTGTTAATCCCACTTTTCCATTGCATGGCTCTTGGCTGGTACCTCTTTGCTTGGTTTGTTACACCGATTTTTGGCCAAGAACTCTTGTAGTTGACTCACAGGTCACTGAGGTTTAAAATAAATAGGGAAAAAAATTGAGAAGGTACATATGACATCACTGGTGATTAAAAGGTTCTTGGTGCGTTCTGAGAAAACATTCAGATCAGAGTAAACTGGAAACAGAAAAATGGACATTCATACTTAGGTTAACTTGGAAAGCAGTTCTATAAACAAAGCAGAGTTATTTAACATAGGTTTTTAATCCTAAATCACTCCATTGTTGCAGAGGCTCATTTTAGGTTTATATCAGTATTAGTGGATTGAATCTGTAATTGGTCTTTCATCTAACCCAGCAGAGAAGAGCAGCAATTACTTGACTTGGCATCCTTGTCTTGCTCAGTGAAGAGAGCCTGAAATCACAAACTTACTTTTCTTGCTTTAATAAGGGAATCAAAAGTGCAAGGGAAAGTCAAAGGTGGAAAAGTGTGAGTGAAAGGACAAATGCTATTAAAATAGTAAAACAAACTAACCCAAAATGTCCAACAAGATAGCTGTTGTTGTCTGATGACTTTCATTGTTTAAAGAGCAGAAACAAATTCACTTCAGCTACAGCATAAAAGCTGCTCCCAAAAGCAAGGTTGTCTCCATTTTCAGTAAGGAATTCTAATACCATGCTGTTAAGTCACCAATTTTCAACTCATTTCCTGAAAACCAAATACTGTCACTAATAATGATTAGACTTTGGTCTTTGAAGGATGTTAATAGTTAAAAAGAAAACCCTGTGCTACTACACTCAGCCCATAAAGCATAACTCTTTTATTAGTGTAGCTGAAGGATTAGTAGAAACGTTTGTCTAATGAATGCAGCTACTATATTTGAGCACATGCCTGAATAAGCTACTGGTTGATTGAAACCTATCTATTTTAAGTATGCCTGAATGCTGCAAAAACTTGCTCTACTGCAGTATTACACTGGGTTTTGTATAAATGTAAACATTTATGCCAGTACCTCATGAAATTCACCTTATTTGCAAATCTTATGCCTGAAACACATTATGTAAAATGTACAGGAATGACTTTCCTACATCTGGTCTGATTTCCAGCCTCTGTAATGCATACAGCTTTCATGAGATGTGCCTTTCTTGTAAATGTTACTCTTACACCTTCAGAATTAATAACTGTTTCTGTGACAGACACAGGACTCTATGTATGTGTGTATGTGCATGGTTATATATGTATACATATAAGATTACAAATATATAGACACGATATAAACAAAAAAAAATTTGGAATAGTTTTTGAAACACAAAGCACTTAGTTTGAGTAATCACACTGAAAACAACTCCATACAGTTGATGGCAATCTTTTCTTCTTTACAGTAAGGTATTTCCTATCAAATTCCAGTTTATTTTTAAATACAGAGAACCCAAGTTGTACCCTATCAGCTGTTACCTTTTCCCTATTTTGTATGCACTTCTGGTACAGAGCTCTGCATGAAAACAGATGAAGAAAAAATGAGGTACTTGTATATTATATTTTTTTTGTATTCTTCTGGAAATAGAATGAGTTTGTTTAGCTTCCTTTTATCTCCTGAAATACATTATGTCTATCTGTACTGTCAGTCACTGATACTGAGACAGAAATACTGAACAGAAGAGCTAAGTCAAAATAATTTCAAAGAGACTTTACAGCTTCTCTGAAGGAGGGTAAAATTAATACCTGGGGTTTTTTCTGTCTAATTCATTTTGAAGAGGCATAGTTTTAACCAATGCATGTTCACATCCAAAAGCTGATCTTGTAATGTGTCCCTTGTATTTGACACAAAATGTGCACCATTTTTAGAACTGAAAACTTATTCAAAGCTTTATTTCTTTCCATAGGTTTAGTACAGAGCTCTGCACGAATGATGGGATGAGAGCTGCCTGCCTTTCTGAATGGTCAGTGTGGTGGAAGGAACACAAAGGACAATGTGACATGGAACACATTTACTGGCCTGTACTTGGGATGACCTGCCTGAGTCAGTGTGGCCCACCAGCCCTAAGAACATTCACTTCAGCTCATGAGTAATGTCCCAACTCCAAAAACACTTTTAGTACCACACCCAGCCCAACACAGCCCTTTGGGTGAATCAGAAGATTTTCCCTGGGTTCTAACCACCAGGGGCTGAAAATACATCATGTGTTGAACCATATTAGGTCAAAGACACAATAACAAACCCTTTTAGACCACAGAAATTAATTCTTTTTCATACATCATACTTCCTGGCTTTATATACATCTTCAAAACTCTGAGACAGTTGCTTTTCCCTGTCTGGGTTGGCAGAAATTGAAAAATCTTGACTCATCTGTTTCACCTCCATGTCACACCACATTAATGGCAGACAGACATCAAAAGGGGAAACCCCAATACTTCTCTAGTCAGAAAGACAAAAAAGATTGTAAAGTACCCAAAGTTCTACTGTGAAGTGTAAGTCATTCCTGCAACATATTTCTTAATGGAGTCCATGCTACAATAATTAATAATCAGTAGCATGTGCTGTGCACAGAGCTTTGAAAATAACAGAAGGGTTATAGAGATATTTGCAAATGTGACAACTGTATCAGGAAAGGACTGTCCAGTTTTGCTAAATTCTCAAGGATTGTGCAGTTGTCATAAGAGTGATCCAAGTAAGAAGACAGACGCTCCTCATAAGATGGAGAGCTGAAAAGTCTGAAGTCTGTTTAAGAAATGATGTCTTCCTTTCCCAAGATGAGCCAGATTTTTTTTTTTGACAGTGAGAGCTTTTATAGAAACATTGTCTTCACAACAACTGCCTCCTAAAGTTATTCTGAACCAAATGCTGCTGGCATGAACCCAGAAAATCAGTCCCATACAAAACTGGCATGGTTTTTGTGTCCTGAAAGTTTTAAAAGACCTGTGATGTTCTCCAAAGAAACAGTATGGGCTCACCTTGTACCTGAGGAAGATGAAAACATCACCAATACACAGGAAGAGCTAGCAAGTACATACCTGGTAGAGAGATTTACATCAGCTGTTCAGTCTCATGGATAAAGGCTGAGGTCTTCTGGCATCATTATCTGCTCTGAAAAGCCAGACTCCTTAATGAGCCAGCTCCTGCCTTGCCATCTTTTCACACCATATATATTGTCTGTACATATTTAAGTTGTGTATTTATAAGCCTCTGCAGACATCTCCCCTCTATTACATTAATTGTGACAGGAAAACTGATGTGCTGTCATAACACTAGACATCCCACTCCACAGGAACACCCTGTCTGCTGTCACAAGGCTTTCCCTGTATTAGGTGAAAGACAAAGCTGCTTATGTTCCACGCATCTACTAAGACAGGGAGGCACAAATGGGGAAAAGATCTGTGCTGAGAAAGCATGTGAAGCACTGTAAGGAAGAGACACTGAAAGAGGAGAACGACGTTTTCACTTGACCACCTTAGGCAAAGAAACAAAAAGAATTTTCAAAAGAACAAAATCAAAGGGAAAAGGACTTGAAGGCTTTTTCACAGGCTTTTCTAATATTCCACATGAAGTGTTAACTTCCCATCTATCTTTTTTAAATGCTAGGCAGAAACCATTACACAAAAACGAATTCGGCTTCATGTTCTGTACCACCAAACTGCAGCTATAAAAGTGTCTCAGGTAGACTCAATAGAATTACTGTCTTTTAAATCAAGACAAGGGAACTCAAATCTCATGTTTTCAAGCTAATCATTGGATGCAATTCCAGCTTAAAATTTGCCATAGGATTACTACAAAAATTGAAGATTTTTCTGCCACTGAACTATTCCACACCTAAATCCTTTCTTCTCAAAAAACTTAGTGGGAACAAAATAGTAGTTTAAAAGATACTTCCTTTTCGTTAGTGAATAAGGTTAAAGCCACATGAAATCATAATAACAAATCAAAAGGAGGGTAGTGGTGCTAGTCTGTCACAAAACTCTAAGCCCTTTTTTTTTTTTTTTTAAGTCAGGTAGACTCCTCATTATATGTATGAGCAATATGGGAGCAGCTAAAGCAAACTCCCTCTGCAAAAACTTTAATGTCTCCCTTCTGGGTAATTTCAACACAGAGGTGTTTTGGAGCCAGCTGTCCTTTGCTAGCAGGTAAACCCATTATTAAGATGGCAATTTCTGTGGGAACCTCATGTATAAATACTGTCACCAAATAATTCATTCTCCATTCTAAGAAGCCTTACAAAGATGTGCAGCTTTACAAATGTGTCAAGATGGTTTACCCCATCATGCACCAAATTAACATGATCCAAATAATTGTTTGGTTTACTTGTACCTTCTGGATTTCTCTTCAGGGAGAACATTCTTACTATTCAGCAACAGATCATACCACAGGCTGCACAAAACCAGAATATTGATAACCACACCATTCTCATAGGGAGGAGCAGGCCAAAACCATATATGTGAGGGAATTATTTCACACAGGTTTCTGGAAAACCCTGAAAAAAATCTTATTTTAAAAAGAGCAGTAGCAAAGACGCTGAAAAATGAAACCATGCAAAATAGTCTAGATGAAAATGAGACACTTGGGTTTAGTCAGATATAAGTATTTTAGATTAGACTGCAGTTTTATTGCTGCCTTAGTGGGAAAACCCCCTGCCTATAAAAAGCCCAAATGAAGTATTGGTCTATTGCCCATGGGACACAAGCTATGCATATTGAATACTGCTTTAAGTAATAACTGTTTGCAAATCCTAATGCAACAAACAGCCTGCTACTTTAACTGTATTACCAGAAGAACAAAAAAGACTGAATTCCTGCTCTCAGGATCCCACTCCCATCCTGTAATCAATTAATGCTGAATTAAAATGGGAAATAGGCTGGGCTCAGCTCCCACCTCTGCTGTTGTTTCTTCTCCTCTAGACCAGCACCTCTCCTGCTCCCCCACCTGGGTGAGGCATCCTCCAGCATCCCAGCACTAAGGTGGATGAAGCAGGCTGAACTAATCCTCCATAATCACCTTACAAACATCAGCAGCTCTCTTCCACGAAATCTGGGGCTGATGAACCAAAACACGCAACTTTGCAAGAGAATGGGACCAGGTAAGAAAGAAACTCAAAAGGTAGCTGGAACTTTGAAAAAAGCTGATGACAAGAACAGCACTGTACAGAAAAGTGTTTATTGAGAGTGTTGTTGCCTGAGAATTGTTACCATTTCATCAGCAAAAGTGGTGGCAAAGGAAACATGTCATTTTTGTCATCCTGTCCTGAAATTTGGTCCGTATGTCAGCACTGGTCTCTCAGCTGGTTGCTCAGCTCCTGAAGTTCAGCAATCATGTTGTCCATAGCTGTCACTTCATCAGCTATCTCACTGTGAACCTCATTACTTGTTACATCTATGAAAAGTTGCTGCACAACAAAAAGAAATACTTGTAAGTATTATATAAATAAATACTTTAAAAAGATACATACAGTTTCTCTCTTTCAGGAGAGAGACGAAATACAGGAAGCTCATAATCTCTATACTGCTTCTCATAATTTTGTAAACTATGATGGTATCTCTAAGGAAAAGGCCATTTTGTGGCTAATAAACAGAAGTTATACACACATATATAGACACATATTCTGCATACAGACCTGAAATCTGTGCCACACTCCTGATGTTGTGCCAGAAGTGTCAAATCCTCCTGTGGATGTGGCGTTTCCGCTCTGACCTGACTACCTATGCTGACTCCCGATTCCATCGAAATTAAAGGGCTTTTTCATAAAACTCAAATTAGAAGAACATCTCACTTTCTGTCACTGCAGTTTATCAGCCCACCTGCTGATAAATTGCTTGTGAATTTTAATGACCATTTTCCCCAGCGTTATATTTTCTTGCTTCCTTTCCTCCAAAACCTCAAATATTTTTTCACATCTGATTTCAAGACATGCATGGGTGGAGGCATTCACCTGTGTGTAACTAAGTTATACCAGAGAAAACAAAATGCTACAGAGTAATAAAAATAGATTGTTCTTAAAGACCTTAAGACATTAACAGAAACAACAACAAAAAAAGCAGCTAACTCATGAGCAATCATAATCTTCATCTATTTAACACTGAGGCTGTGTGAGGTACCACTACAGAAATATGGGGAAGGGAGGACACAAAAACACATGTTTTCCCTTAATTATGTAAAGGGAGAGTGATTCACACTTCATTAGAGACAAACACAAAATCTACATTTAGAGACAAAAACAAACCGAGAAAACAAAAGTTGCTCTGGAGTACATCTGTACCTGATTTTATCACCAAAACATAATGGGATAATACAGATATAAACAAAAATGTACTTAAAAGGCTTGAACCAAGGTATTCACTGTGCATCAAAACAATGCTGTCACTGAAATAAGGAACATCTTATACAAAAATAGGAACATGTTCATCCTACAAGTACAGAAACTTCTTTGACTTTCAGCCCAAAAACCTCACACTGGGAGTGTGACAGAAAAGTTTGGTTCTTTCTGGTAAGACAGCTAAATAAATCAGGATGATATAATTATTTCCCCTTTCTTTATTTTTTTCTTTCTCTACACACAGTTAGAGAAATCTATTCAAGTAGGGACAGCCTGGGGGAGTTTCAAGCACCACCATTCTTTGGGCTTGGTGCCCTATGTTTCCCCAAAACAGTGCCCACATTTCATACATTTACAATGCATCTCCATAACCTTACTCTTTTTTCTGACCCCACCTCTCAGATCCAAATGGAGCATGGGGACAAGGACTGAAAGAGTGCCCACTGTGCCATTTGCCACAGCATGTGACTGCCCAGCAGGCCCTGTACAGAAAAGAGCCCAGGAGCAGCACATTTCTGATCTGCAGCCTTTGGCAGATTGTGGGTGCTTCATGAGTCTGGCACAACACAGGAGCTCAAACATCAAGCTATGGAGATCCCAGAAGCAGTGACGTTGTTTCACCTGTTCTACTGATTTGTTCCAATTGCATGGTCCTGACTATAAAATTTGGGAATTTTATTTTATCAGTTATTTTCATTGGTTTTTTTTTTTAAATTCCTTCTGAGACCTTAACTAGTGATTCTGCTCCTAGCCCATTTTAAAAGTGCTTTTTTCAGCTGAAATTAAAAATGAAAAAAAAGAACCCCACACTAATATTGACTCACAGGGCAGCAAAATGAGATGCAGTCAAGCATGGACAGGCATAAACAGTGCCAAACTGTTTGTGCATAGGACCTGACAGAAGATGACTGAGTTTTTAAACTTTTCAACACACTCTGAAAATTCAATATGACTTCAAATTAAATGTAAGATGGCATCTTGGAAAGGATGCAAAACCAGTGAATTCATATGAAATGCTTCATTTCTAATATGACAGTTTTCTCAGAAGTACATAAAGCCATTAGCTGCCAATAATATAGATGTTCATTTAATTAGTGCCTTTAGAACTTAAAACAGAATTTATTAGACTCATACATTCTTAATCTTTCAGATATTACATGATCTTTCTTAACATAAACTACCTGCACTTATATCATATAATTTATGTCATTTAGTGCTTTCTCTACAGTAATACTCAGTCTGTGCAACGTTTTTAAAGAGAAAACAATCATATTTTGTGAGTAACAGCAAAACATATGTTGTCTCTTTTCTCAAAACATTTGAAAGTCTTACCTATGCCTGTATCTAAAAACTGAGTTACAGATCCAGCTTGTGTTTGCTGATGCAATTTTCCTAGGCTTTTAGCCTTAAAATTAAAGGAGTTAAGAGAAAATGAGCCAGGTTTAGCACACTGATGATGAATCAACACTTTGGAACACAAGCACACATTAGAAAACTTCAGCTATGTGATTCACAGTTGCTAACTCTCCTTCACAAGCAGGAATAATCCCTCTTTAAGACAAGATGTGTATTTTAACAGAAAAAGTATGATTCAAATATGATGACTTTTTCAAGTAATTGATACCTGAATTGGTAGGGTATCCACAAAAACCAGATTAAAAATAAGTTATGTCTTTTAATAAATAACTCCTTTTAAAACACACCAAGTGATGCAAAGCAAGCTTTACACATCTGTGTCTTTTCTGCAGGTTTAGATCCATTTTTTTCTGACACTGCCCAGTTTATCCCATGACTACTGACATTAAAAACAGGTCTTTGAAATGACTGATTGCTTTTAAACATCCAAATCTTTTTGCCCAACATTTTAAGTAAAATTCTACCTCACTCTAAAATATCAATGCTGCCTCTTAGACTAGTATTGCCATCAAAGCCTAGCAGGAAGAACAGAAATAAAAGTTTACTTAAAACTGGATTCCTTAACAGCATAGAGATGAACATCCACCTGATGGTGCACTGAGACAGGCAGGTATTATTTGATCTATAATTGATTCAAAACAGAGAAATTCTGGCAACAGAACAAAGATCCTAGCTTTCAAACATTCCTACCTTTGCCTTGGATGACAAGCCACGCAAGTTGAGCCGAGCTGAAGAAAGTATCTGCAAAGCTTCCTGACGATTAGATTTGTTCTTGCTGCATTTTATAGCCACTAGAATCCAAACACAGAAGGACCCCCAAACAAAAAAGCATTAGTACTCTTGCAATAATCTTTGAACAAAAACACTTAACTAAAGATCTTGATACCCTCCACAGACAATTTTAAATGTAATATCCTCCCCAAAAAACCAAAAAGTAAAAAAAAAAAGCCAGGTAATTTTGAGACGATAACTCTAAACACAACACGTATCTGTATCCTTCTTAAACGTAAGTATCACAGAGCAGGGAACAGTCTTACTAAGTTTCATTCATTTCCTGACTGGCACACTCAATCAAACAATTTATGTGGTGATCTGAGGACTGAGATGAACTGTGGACGCATTTTCACTTGCATTATGAAGTTGCTAGATCATTAAATTAATTGATTCCATGTTTAGCAGTCATATGTTTACTGACTCACCCTACACAATTTCTGCCTCATTCCAAGTATATTTTTGTACCCAGTATCAGGATGATACTCTCTGTTACAGGACTCCTAGTAGTAGGAATAAATACAATAGGTAGAGTATTATTTTGCCACTAAACTTAATAAATATTTGTTACACTCTTCATGAAAAATAAAAGTCCTTTTCAGGTAGAACATACCATGTGCAATCTCTATGGCTCCTTTCACCACTTCCTTAAAAGAAGAAACATCTTTCTCCCAATCACTTGATTGAATTTCACATTTATGTGCCTTAGTGAGATACTGCAGTGACTGCAAGGAGGAGGAAAAAAAAAAGTATTAGTATGTCAGAAAATCAACTAGGAGACTAAATTAGTTTCAAGTATCTATGAAATTAGTGGTGAATCCAGAGAGTGAATCTATCTTTACTATACTTGGTTTCTTGTGAGTTGCTGTAGTGTCCTCCTGTGCAGCAGTAAGCGCCAGCTGTGACACAGATGTTCTTCACCAATACTGCAGCTCAAGTATGAGAAGCATATAAAGTAACATGTGTCTAATCTTTATCTTTTAAAAATCTGTCTAGACTGATGGATGTGACCCGTGTTTGCCAAGTCATCTTAATTAAATGCACATGAAAAACAGAAAAATACTTGCATTCACACTTCAAACAGCTAATTCATATCTAAAATAATTTTAACTGAACACATCAAAGCTTTCTTCCTGTATGTGTAATCCTGGGAAATACTCATTTTACAGATGTAGCTATTAGTTGCCATACTGCTCTGGTTCTCAGTGTGAAGAGGAAAAAAATGTAAACAACATGGAAGGAGGGTCCCATTAAAGGGAAAAAAATTAGAAGAAGAAATTAATTTTTGCTTTTGAATTTTGTTTTCTTTCTACAGCATCAAAAAAATGAGACAAATACATGTCAGAAATTACATGACTTAGTGCAATGACAACTCTCTCTTAAAATCTTTTAAAAGAGTTTAAGTATAATATAAAAGAATAAAAAAAATCAGTGTGATACATATACATGAGCACAGTAAAGACTTCTGATTTTGAGGGTTGTCAACCCAGAAGCTTCAACTGTCTCTCTCCCACCAGAGTTCCAATCACTATGGCACAGGTGACTGAACTGCTCATGCTGCTGTAAATGGCAATAAAGGGATATTAAGTCAAACCAGAGTGAATGAATTTTTTTTTCATAATAACCTAGGTTATAACTGGTAGTAGTTCTGGCAAGCAGAGGCAAGAATTTCCAAGAGAAGGAACTACAGTTTTTACAGCAGTCTGATTTCAGTCTGCATGTGTCTGACTCAGAGCAGCAAATTAGGGGGGGTTTGCTGACAGATGTCAAGGAGGGGAAAGAATTCAAAGTCTTGTGGGCTGTTTGTTTGCACTTCTGGAACCTGGATTTATCCTGAAAGGAAACAGTTATGAGCTGGGGAAAGTTCAAGGAACAGAAGGGATTCGTAGCCTGGGATGGATGAGCAGGAAACTTGAAGGCTGGAAAGATTCCTCAGTGGGAAAGGTGTAGACTGGACTGCATTCAGTGTAGGGAAGAAAGAAGCACTGAACAAGGTGGCAGTTCAGATACATTAAAGTGTGAGAGTAAATATATGCTAAGCTAAAGAAAAAAACTCCAAAACAGAACCACAAACCCAACACTTCAGTAGTTTTACACTCCTAACTTACAAACCTTGTCTTTGATTCAATTTACAAAGCACTGTAGTGAATTATAACTGTAGACCCTAGTGATTCATGTGGCATCAGATGTATCAGCACAACAGAAAAGTGAAAAAAAACCCCAGCAACCAAGACACTCTTTTACAATAGCCAGATGTATGAGATTGTTCTTTGAAATTTCATGTTAGGAACAAAATTGGTTAAATACAATTAAACCTGCACTAAATAAGGTGCAGAATGGAAAGATATGGAATAAAGGTCAAACCCTACATTTGTAAGGGGGTGCATGACACTTTTAAAGGTTTGTTCCCATATCTTTGTCCTTTGATGCCACAGTACAGTAAATAATGCTCTTTTAGAATTCATTGACCTTTTGCCTAATAAATATGGGTGGCAAACTGACTGTACAGCTAGAATTTTTCTTCAGATATGGTTATATTCACTGACAATCTGACTGACCCATGATGGTGCTTATGGCAGTAAAGCCAATAAATACTGGTTTTATCATTTTTACTTCATAATATGATATCAGGAACCAGTGATTATTTGGTGTATTGCAAATTAATTTTTACACTGTAAATTAATATATGCTATGGCTGTATGCAGTTTTGCTCTTTTATGATCTGGATCTATGGTACTGTCATACCAAAGTATTTGGATACACATGTAAGCATACCTTAAGTATTTATAAACATCATTCCATCTTGCAGGCAAGCTAGACTGTGTGTTCCACAACCAGTCTGATTAGGAAACACAGCTAAAGTCCTGTCTGCTCTACAAATTGAAACCATGTTTTTAACTGGGTTAGTTAAAAATACCGTGATGTAACCAGATTCTGAAATGATTACATTCATAGTATAGACAGGGCCTCTGCTGCTTTGCATGTCTGAGTAAGAATTTGAGGATATATTACAGGATATTGCAGTGTCTGTATTTCTGCATTCTAAATAGGCCAAATCCCTTCTACTGTTCAGCTGTAAAGAAAAATAGGGAAGACAAAAGGGAGGAACTGGAGGTATAATAGCCACCAGCAGTGACTAAACAAGGCTCTTCACAGGGCAGAACAAAAAGAGACAATGAGCAAGGCACAAATGATTATAAATTTAAGCCCACAGGAATACTCTTTGTAGGCCTAACCATCTTCCTTGCTTCACATCAAGCAATCTTCCAGAGAGGCATTTTTGCCCAGGCCAAAGGCATATCCCCACTAGCCAACACATGGTGAATGCTGACCTTGTGTATTTTCAAATTGATGAAGATCTGATAACCCTTAACTATTTTTGAACTGTGCAAGCCTATTTGAACTTTTTGAAATCTAACATCAAACTCAAAGCACACTCCAGAATACAACAAAGTAAACACTTCTAGCAATGCAGAGTGTTTATTCTGGAAATGCAATCAACTTAATTCCTTGGGAAGTGATAAGGACAAGAAATGGAAGTTAACACAGCAATATCCAGTGACGGGTAAAGAGAAACCAATGGTTCAACAGACTAAGAATTAAATAGCATTATTTAATTCCATTTTAAGCTAATTAAGGGAAAAAATTCTACTTTGGGTCCTCTAACTGTGATGTAGATTATTTTAAGTGCATTTTCCTTTAGTGAGTGCAAAGAACACAAATGGCTTATGCAGCTACTGGATCATGCCTTTAAGATCCATTTTTTCCCAGAAGCTGCAATATCCTGCCTTCAGAATCAAAGATTTCAATTAAAAAAAAAAAAGCCAAAACCCACACCACTATTTGATTATAGATGTTATTAGACTGTTGCCAAGAAAAGTTTCAGAATACAAATTCAGGACAATACACATATGCTGTGATATGATGGTTGGAAATGAAACCCTGGTAAAAAAGAGTTTTTTTTCAAGTCCAAGAAAACGGATGTAAAACATTTGGCTCCTGCTCTATAGTAGAGCATGTTCTACCATAGCACTATAGTTCTTACCTTTTCAATATCTTCACCACTATCATTCTCTCCATTTCCATAAAGTTGGGCATAAAGTCTCCAAATTGCCCCATCATTCGTCACCCGTGAAGTGACTCTGCCCAAGAGCTCTTGCACTTTCCCCTTCAATCCACTTGATACCTCTCCAGCACGATCTGCCAGACCATTCACTACTGCTCTGACCAGAATAGCCAGCACCTTCAAAAAGCAGCAGAAGAGAGCTGTTATTTCAACTCAAATCAACATCAGTACATATAATGTCATCTGAAATAAATAGAAATAATGTCATCTGAGACAAATATAATATTTGGTCTCTATTAATGATTCATCCATATGACGAGTACAAAATTTACTAAGAAATACATGGAGTAATTGCACTGATTTAAACCTCATCTATAAGATTCTATGTTGGTGAAGGTGAAGAGGCCAAAAATCTAAGATAGAAATTTGGGTAAAGGAAATTGTGGCAGAAAGTATCTTCTAGATATTTTCACCTTCTCATACAGTTATAGAAAGATCAGTGAGCACGCTGAGTCAAATTATTCAGGTAATGAAAGATACTCTTTTTTACAGGACCTCTATTTAATAACCTGCAAATGTAAATCAAGGCAGTGGATCATATGATGAATTAGAAGAAAATAAACCCCAGAAAAGCTGTGGCTTATCAAGTAAGTAATACCTGTCCTGTGCAGTACACAAGACACAGAGACTGGGGAAGAAATAAGGATGAAAACAAAATAGAATTTTCATCAGGCTTGCATTTAAGATAGGCCAGTAAGAGTTGCACAAACACCTTGATGCTGGTACTTCCTAACTTGTGAGCCTGTCATTTGGCAACTTTAATCCTTCAACATTTTTAGTGTCCATGTGACACTAACACAATGAAATCACACTCATAGCAATATTTAGTAATAAAACTAACTTCAAAGATGACCTGTGAATAGCTGCAAACCCTACAAATACACCACTGTCTACTAAAAGTAGAATGGGATGGATCCTCACAAATCAAGATGCAGTTCACCGGCAGAAGGTAGTGCAAAAATTACGACAGTATCAAAGTATATTACACTTAGAATAAAAACACACCCAGTTTAGCATTTGTGATATGTCACTTTCCTAAAATAACTTTTCTTAAGAATGACTCGCTTGCAATGCATCCCAAAAAATAATGAGTTTTATCAGATAGAGAAAATCCTTGGCAGAGCAACCCAAATCAATCAAAATGGCTGATAATTTCATTAAATAAATCTAAGTAATAGAAGAAGCGAAAACAAGTATACATCTACCTTTTCAGAACTAATGGTATCACAGTAACATCTGAACATGAGTTAAACAGCTCCCCTCTTGTCTCCCCAAAACTACAGCAGTTTCTTATATTCCTTATTAAAATGATAGCATAAACTGGCAGTTCTTTCCTTCTTTTCAAGATCTCCTAAGAGTCACTTAAGATAACAGTAAATATGATCAAATATTAATAGTCCAAAAGTTCTGAAATTCATTTATATTCATGAATTGGAATATAAGGCACCAAGCCCCATCATTAACCAGGTCTTCTATAATGAGTTGTGAGGAAAACACTGGCAAGTGTTGATATTTCCATTACTACATCACTGTAAATAAAAAACATAAGAGGTGCAAGAAAAAACACTAAACTGTGTTCTCTTTTGACAAGGAACTAGAACTGGTCCTGAAGATTCATACAGAGATGTATGACTTCTCAATCAATTTCTCAGTTTCTCAGTTTTACGAAACTGTTAATCAAAGTCCAAAATGTTAGTTCACGTGAATATCATATATAATCATCAAAAGTTTTAAAGCCAATGACAGTTTGTTTGTGCATGAAAAAAAAAGTTTCCTTAATCAACAGGATGCAGCAACTGTAAAATTACCCCTATTCCCATAGAGTCCTGGCTTTGCTCACACTTCTATTATAATAATCAGTTTCCTTTTTTTGTAATCCATCATGTAAGCTTTGGCGCTACGGCAATTAAAATGAAACTAGTGTCAAGACCCAGATTAAAGGGTCCATTAAACAGTAATGGCTCATTAATGCTACTTGGTTGTGAACACTTGTTAAATGAAGTCATTTCAAACTACAAGTGAATTGTACTAATCATAGAAAAGCATTAGCAGTGTAGCAGAGCTTTGCATTTGGGTTGCCATAAATGTTAAAATTTGTATCTTTGAGAGATTTTAGACTGCCATAGATACTGAATTACTTGAGCAATTCTCTGTTGGCCCAAGATCTCAAACAAGCAGTAAAGTTTTTTTTTTTGTTTGGTTGTTTTTTTTTTCATGTGTCTTTAAATGAACTGGGCCCCATATGATCAGAGAGTTCATGTTTAGTATGACATCACACCATCTGCATTACTCCTTCTCCTTTGCTTTTGTGAATAATATCTGTTTACTACAAACTGAACAAAAACCGCTGTGAGACAAAACCTTAGAAATAAACCAAATAATTTATAAATGCTGCGATTTTCATCAGTTACTCTCATTTCACAATTGTTCTCCAAACAACTCCTTTCATATAAAAAATTCTCTTGGTCAAACCATTTTTTAATGCTTCACTAATGCTAATCAAACTTGACAGTGGCCCAAGAAAGACAAGAACCCTCAGATAACAGATCCAAAATTACAAATCTGCAGTCTGTGAGCTCTCCCTATTCCCCTTCCAAATTAAAGATTTTATAATAAAGACAATTGTCATCAGTGAGCTACTTAAATGAAGTAGAGCTCCAGAAATTATTAATTCCTACCCTCGCTTTTCAAAATCCCCTTGGAACGTGCTCTTATGTCCTTTTGTTAGAAATGGTTTGGCAACACGAACTGCTGAAATGAGAATGTTCCTTGATGGAAAGGGTACCAGAAAAACTTTGCTAGAATCAAAATAGCACAGAATTGTGAAGTGGAACCCTTTGCCCATACTTCTGTATCCATAATCTTTGAAAGCACATAACAAAGATATGGTTTCTGAAATAGTATATCTAAACAGTTTTTCCAACCACAAAACTACTTAGTCATTTACACGGCTGCACCATTCCAAGTAAAAAAAGGTTGATTGCCTCCACAAGCACGCATGTGACAGAAAGTAGTATAATCAGGAGCTGCAGAAACATTGCAGGTACATTGACTAGCTCATACCAATAATTCAGAGACCAAATTGATAATTATAATAGGTAAGGCTTTCTCCTTGGGTACTTTTTAGTGACTCCTTTACTAGTGGAAACTACAGATAATTCAGTTAGCCTTCATATTTTATTACATAACACATATATCAAAGGTTTTCCAGGTATATTTCTCAGCTTTGTGAGCATTAAAAGATATATGGAAATGTGAATAATTTTAAGAACCAGTAAGGAGGGAAGGTGAGAAAGTGTGCTTTTAACATTTACACACAATGCTAGCAAACAGATACTTTTGAAACTGTCCTTTGATGTAATCTTTTATTGCACTGTTGCTCATTTATAAAGAGCCTTTTAGCTCTTTGTTGTTCAATTATAGCTGCAGAATCTGGGCACACATATTTTCAAGCTTCATGATATCATGATCTCAGACCCTTTGCCACAGGGATGGCATTGTTAAATAACTAGAACAGCGCAGAAGCAAAATTTCCCAAATCTGTGTGCTGTACTCAGAAGACTGGCACAAAGGACAACAATCCTTTCCTAAAAATCCTGTTAGGCACAAAGGCCTAACAGAAATGACCAATAAGAATCTGAATGCTCTGCTATTATTAGAAGAAATCAGTGATTTAAAAATAGGACTTCATGCTATTCTGAAATAAAATAAAAATGTCTGATGTAACTACAGAAATCAAGGGCATTTCAAATTATACATTCAATTGCATACTTGTAATCAATACATGCAGTCTCACAAGGGGTAGTCTGCAACAATGATTATGCTAAAAGGCAGTTGGTTTTCACAAAGAACTGGAATCAATGACTCAACTTGTTTCTTCCAGTCCTGTGCATCCTATTTTTTTTTAATTCCTACCTTGTTTCTCACCACTATGTCATGTAAGTTAGTAGTCTATCAATTAAAATCTACGATGACTACAAATACTAAATATAACCTGAGAGAAGATGATACTATGTTGAATGGAAACAACGGTGTATGTTTTCATTGACTCATGTTCATGATTTCACATCGTCGAAACACAATTGCACAAGACGGTTATACATCATTTAAAACAGTCCAGCTGGAAAAAGGAGAGGGTCACCAATTAATGGTGAACTTTGTAAACAATTTCAGCAGAAGCTTTTATTTTTATCTGCTTTTTTGTTTTGCTATGGAAATACTCTTCTCTTCCTTGTAAGATAATTGTTTCAAGCCTGAAATTCTCTAATCAGGCTCTGAGGTTTTTCTTGGCAACTAGTAAAATCCTCCTAATTGAGGCAACTGTATTAGAAGTTACAATGAAACCCATAAAACATTTCACATATCAGAAGCCAAAGTTAAAATTAAGATGTAAAAAGAGTTTAGGAAAGATAGCATATATATACTTCTGTAAAAGTTATAAAAGTTGTATGAGAACAAGATGAAAAAAGTTATGCAACAAAAATAGAAATTTAATACAAGCAACATCCTCAAATCCTTTCATAAAATGTATTACATAAAATTTGACATATAACAGCAATAGGCATCCGTATCATCTTAAAATATCTCATATGTAGAAAGCTCTATTCCTAGTCAGCTGCCAGTCTGTTTAAAATAATACAGTAGACCACCCCTAAAAATGCTATTTTAAGTAGCAATGGAGAAGATAATTCATTGAAAAAAGCCAACCATCTACAAGATGCTCCATGACAGGCTCCACCAGTACTACAGTACTCTAGCTGCCAAACACACTAATCTTTACCACATATAACACAGTTTTCCACTGACACTCTTTAGTGCTAATGTTTAATGTTCAGGTATATCAAACCAAAAGCTTTTATTAATACAGAACGTTATCCTGTGCATGACTGGCTTTACTAGTAATAAGTATTGCACTCACATACAATTTGTTATTAAAAAGTAATGTGGAAAAAGTAGTTAACATCCTCGCCCCCCATGACCATAAGAGATGTTTCCACAATCGTAACTAATTCTACCTGCTCTCTCTCCTCATCACTGGACTCAAATTCCCAAGATCCAGGAAAGATATTTTTCTCTTTTTATGGGACAAGAAACAAAACATACTCCTGGGATCCATGAGCAGCAGCAGCTGGTTCCTCTTACCCTGGTACTACACGGTCTCCCTAAGAGCTCGTAAGCTCTTCAACCAGATCTACTAATTTTGCAAAGGCTCTTGGGAGTGTTTTACTACTCTCCTTGAGAGATTCTCTGGCTTTGCCTTGCAGATTAGTCTCGCTATTTTCACTGAGTATACAGAGCCCTGCTTGGATCAGGACCTGGTTTCAGGCAAGGCAACATCCCAGGTAGGTTCTCTGGATTTTCTACACAGTATACACATTTACAAACACAAAATTTAACTGAACTTAACTGAACTACAGAGAAAGATGAGCAAAATACCTCTTTTATTTTTCTTTATTCTGGTTATTAAGAATGAATATTATGACTGTAATGCATTCAATTTACTTTCAAAGGCTCACTTGTGGAATTTTCCAACACATGGGAACAGCTTCCCTTTCTTTAAACTAAATAATTTATATTAATTCTGATACAGAGATACGCAGGAACAATATGGAAAAATGGGATTATGCACTGAATTTTATATAAAAATAGGCCTCAAACCTGCAAGGTTTATGTGTGCTCTTTCACCAAGTCCGTTGTAATCTGGATGCTAAGGTTTTCAGTTTTGTCCAGTTGCATTTTAAATATTTATTCTTTGAGTCCAAATCTCCAAAAGTTAAATCACTTGCCTACATAACTTCATTGGCACATGCACTGTCATTACTGTTACCTCTATCAGCAGCTATCAGCACTCTCTCTGTCTCAGAACAAAAAATGGTGAACACAAAGGATGACTATAAAAACTTCCCCACCTGTGTATCCTTGTACTTTTCTCTTAAGTCCATGAGCCGGTGATAAGCTTTAATTGCTTCTGAAAACTCTCCAATGTCTGTACTGGTGAGAAGATAGTTCTCCCATATTTGCCAGTGCTCGTAGTTGCACTTGAGAGCTTCTTGGAGGGTTCGAAATGCTTTGATCCTATTCATTAATAAAAGAATAACAGAAATTATTACAGAAGATTTCTACACTAAAATCAGTTGGCATAGCATCAACTAAAAAAACTGCTTATTTAAAAAATCACATTTAGAACACAGAGCGATGCAAAAGCTATTACCTGTAATTTACAATATTGATAATCCCTTAATCTCTCTTGCAAACTATTTTATTTGTATTGTATAATACTATGTATTAGTTCATACACAACAGTACACTCTGTAGTTTGAGCCAGGTAACTCCTCTTAGCCTTTATATACTTTTTTTTCCCAAAAATTTATCATAATTTTGCCATCTATGTCAATATTTTCCTTTCCAAATTTTTAACTGGAACCATGAGAAAACAATCTTACTCATTCTGCACTTGTAACACACTAAAAATCAAAAATCAGTGAGTCCATGACAGATGCAGAATGGTATTGACTTATTTAGTCACACAGAGGAAGGTTACTTGACAGCTTTTTGTGATTTATTTTAAACATTTACACATGGCAATCATGCATATCCATTGCACAGAAGCCCATCATTTTCAACCATTCTTTTCCTTAGGTCAGCTGGAAGTTTTACCTACACCCTCTGATCCCTGATGTTGTGCTGCTCAGTACAAATGTGTCAGAATGGCCCCAAACACTACTAGGGTCCTTCTCCAATCTGGCCCACCTCATACTGACAGGAGAAAGTGTTATGGAATAAAGGTGGACAGCACAATTCCTACAAAATCATCAAGTTACAAAGCATCTTTAGTTTTTCACATGCATCCACTGCGGGCAGCTCTTGACCATTTCCTTACCAAAGGAGAGCAGTAATGGCATCCTCTGGTAAGAAAATGCCATTTGAAATATATGTTGGTACGGTTTGTGAGCTTACTCTCTAAAGCCTTAAACATACTACCAAAAGTTGCAATAAATTTGAAACTTTAAAATAGCTCTGCTAGAGAATAGGAATGATACAGTTCTTTCTAAGAGACTATAGTCTCAGTTGGACAGTCATGATATATAAAAAAAACCACAAAGGAATGGATTCCTTTAAATAAAGACTTGAATCAGAGCTTTCCTAGGCTGGGAAAAAACTTTCTTTGGTAAGGCACAACAGTGCATCTCTTCTTAATAAATATCATATAAAGATGGCCTGTTATCAAAATTTGCAGTTCACTTGCTCTATATTGCTCGAGTAAGTTGTTGAAAGTGCTTTCTCTGAAGAAAGACAGCACAAAGAAATTGTTGGTTGCATTTCAAAAAGAAGATCCAAGAGAGTGTAAACATCCCAGCCAAGACAATGGAATAACTACATAGTTGATCAGGCCATTAAAAGTTTGAAATAGATTGGTCAGGGAAAAATGTAAATAACTGCTAATCTAAGGCCACGATATTAAAAGTTATCAAATACACACTAAGAGCAAAATTATTTAAGGAGAGCAAATACATTGATAGAGCAAAATTATTTAAGGAGAACAGGTCATTTATCATAGCTAGAGCAGAACAGTCCACATGCAGGATCTTCCCATATTCACTCATCCTTTCTCTCACTTCTGATATATTGATAGATGTGATGCTGATGAACAAATGCACTAACAGAGGAGTTTTCTCCACTGTTAACAATCTCACTAAGGGATTTCAGAGTGTGATTTTACTGGATTAAATTAGAAATGATCACAGTCCTGCTCCTTCTGTGGATTTTGCTACAATGGAAGTCAGGATTTGCCACAGCTCTCTGACAGGCTGGAAGGTGCTCTGCCTGACTCATGTATTGTTTCTGCAACTGCTCTTCACCATCTGTAGGGTTAGCTTGTATCACGTCCCCTATCTTCCTGAAAATCAGTAAGCTATCAGGAGGGCAGATGCCACTAAGATGGAAGTGTGAAATGTAGTCAAGATACCAACGGGATGGGATGGAAATAGTATTCCACAAATCATCCCTCTTGCTATGTAATAAAATCCTCCAGATTCTCAAAACAAATCCCATGTGTATTTAACCAATCACATAATGATGGAGTATCCTTAACCAGTCAAGTAAATTCATACCCAGACAGGAAACAGTAGGCAGTACAAGTGCATTATCCGGTCTTGGAAACCAGGAATCTTTCATGAGAAGGACAGAGAGGGCCAGTCCCAGTTTGTTCTGAGAAATCTGAGACCTACATTTCAAAGACCTCCTGGCACAGAGAGTGGTTTTTCTGGTAAACCAAAGCAAGGAGTCTGTTTTCATGACAATTAATTTTTCTGGAGGAAATTCAGAATACACAAAACTTGTGGAGTCTTAAAAAGCAAACAGTCCCAAAAATCAACAAAACCCCTGTCCTCTGGGTGTTAGCAAGTTGCTTGCATACACTTTTCAAAAAGTACTTATGTTATATTTGTCTGTTTTGTGAGACTCTGCCAAGCCTTGGCAAAATGCAATGTATGAGTGGGCCTGAATTAAAAGCCTGGTTGGAGTAAAGCTGGATTTTATTTTGAGGGAGTGAAAGAAAATTATTAACTATCTTACTTTTGTTTATTTTTTAAAAAAAATCCTCACTCCACTTAATTTTTTTTTTCCTTCTAGCAGGCTTGAAAAATAAGAATTTGTGTATCCCCACACAAATTATTCACGTGTATGCTATAGATATTCCCTGTTCTGAGATAAACTAGCTCACACACAGTCTTGACCTTTAAGTGACTACACAAATAAACAAAGAAGTAGCTATTCCATGGCAAGTACAGGCCACACTTGGCTATCAGCACATAATACTCACTTTAAATTTACTTTACATTGAGTCCTATCTCACATGTTTCCCGTGGAAAAAAAGCTCAGCAACATGCCCCCATTTACTGCTTTTGCTACCATATCAAATAGGTTACAAGTTTTGTATGTACTTAGCATATTAGATCACAAGAGTAGATTAGGAATAGTAAAATTCAACCAGTAAACTGAAACGAATCACTCCGTTGTTTCTCAGCCTTGTAGCAGATTCACAGACAGAAAATGATTTTGATTAAAAATACTTCTATGAAACAAGCATAAGCCAGTACACCGAGCATCTGACATTTTGACTTGTATAGAGAAGAAGGAGCAAGAACCACGTGAACTGCACGTACTCAAGGCATTGATGAAGATGGAAGGAACTACTGAAAAGTTAAAACAAGATCTTGCTTTCTATTACTTTTTAGCCTTGTACAGTTATTCATTTTCTCCTCCCTCCTGCTCCCATTGACATATCTATCTCCTAAGTCCATATTATTTCTCACTTTTCCTATGTATGCTCATAAATTTACACTTTTATGCAAACTTACTATTCTTTCTCTCTTTTTTAACTTTGCCTCCTGACTACATAACCATATAAATTATTGTTAGATTTCAAGTAAGGTTTTAAAAAATAATTTATCTTATTCTTTTGTTTCATTCTTTGGTGACAAGCGATAATGTAGAAATTCTTAAATATTAAATTCTTCCAGGTAAACTTTTATTACATTGTGTTGAATTACAAAATACAAAACAAGAGTGGCAGTCCATTTAGGTCAAAGCTTCTTGTATGAATCATTAGTTGTGAGAGAAAAGAATAAGCCAGCTGGCATGTCTGCAGATTTCCATCTGCTTTTGTATATAAAAACCAAACTGTCTGGTTTTGCCTTAAATCTGTGGAGGATAATATCCTATGAAATTACATAGGTCTGAACACATCATTTGCTTCAAATGGACCTATCTTCTTAACTTCACAGTCAAAGTAGTTTTTATTATTCATCTTTATTATGAAGATTTTATACTGGTTGTACTTACTACATCATTAATACTTCTAACAAGAAAAAAGTGTAGAGAGGCTGCTACTTGTATAAAGGTTACAAAATTATTCCCTCTCAAATAAAACAGCTACCAGTGCTTCAACCTGGGAGAGAAAACTGAAGCGCTAAGAATTACAAAATATGAATTAAGCACCTTATAATAATAAAAAACTCAATGTCAAAAAAAGGGAAACCGCAGTTATTTGTTTTGGAAGCAATATCTTCTAATACTTTTGAAGTACTTACTTCTGTTTTAATCTGATATAAGCAGTTGATAAATTGTTCCAGGCCTCAGCATTCTGGAATGATAAAAGCAGAAGTACCAAAAGATTTATTCACTTACATTGTGCTTACTTGATAAAAATACACAAGTAAAACTACTACCAAACATCACTGATTTTGCTAATCACACATATTGACACATACCTTCCACATGGCAGTGGAATAAAATATTACATTGAAATATAAATTATTATATTCAAATTGAAATACATAAATATTTGCCTGCATCAGCAATCAGGTATATAAATATTAATTAACTGCCTTGTGGCTGCAATACACTAAGTCAGCTCTTGCCTTCAGTCTCAGCTGTAAACAAGCATCCTCTTCTAGGGTCTAGCTGGGATGGCTGGAAAGGTCAGTGCTCCCAGCAGCTCATCACATCTCACTAGCTGGAAGCTACTTAACCTGCATGACTGGACAAAAATGAACTGGTGTTCCCTAATGCACATCAGGTAAAACCAGCAGAGATGTGCAGAGATGATTCCTGCCCTTCGTCTGACACTGCTGTAAATGTGAAGCCACATCACCGAATTCAGCGAAATGACAACTGGAAATGATTTGAAGAATAGAGTCTGAGCACTGTGATGAAATGTCCTCTGGTACTGAAGGCTATCCTGAGGCTTAAGGAGCATTTAACTCATGTTGGGAAACCTTTCTGAGACTTAATTCATGAAAATGGTCCCTACTGACCATCTACTGACCATTACTGAAAATGGTCACTGCTACAGCTGCAGATGTATAAAGACAGGTTTTGCCTCCACCTGAGAGCCAGTTCAGCATCTTTTACTTATAAAAACCCCACTACTTAGCCCATTGAGAAGTCAGATGGCTTGGTCATATGAATACAATTAAATATAGGCCCTAGAGAGATAAGCGAACCCGGTTTTAGTATCTACTTGGAAGTAGATTTACTGCACTGAACAACAACAAAAACCCAATATATAAAGTAAGAATTCCATTGTTGTCTGTATGTGCATTTTTTCCCCTAAGGAAGTTATTGCATTTTATAATAAAGAAAAAAGAATACTCTGTCACCTCTCATTTCTCTTGGAGAAAAGAATGAACAGCAATAGTTTCTATTGAGTAGATGCCATTAACTCTAAGCAAGCAAGAAGCTGACAGTCAGGCCTTCTGGCAAAAGTATTGTGAGTGTATTCCTCAGGTAATTCAGCTGGCACCTTCACTGCCTCAATTCACATTCAAACAACAGTATCATTTGCACAGATGCATGCCCTGCATCTTGAAAACATGGCTAAGCTCCATTCTCCCTGTGCTCCTGAAATATACAGTTACAAATTTACTTGTCATACATGAACTTGACTTTTTTTTTCAAGAGAATTTGATTACTTAGAGGACTAAATATTTTAATATAATTTTTGTTTTATGTCTTTTTAGCTCCCCTCCAAATTTAGTCATTCCCTTTTGTCTGTTTTAGCAATGTGTGCAAGCACAAAGGAATTTTTCAAATATATTTTAACGTTCACATACTCATACTTGGACAAAGTTAAGTACTGGGTAAGTATTTTTATGATGCCTTATAACAAAAATATATCCTTCATGAACAAGCTTAATTTATTCAAAGGGCGAAGGTTTAAGCAAGTTTTTCATTATTGCTTTGCTTGTTTATAATGAAAACATCCTTGCTGCTTTTAGATAAGCCATCTGAATCGTTTGTTCAAAAGTACATACATCTGGTTCCAATGTCACACAGCGCTGAAATGCTTTGGCAGCACCTTCGTAGCCTTCTAAAGCAATGTATGCACAGCCCAAGGAAAACCATACACCTAGCTGGGGAGAAAAAAATTACAGAGATATTTCAGCACAAAAGAAATAATTTGGCTTGGGTGAACAAACACACAACTCTTGTTGATTTTTACCCATCTTCAGGTATAACAGTATTGTACTAGAAAAATAATATCCCGTATGATGATTAGAGAAAAACTTTACATTCAAAGTTTTAATAAATATGAATAAATAAAGGTGTTAACTGCGTGAAGACCACATAACCATTTGTGAAGTGCTCTTTAACAGTCCATTTTCATTTACAGAACAAAGTGATAGCTGTTTAGAGGTTTGCATACTTTGCTTTCATTTGTGAAAAATCCACACTCATTTGATACTATTACAATTAGGTCAAATGATAAATACTAGGAAATGTTTTTCAAGGTAATCACATTTTACAAAAAACATCTCAAATGACCATACAGGAACAGTTCAAAATTACAGTCCTTTCTACTTGTCATTGACCTTCTCAAGTTTCTATCACAATGTTTAGAGATAGAAATGTATTTAAATAATGCTTTGCACAGAGAATGAAACTTTACCAGTTCAGTAATCTTGCATTTAAAGTCTTCAGCTGTTACAACAAAATACCTCTCATCAATAAAGACTCAACCAGGGAGGAGAGCTCAGCACCTCCCTTCTCCATTCCCCCTTCTCAGGGAGCTGTAGAGAGCAGTGAGGTCATGTCTCAACTTCCTTTTCTCCAAATTAGACAAGCTTGCTTCTCTCAGGATTTTCCTTCCAGTCAGCCCTTTTTCCAGCTTTGGAGACCTCCTGTGGATGCTTTCAAGGACCTTAACATCCTTCTTAAATTGTGGGCCCCAGAACTGCACACAGTGCTCAAGGTGAGAACTACAGCCAGCAGGTTAATCCCTTCTTTTGACCTGCTGGTTGTGCCATGTTTGATACATCCCAGGATTGGCCTCCAGTCACTGCTGAGTCACAGGGAACTCCTGCCCAATGGTACCGTGTTTGGGAATGGTACAAAGCTGCACTGGAGAGGTTTAGACTGGATATTAGGACGCATTTCTTTACCTAGAGGGTGGTCGGACACTGGAACCAATCTTCCTAGAAGTGGTTGATGCCCCAAGGCTGTCAAGCGTTTAATAGGCACGTGGACAGTGCCCTTAAAAATGTGCTTTAACTTGGTCAGCCCTGAATTAGTCAAGCAGTTGGACCAGGTGATCATTTCAAGCCCCTTCCAACTGAGTCTCTTCCACTCTAAATAGTATCAGATAATGGCATAAATTACAGCAAAATAAATTTTCACAGCCCTTCAACAGAAAGTTCCTGATTTGCCACAGGGTTAATTCTCAAAGAGCTGCAAGTGTCCCAGTATTATTTTTATAAAAGTTCTGTAATTCAGAAAGTTATTAGACCCTAAGTACACTAACAGAACATTTTCTGAAAGCATTATGCTTTTTAAATGCATGCAGTCAAAACAAAACAGGACATTTTATAAGGTGCTGCAAAATCATTCCAGGTACTACTACGCTACTGCAATAAATTCAGCATTTCTCCATTCTATCTGCCAAGGTGTAAAAAAAAAAAAAAAAAAGTTTTTCTTGGGAAGTTTTTTTGAGAAGGAAAGAGGTGGGGAAGAGGAAGATGGAAAACCAGGTTATATTAACTCTGTATTGCACAACAACATATTACTTGAGGTGTCTATTTAATGTTTATATTCTCTTGTGTTTTGGGTACTAGTTTTGAAGCAACTAAGTCTGATAACTCAGGTTCTCCTTAGGAAATCATAACAAATATTTAAACACAAAAACATCGCCTTAATTTTTTTTTTCAAATCAGGGATTTTATAGGGTTGAGAGTAACACTGTTGGTCCATACACAAGGACCTTTTACCTCTACAGACTAACTGCAAACTGTAGCAAACATTCTTACAGTTCTCTCCACTTCAAACTCATTTTCTTGTCTCTGATACTCAACTTCTATCTGCTCCTGACTTAATTGCTACAAAATTTATAGTTAATCTGCTTCAAAACTTAGATCCCAGAATACAAACACATGACATTGATCTTTGTCAGACCCAGCAGCCTGGTGGGCAAACTTCGTGATACTGAGAAAAGAACAGAACAAACTTGATAATAAAGATCCTTTTGCTTATGAGGGTGGAAGTGGATGGCTCGTCCATGGAGAAGGTGGATAAATCTGTGAAGACAGAATTGGCAACTACATCTGGCATGGGCAAACATGGAAACTACTTTTCAGTACAGTCAACCTGTCACTTTTGTGATTCATAAACGCATCAATCAAGGAAGAAACTACACGTGAAAAGAAAACTGTGTTTCTCAAATATCAGATGGCAATATTATTAGTAAATAAACACTTAGTCAATCTAATTTTTTAAGGCTCTTTTGTCCATCAAGTTTCCAAAAGTCCAGCACTCCCACACGGCTGCTATCTCATTAACTCCCCTCTATTGTCTTTCTAGGTCAGTAACTTTCTGAACAGGAAAAGCAGAGGCAGAGACAGGAGCGATCAAGTATGAAATTGAAGGTTAGTTCCAACTTTATAGCTCAGGATACAAGTTAAACAGTGCTTCTGTAAAGGGTGAGTGGAGAAACAGTCACTGCATGTCTTATAAATCTAATCAGTAACAGCGGCACAGTCTCGCTTCTGAACTTGTGCAGACTTTCACTACTGGAGAACTGACTGTGTGAGTTCTTTGACCTCTGGAATTGTCTGTCAAGCCTTGCAAGATGCTCATAGTGAAAGCACAAGAGAAATGCATCTGTCATCCACAGTCATGTACTAGATCAAGTAATTCTGTGAGCAGCAGTGCTAATGAACACGAGTTTCAGGTATATTTGAATTGAAAGGCTTTCATTTCCCCAAAGACTGATAGAGTGATTGGCTTATACAGCAAACACATACCTCAAAGATCTCAACCACGCTTGACCAGTTGGCTAAAAAGTACACAAGATTAAAGGAGGGTTGAGAGAGAATGATTTTATCCATTACATATTTTGGGTAATCACTTGATACAATCTAAAAATCTCTTCAGAAAGGTTTCTAATAACCACAAAAAAAATTAGAATTTCTTTGTAACAGAGCGTCTTTGTTTACTTGATAAATTATTCACAATTCTGGGAACAAGGTAATCAATTAATTAATATTCTCCTTGTGTTAAAGTCCTTGCATCTAGAATCAATTACCACTCTGCTTTTCACCCACAAGACGCCCTGGAATAGGAAACAATTAATTTCTGTAGTCACAGAATACAGACAGAATTTAGAAGACAGTTATGTCAATCTGCACTATCTAGCTGCTCAATCTGTTTGTTTGAAACAATTCAACTGAATCCTTAAAAGAGCTTCCTAGACAACAAGAGGAGGAAATGTTCACTTTCCTATATGGACTGGTCTGTTTTTCTTGGACTTCCTTTCATTCTAAACTTCCTTTGAATAAGATACAAAATAAAAAAGCTTTTCAGCAGAATATTTCTCAGTTTTCAGCCCTGGAGGCCATCTTCTGAAGCCCTTTATTATCTGGAAGTCCTCCCAATTTAAATAAAATTCCTATTTGAGTAATATATATTTTGCTGGCATTTTTGGTCATTTTGTTTTCTATTCTAAAGATGTTTATAAGTTGTCTGGAGTTGATTTGAATAAGAATAGGACTCTGATTCATTGGAATAAATTACATCAGCGAAATACAAAAAAAGCTTCATGAAAATGACTTGAAAGGCTGGAGGCCTTTAAAATTTTCTAAAGCAAAAGTCCAGTTAGTCACATGGAACTTAAAACAGCAGCTTCAGCAGCGATCTTTGGGGGCAAGAAGGAGGAAGACCCTGCTCTTTCATGGACCTAGAAATGGCTATGAGGAGCACAATTTATATACATAAACAACCACAAAGCTTTTTTAACTTTTCAAAATCTTCCACAGGGTGAGCCTTATTGGCATGGAATCTACTGGCTGAGACACTGAAACAAGATTACAAAAGTTGTCTGCAGAATAGCTTGCAAAGATCAGCAAGAGATACCAGCCTCATCAAGAGAACTCTTTTCACTGTGATTTCAGTTTTGATGCACTGTTGTAATAGAAGCTACTGTCATCACAAGTGTAACAGAGTGCTTCTCAGTGACTCCAGAACAAGACAGACCAAACACTTGAAAAACATTTTTGTGAAATACAGACATCAGAGTTTGTAACTCAAAGCCAGGGCAAACTCAGACAGGGCAAAGGGATGCTTTTATTAAAATCTGCATTCTTCTTGTAACTGTTTTGCTTTATACCTTGTTTATAATTTATTTGATGGTAATTATTAATTTGCAGTGGCTTAATCTCTTTGAAATTTCTTTTAAAGAGCTCTACGGGCAAAGATTTACCTGCATGCAAAGACCTGGATGCAGAAGGATGTCTTCATTTCATACTACCATTTTTAGCCACTTTTCCAAGTATATGGTGAAAATTTTGCTAAGGATAGTAATGAACTGTTATTTTGACAACTGTGTCCAGAATTGTCTTTTTAAAAAGTGTCATCATTCAAAACTGAAAACATGAACTAAACCCAAAGCCATATGTGCATGATTTCCCAACCTGCATAGGGTTGATCTGTACTGAACGTTCAAAGCACTCCACACATTCCCTGAATTCCCGGTTGCGGAGATGGAGGAGGCCTTTGGAGCGCTGGGCGCGGGCACTGCGGTGCCTGGAGAGCTCCCAGGCCTTGTCGTAGTACTGATGGTCTTTAAGAACATCACCAAGCAAACAGTACAACCCTGGGGTTTCTTTCTTCTCTAACTCCCGCCGGAGTATTTCTTCTGCCTGTGAAAGAGCAAAGAGAAATCAACACATAATGAGACTATTTCTCTTCGGTTAATTACCTACCTGAACAAATACTGCTTTAGCGCCTTGCAATCATCAGCAAAAGATTAAGAAGTAGGGCTAGTGAGGAAACGGTATCTTCAACCAACACAGCATCAAAGACAAAGTCCAGAAAGAATCTGGTTCCAAACTGATGTTTAGAACATACTTCAACATAATATGGCAGCTTTTGGTTTAACCCACCAAGGAAAATTAAACCATAAAAACAAGAAGCAGCTTACTCCTTTCTGTACATCTTAGGTATGCATTCTGTCCCAAGAACAAATATCAGTCCTGGACATCAAACCTACACCTAATTCACAGCAATGCGGTATCAGCACCATTAAGGTATTTGCAATGCTAGAAATTTATTAATTTTTATGTGTCCTAGTAAGTACTCTTGCAATAACTTTCATTCCCTTTTCTGTAATTGCTCTTCTCTGAAAACAGGATTTCCATTCTCTTACGTCTGAAGACAAATCAACTTCCATATTGTTGGTTGTGGAAATGCTATGCTTTTACAGAAGATACAGAAATTTTAAATTTATCTAAATGTTTTAAATAAAATATATTCAAAATATATACAGCTTTATGAAAAAGAAGACACAAGCTGTGTCTCCCAGACATCTATTATGCGCTGTAACTAACTTTCAAAGGCTATTTTTCTCAGGGCCACTATCTTAGCTCTAACAATAAAATTATTGTTTCTCTTTTAAACAAGAGATAGTCTGCTTTCTGTGGATTTTTGAAAAGATAAATACACTGGACAGATGATCTGTTGCTCAGACTGAACTGCTACCTCAGTCCCCCAATTCAAAAATGTAGCATACACAATTCAGATCAGTTTAATTTTTCTTTTAGAAAAGATCTACTTGAACCACTTAAATCAAGAAAGATCCAACACAGCCTGAATTGAGGGTCGACATTGTGATTCCAGTCATTCTTCTATCATAGCTTGATAACCTAAAAGGAAACCGGACATCATCTCTGCATCTAAATTATTACTGCTTTTCTTGTGTAAGAATTGCTTTCTTCAACCCTTAGATGATCTCCAGAGAAGCAAAGTCTTCTATTCCAATCAGTAAAATTCATTAAACCTATCTGAAAAAAAAATTTTGAAAAATGGCTGGTTTACCTTTTTTGAAATACTTAATGCACAGCAATTTTAGCATCTCATTCTTATTACTGTTTTTGTAAAGTAACAGTACAGTCTACAAATATTTGAAGTGCACAAGTAGGAAGAAGGGTTTGATTTCTAAAAAAATCTTAAAATTAGCAAAAATAGAATCCCATTAAGAAGAAAACTGGTGGCTAAATATTAGGAAAATAACTTGATGGCAAGTGTTTTTGAGACCCTATGGAACAGTTCTCTAAAAAAAGCCAAAGAAACTACTATTTAACATCTAGAATTAGCCCAGCCAAAGCACTAGATAAATCTTGCCTAGATTCTTAACTAGAAGACTGTACTTACAGAATCATAGAACAGTTTAGTTTGGAAGGGAATTTAAATATCATTTAGTTCCAGCCCCCTTGCCATGAGCAGGGACACTTTCCATGAGTGTTAATCAAAGCCCTATTCAGCTTGGCTTCCAGGGATTTGGTTAAAGTGTACTTTACTTCCTCTTACTGCCTCCATTAGTTGCTATAACATATTAATAACAGAAATTAAAGAAGATTTTTCTCTTCTAGAGCAGAGAGAGCTGAGTGCTTCATTTTTTGCAGTAAGCACATTAGACACCAAAAGATAAGGTGGGTTTTTTTTCCCGTTCAGATAAAGAAACAAGACTGAAATGTTACTGTGCAAGGAGATGCGAGGTGAAAAGTGCACTGCAAACTGCTTCTTCACCACTTCCTCTGCAGGGCACTCCCAAGCACAGAGTGCTATCCTGTGGCAATGCCTAGACTAGAGACACAACCATTCACTAATGGTTTTTCACATTTAAGAGCATAAAAACATCATGTTCTAGTCTAAGCTTACAAGAATTCATTGCCAACATAAATACTTCAGCACATAGATAAAACAGAGAATTAAATAAGCAGAAGTCTGACTCTTTCTTCATCTGATTAGCTATCTGATCACCTCTCTGGCATGCTGCAAACATTTTTATTACTTAAATCTTTAAAGACTAGTACAAAGATCAAACTAAAAGAAAACCCCTCTGTTGTCAAAATATTTGCTTTCTACAAAACCAGATAATACTCTAAAACTGGAATTCTCATTTTGCCTAGGAATTTGTGGGACGGAAAAAAGAAAGAAAAATCCTTTCTCCTAACCTTGTGGTAAAATGTTTTCAAAAAATCACATTTGCTAAGAACCCTGCTTCTGCAAAAACAAATCTTTACTTCACAACAAATACTATCAAGAAACTTTTTTTACACAGTGCATGTAATATACATAAAACAAATACAGCCACTAGAAATTTATTCTTACTCATTAAATGGATACTAAGGATTAATAAGCATGTTTATAACTAAAAGTTATGACTAAATTTAATAAGATTTGAGGTGAATATTATCAATTAAAATATAACTTAACAAAAAGAGCTGCATAACACTCACTGACTGAATCAGGTGCATTTATAACACACTGCTTTTAAACAGCACAGTCTGCACCAGAGTGGATGGAATTCAATACTCACCTCAAAAGTCAGTTGATTTAAACATAAGAAAGATTTAGGCTCTTATCTTGCCTTCTGAACTACTCTGACTAGTATGGGAATTAAACAGGCAACACTTCTCAACAATCTGCAGTCAGTAAAGAGGGGCCTAGTTTAAACAAAAGGCGATGCCTTTGCATTACTCACTACAGCAACTCCTGGACACCAAGTTCAAGATTCATCCTGCATCTGGCTTCCCAACCCTAAACTTCCACAGGCAATCCCATCCTTGGGTTCCCATGTTTTTATTCTATCTATTTCCTAAAAGACCTAGTGCCCTATTAGCCTTACTTTTCATTGATCTACTAGTTTTATTATTTCACAATTCATTCCTTTGCTAAAAAGTATTTCCTAAAAAGTCTTCATTTTTCTGCACATAATTTGCTTGGCTAACAAGAGAAGTAGCATGAAGAAGCATAACAGAGGAGCATGGAAAAAGGCAGTGAGAGAAAAGGAAAGCTCTTTGCTTTTCCTTTCGTCTTCCCTGTAATTTCATGCAAGACCTTGGGTGAGACATTTACTCCTCTTTCTTAGCTTTGTAAGCACATATAGGAGTGCTTATCTGCCTTCTACCACTGAATATAGTGGTAGAAGGCAGATAAGTATATAGTTACTATATATAGTGGAAATTAATCAAGTTCTTGAATGAGCTCATGCACTGTGTAGCAGTGTAGTACTGCTTCACATCTGGGAAGCCATACCTGACTTTAAAGGTGGGCTCTGGAGATCTTGCAATAATTGTGCTTCCTCACTCAAATGTTTTGAGCTATCTGTGTTATGCAAGACAAGAAAAATAACCCTGTAGAATTTGGGTTGCTGGGGTATGTTGGTCTAAAACCAGACTCTGTATCATGCTGCATACTCTGAGATGACAGAATGGCGATAGGGCTGAAAACAGGCTGCTATAAAATGGAATATCCATCTGATGCCAAATGGCAGATACCACTAATCTATCAAAGGTCGGCAGCTACCACATTACAGAGTTCTTGCAAGGGAGAAAGGCCTCACTTCCAGTAGAAGACCTGAAAAGTCCCATCTCTGGATCACCCTTTCCTCGTCTTTTAGCAGGGAAATAGTACCATTTTTAGGTTGAAGAGACCTCTTACACCTTAAGCAGACAGAGCTGTCCTATCTTAATAATACTCTTGAGATCTCTGGGTCCCTCTCACAGTTAAAAGAAGGGAGAGGGGTACTTTTCACACTACACACATGTAGATGTTTCCTTTTCCAACCAGTCTGTTAAAGGAACACAAGGAGTAAAACACTTCAGTGATAAAGCCACAGCAGCTATCAATATGCTGTGCATTCAGGTTTTATAATAGTTTTTTTCTCCTCGTTCTGTGCCATTTTGCTCATTGCTTGGCACTCTGTTACTCTTCTGTTGACTCATGTTATAATATTAGTTCCTACTACTTTTGTTCAGGTTACAAAACAAATTCTTATAGAGCCATATCTAGTAACAGTAACAAATCCTCAAGAAAGTTTTCTGAACGTTAGTGAAACCTCACTCTGTAAAATTTGTACTGCTACCTGTTATAACCAAATGAATTACGTCTCTTCTGACAGCACAATGTGGAGCTTCACATGGCCTTATCTACATGCTCTGTTTCTTTATCAGCAGATAATTCCAAAATAGGAAGAAAGAAGGTATTATTTTGAGATGTAAGTACTCACCATATTGGTATTGCTGATATTTAGCAGTTTTACTAGATTTTTCAGAATTTAAATTCAGGTTTTCTATATAAATCATTTGTGAATGAAAAACATACAGAAGTTTATTAAATAGAGTTTGTTCTTTTGCATAGGTATATGTTAAGCTCATTAATGACTTGAACATCTAGTGGCCAACATACTACTCCAGTAGATTTTTGTGCATTTCTACAAAAGTAACTACCAGGTTTAAAAACATCAAAACACTTCTAGTAAATACAAGCAGTTCACACTCTGAACACTTTGCAAGAAAGAGCACAGACATCCATTCCCCTCGGTGCACAGCTACATGTTTCTAATTTTCTCTTTTTTTCGTCCAAAGCTAGGTTTTTTCTAATACTGTTATTTCATAGTTACACAGCATTTTCTGTTTTTCAAAGCACAGCACAATCCCTCATTCTGAAAGCATTTCTAAGCAGTTTCCTGTGTCAGATATCCTGTCCTATTCTCCGAGAGCCATTTTCATAACTCCCTAAGGGCAGCTTGTGAATGTAACTAGGACAAAATGCATTTCCAGGAAATGGAAAATACTGACCTCTACTTCTTCACTGTGCTGAGAAGATTGTGATATTAGTATGCTATCCTCAAGGCATGCACAATGTGGCACAGAATTTGCCAGCAAGTCATATCTGTCAGTTTATAGTGAACAAAATCTAGGCTTTGGTGCATGACAATTAGAAAAAAGCATGTAACTACAAGGCCTTCTGCTTTTTTTGTATCAATTGAAATTATATATCTCTATTCATTAAGTTTAAATTATGTTAAAGTGTAGTCTTTGTGCTTGTGGTGTCATAAAGGCAGATACACATGCACATATTTAATGCTACCATATACCAAACAGAGAGAAAGGAAGGGTAGAAAAGAAAAATCCCTATTTTTGTCTGAAATTGAGTATTTCTGAATATCTATATAAATTCTGAAAACACTGCTTGATAGCAGTTCCTGTTACAGCCTGTGTAAGAGTTTGCACCAGAAAGAGAACACAGCTGAAGTTACATACAAGTAGGCATTACTTCCAAATATAATTTTCTAAAATCTTCTTATTATTGGTCTAATAGTAAAAGCAAAATAATCAACAATAGGAAGACTAATATAGCTTGTTACCAGCAATTTTAAACAGTTATGTCACTCATACAGTTAGGTGATGGCTTGTAATTGTCTTTGGAGCTGATCACACACAGTGGTAGCAGGGCTAAAGAAATGATGAAGTTCAGGAAAACATCAACACACACTTAACAAGTAAAGCCTTTTAATCTTACACCACTTTTTGTCTCAAGTGTTTGATTCTGTAATTTGAATATAACATTAAGTAATTAAATACACCAAACACTGATGTTACTCTATTCAAAGTGATTTTTAAAAGTACAGCTAATAGTTTGAAATCAAGTGGGAAAGAAAATTAATATCCCTTTCAGACAAACTTTCAAGACACTATCATGAATGACTGCTACAGCTTGAAAAGCCCACATTGCTGTCTGTCCATAATAGTCAACTTTTCCTTGAATATTTTCAAGGATCACTATCACAATCTTTTTGCATCTGAAGTTGCTTCCTATTTATCAACTTCTATTTCATGTGGCTATTACTCCAAGTCAATTATTTTAGCATTTAGGGGTTATCACAGGCTCTCATGCCATGTGTCCATTTTTACTAGGCAGATTTTCCTGTGATAACACCCCTGTAGAAATGAGTGTCATCAGTGATTTTCCAGCTAAAGCCAGACAGTTCTTCCCCCCCCAGATGCTATTTCAAGATGGGATCTCAGCTATATGAAACATTTTCCTTACCTTTCCATGTTGTCCTGCTCTTTCATAGCAGATTACTGCATCTTCCCACATTTCCAGCTCCTCAAATATTTGTAAGGCAGAGCTGGTGCACCCCAGCTCAAAGAGTAAGTTTGCAAGCTGGCGCTGGAAAGGTAAGAAATTCCAGGTAACTGAAAGCAGCAAATAATGTCTACAATTTAAAAGTATGTTAGAGGCATTTTTGACATCAACAAGAAGCAGACAGATAATACAGAATGATTTGCCAGAAACTTCAGGTTGGAACATCAAACAGTGTACATACCTCAAACTCACACCCCTCCCCAACTGAATAAAAATTGTTGTGCTTTGAACAATTGAACAATATAATACAAAAATAGAAATGTACATGGCAAGAACGAATTGACAGAGTTGAACTTCTAGCCCTTAAACGAGGCCCATGCGGCTGGAGAACAGCTGCAGCAGGATGTTGGGAATGCCCAGTGGGAAACACACCCAAAGAAGGGAATTAAAGGCCCTTCTAGCAATGCTTTCTCACAGTAATCTGCACCTGAGGAGAAAAAAGGATGGAGAGAAAGGCTCTAATACAATTCTCTTCAGTAGCTGTGAGAAATCATGGTCCTAAACAGCCACTGCCAAAGAGTGTTGGTTTTTACCCAAATCAGTATTGGATTTGAGTTTAGGTTCAACTCCCTAGTTGACTTTTCCTCACAGTTCACTCTGCCTCTTTGTTATTTCAAATTCAGCTATTATTTCAGTGTACTAATGAAAATAAATGAATCATGTTTCAATTCAAAACCAAACATGGTATGTTTTCATGACTTTGAAAAGTCATCTTTGGTCTTTGTTTTTTAAGAGAAGATTAAAACTGCAAATAGGTTTTAACCTTTAAAGAAAGGATAACTTATATATCATGAGAGCCAGACAGACAAATAGGTTTGCAAAAATAAATGGGAGCATTCTGTGTATGGACAGCTACTTATGCTGTGGTACCCCACATGGTTAACTTCTGCAGTGAACTTGGTGATACTGAATGCACTCTCTGAAATTCTCTACATATGAACCTATCTTTATTGGTTTAGGTTCAGCATCTGTGGCAAATCCAAGGAATTACTAGAGGGGACTGGACTAGTAGTAAAAAAAATTAACATCTGGCTACAACTCTTTGATATAAATGTGTAACAAACTCTGAAACCTCTTTGTTAGCTTGATATTAATCACTTAAGAAAAAAGCATTTGCCATTGTCTGAAACTAAATCTCATTAATGTTTAATTAAATTTGCTCAGTTATATTTGGTAAAATTTATATATGCCATGTGTCTTCATTACTATGACTAGAAGATGGAGTCATCTTTCATTATAAATCCCTATTTTAGCATTTCTATCTTTGGCTTACAAAACTGGCTTGGATTGAAAATGCCACTGACAACTGGAAATGAAAACCATATTTGACAGTTATATTGCAAGTGCCTGTTGAAAGGTTATGTAGAAAAACATGAGAAGATATGATTGGTTAAAACAACATGCACTGAGATTAGAAATCAAAAAGAATAAAACTGTATTAAAAGTAAACCAACATGAAATACCTTTGGAGGTATGTAATGTTAACAATTTTCCTGAGTTTAATAAATATGACATAATCAGATAAGACTTTAGTGTGTAGATTTCTGTTCTAGAAAATCAAGATTAACAGTGTAGTTATGGGTATAAAAAAATCAAGTCAGTGCTAGTAAAAGAGAGGACTATCTCAAAAGAAAAGCTTTCTCAGCTCAAGTTCTTCAGTGCACTACTGACTCTCAACCTGGCTGATTTCACCACGATCAACTTCCCGAACTGAACTTTAAAAGACAAGAAAGATGCAAGTAACAGTAGTATAAGTAAACCACTAATAAAAGGTATTAAAAGACAGTGGCAAGTTTGTTTTAATAAGAGGTATGTTTGAAGCTTGAAGATTGAAATTTTAATCTACTTTGTACTGGAGGAAAAAGGAAAGTAAAGAAGAATTGCACTAACAAGCAATTACCCCTGTGCATGTCAGAACAAGACATCTGAAAGCAAAGCACTGTAGAACTTGACTTCTCTCCAGAAACACCTGGTGTATGTTTGGTTATGTCTTTATTCCTACAGTATTTCAACTCGAAGTCACATCACACTCACTCGACTCTGGAGTGATGCAGCATCAAAAATAACCAGACTTTTAAGTAAGGATTGAAATGGGATTGTTTCACACCTGTATGGCCCAACGTGGAGGCACCTGGCAACAGTAGAAAATCTTCATGCGTTCAGATACTGATGTATTTGTATTTTCAAATTGGTCTGCAAGTGCCTGTAAATGCAAAGTATATCTTGATTTAGTATTTACTTAGACTTAATCAACCTAAACCCCCCATAAATTCAAAGTATTCAGAATTTTTAGGTATTTTTGACATAATGGAGAAATTATAATCAACACCAGGAATAAGAATCAAATTTACAATCCCAAGCAAACAATTCCAGAGTCAAACTGCATCAACTATTGAAGTGACTCTGCCTAATCCATTTCAGTTCTTAAGCTAGTTTTCCCCTAAAACAGAATTGATGTGTTTTAGACATGACATTTCTTATTAAAAAGAGAAAGACAAACATATTATAGTGGACCATGGTTTTGGAAACAGTTCTAATACAGAATAAATTATTGTGACTTGGCATACAATTCAATTCAGGCTGATTTTTTTTCTTTTGGTGGAGCTTTGGATTGTTGAAATATTTTCTTCTGAAGCCCTTTGAAAGAGAACGGTAACTTTCACAGAGAAAAACTGCACCACTTATTTTTTGGCTGAAAATCCACTACAATGTTATTTAGATAAAAATTTATTAGCAAAAAAAAATACAATATTAAAGTAGGCTGTAAGCAGGAAGGTTACAGGAAGGTTAAACCAGGAAGGTTAGAAACTTTAAGATAAGGGAGAAACTCCCTTCAAATGCCAATCACCATTAAGTGGCAAATTTAAGGCCAGCGTGTAAATAAGGGAATATTAAATTATTTGTGTTCACATGATTCATCTATCAAAATCTCATTAATAACTCAGTCAAAGATTTACACATGGTGCTACAGAAGTCAGAATTTTCTCAGCTTTCTGAAAATGAATGCAAAGATTCCCAAGCAAAAGGGAAAAATTAATTGGACCACTTCTTTCTCTCTCTTTCTACACCCAGCTGTTGATGTCAACTGACAGCTGCATAAAATCAATTCTGTGATTCAAACTGCTAAGCATCTTGTAACTGCTATTGATGTTAATGGGATTTACTAGAGCAGCTTCATTCTTTTAATAAGAAAAGAAATCACAACATGCAGCAATAATTGAGGCTCTGAATTGCTGCTTAACCTCCTAATTTCAAATACTAATATTTCACATGTTTTATCTCATTCAAATTCTTCTTCATAAAATTATATCCAGAGGCCTGTTCCTACAGATTATCCAGAAACCTATGCCAAGCAAAAGGCTGAGATGTATTTGTAGTAAGGAAAACGACACACTAATAACATTGCATTCCTTTACACGGTTTCAGCCAATCCAAAAGAGTCGGATTAAAATAAAACTTTTAAAGTAATATTATTTAGTTTTAGAACTTATTTGAATACAAACTATATAATAAATGATATTTCTCTGTTTTAGTTCTGCTGAAATATTCTAATGCAATGCAGAAGCACATTATTCTATACTCTGTTGTACAAAAATTAAACCAAAAAGTTGTCCAATTCCTTGGGTATTCATTTTATGAGGCAATTTAGTAAAATACAGTTGAAAAATTCAAAAATGATAATTGCTCTAAGCCTTAGAAAAGCAGGAAACTCCTAAATATGTTCTGCAAAATAATTTTTTTGAGGAGAACAGGAAATGAAAGGCATGAAATATTTTAAGTGAATAAAAATAGTTTTTTCTTTTTTTAACTTTTTGCCTCCCCCTTTTCTAATTTCTCTTGTTCCAAGGAAAAAACTGAAATACAAAGAAAAACATTTTTTCAGAAGAATGTATTTGATTTTAAAATGTGGCCATATCTTTTCTACACTTCACAAGCAGAAAAGCCTAATGTAAGTGACACGTTAGAGGAGAATATGATTGTTAACAAGTAGAATTCTCCCCCTTCCCAAAATCATTACTGTACTCTGCTCAGAGTTCTAACAAAAACTGAAAATATAGGTAGAACTTACGAATATTACACATTCCTTACGAAGAGTAAATGGCAATGAATTTAGAAGTCCTAAAAATCTGTGGCTAATGCACTCTTTAATATATTGAAAAAATAAGCTGACAGTTTTGCCTACTATTGCAGTATAGAAAATAAGTTAGTCAAACGTTCAAGTCTGTGTTTCTGAATAATGCTTGAAGAAATAAAATTTGGGTTGTGTAATGGCAAGAAAATGAGAATCCTAACATTATTGCACAGCTAATATCTAACAGATATTAGATCACAGAACACTAAATCAATATATTCAACAAGTGAGCACTATCAAGTGAGCAGTCTTTCTCATGAATAACCTTCAACATAAATACGTTGTAATAAAAAAGGTATGTAAATACAAAATACTTGCAACACAGTCAGAGGTAAGATTTTGTGACTTAGTTTAACTTGAGACTTAGATTCCTGCCTTGCAAGTTGTTAAATAGGATTAGAGCAGAAACTGTTAAAATTCACAATTCTAAATGATGTGCGTTTTTCCACAGGCAACATTTTAAAACGTTAACAGGTCACTCTCCCAACCATGTAACACACCCTTTTCCCAAGGCTTAAACTGTCATAGATGTCCAAAAACACAATAGAGAGACACATTAATCCAGTCTGAAAAAAGAAAACCAGAGAGTTTTGATGGAATTTTATATCATGAGCAAAGACTATGCTATTGCCACATGAATGCAGGAAAATACAGCTCTAGAAACTACAATGCATTTCCCCACCTCACACTCCAATCTCTGCTCTAAGATTAAGTAGTACAATATGCAGCCATTTGGGATAAGCATACCATGCTAATTTGAACCAATCACAGTAGAGCTTTTACTATTTTACTTATCAACCTCAGTCTAATCACTTTTCTAATCACTCTCAGCTGGTAATTATCCACAACTTGAGTACATGAAGCTTGTAAAGTACTTTTCCCACCTTGGACATCACTTTCCTATGTTCATTCCCTTTGTATATTCTTGCTTTGCTTCTGTGTTCAACATATGTGTAATACCACTGAGGTCCTCATGATAAAATATCAGCTTTGATCTTCGAGCCTGACCAAATTTCAGTCTCTTCATCCACTCCATATGTTTTGCCATCCTTATCTTCAATGGCTGACTGAGTTAGAACTTCTTTTCTTTCTAGCCAGACCTTATCTCTGTGCTTAATCTCTGGAAATACTACTACACCCTTATGGTTTCTCAGTTGTCATTTTTCCACAACATTATGCTGCTTGATTTCTCAACCTACTTACAGCCCAGTTTTTAAATTTGTTATTCATCCAACTGGTCTGAAATCTCTCCCCCCAAAGATTTGTTCCTTTTGTTAAGGTATAATCTTCAGACAGCTTTTTGCATCTAAGGTAAATAAATGGCAAACCTTCACATGCTTCCTTCTATTCTTAACCTCTTTATTCTAGATGAAATAGTTCACTTGCTTTAAAACATGCTCCTTACTAAGTAATACTAACTATATGCAAACATTTTTTTCCATCCATTTCACTTGGATGTCCTGATCCAAGCTTATTTACAGGAAAAAAATCCCCCTGCAAACAAACAAAAAGCCCCCAAATTCCTATCCTTTGAAAAGAGCAGAACATTTAATACTTGTCAAAAATGTACTGAAATAGCATAACACCTTGCTTGTGCAACAACTACTTAATTCCAAATTTAACACTGTTGGCTCAAATAAAACATCTCCATTTTATCCATGCAATTTCATCTCACTTCTTCCCAAGTTTTCGTATCAGTAACACACAGTGTGACTACACCACTTTTTCCTTTACCTATTTTTTCCAACAAGAGCATTTCCCCGTTTTAGTGTTCCAGTCACAATTTTTCCACCAGATTTCCTTCATCTGTGCAACAGCTTGCTTCACAGTGTTAATCATCACAGCTTGTTTATTTTATTTTCCTGTCTTGTCCTGGATGCCTTGTCCTATTGCTAACCAGGCATCCAGCTGTTTTCCACCAACCACACCCTATTTAAAAACGCTGGTCCTTACCATGTTAGTACCTGACCATTTGCTATGCATTTACCAGTACTGCTATCTCCACCCTTCTTGTATTTCCTCATACCCTTTGATTCATCCTAGTTGCCTTGATATTCCTCTTTATGAATGATTTTATAGGCAGGCAGATTAGGTAAATTTTTTCTAGACTTCTGCTTCTCAGTGTAGAAATCCTGTCAGGCTGCCAGAATCAAACCCCAGTTAATATCTCTGGACTCCAGGGGTGATGGTCCACCCATGAAGTCCTCTCTACACGAATGCTCATACCAGCCATAAACCCAGCTGACATGGTGACTGTGACATTATCTTGTCCTGCTTTTACCCTTCTCTAGCACCTCTAAGCTGTCCTGCTTCTCACATGTTTTTACCATTATTTGACATGGATTTAGCTTGACTGGATGAATGGAAAAGTGCCTTTCAGTCTTTTCTAACACAGAAACTCCAGACACACTTTCCAAGAAATTCTTGTAATTCTAGGGCTCCTTCTCTTGAATTTCTCTCAAGCCTGAAGACTCCTTCTGAAAATCCCACTGATCACTCTCACCTCTCCATGATTTGCCTAGGTAATGATTTCCATTTTCCTTGTGCTTCTTCCGTTTCTCAACATTATCTCTGAATGATTTATAAGCAGCAAGCTGGTGTCACCACTCTACTGCTCTTTTATCCTAGTTTATTCCCTTAGCTACCTACACAACCTATATACCTGTTACAGTACCAAAGCATGGTCATGGCTTTGTGCCAGGCATAGGAGTGCCTGATGGCACCATGACACAGTTGGAATTGCTCAGCTGCTTGGAAGAAAGGTGGCTGGAGACAAAAGGGGCAAGAGGTAAAAATACATCTGTAAGGAAAACAAACCTGCTAACTCATCTGTACTATGGTTCCTAAGAACTTACCAGGTGTACAGCTCAAACTGAACTGAGCTCACCTATGTTATTTACTCAAAAACCAAGCAGAGGAAAGCTTTGTAAAATAACAGAACTACATGGGTAACTCTGGTTGTGGAATTTCATAGTTCTTACCTTGTTCATAAGCTTACTTCAAAACATATGAATGAATAGGAGAATTTACCATTAAAAAACTCCTTTGATTTCCTACTACAGAAGTCAGTCACAGACAATTTCTACTATATTCATAAAACAAAAAGTGGGCATATTTTTAAGCTTATGGAGCATTCAGTTCTTGTGGACCCTGCAATAGGTACAGACTTCCATAAAACTTTCATAGATTCTAACAAATTAATTCAAACTTCCACACAATTTAAGACTAAATTAAAGACAATTAATTCTAAATGCTTTAAAATATTTCTTTTTGGAGGCAATGATATCAAGACACTTGTTAAACAGAAAACCTACAAAATTCTTGATGCTTCAAAACATTAATTGGCTTTATTATTTTTCATGTTGTCTTCTGCCAAGTTACATTTTCTAAGAATAAAGTCTGAAAAACGCTGCAGAAGAAAGAACCAGCATCTAAGTTAATTTGGGGTGCATTACAACAGTAACTGTGGCAGCCTTGTTCCACAATAGTGTGTGTACACATTAATAAACACAGAAAATTACTAACAAAACCACCGTTCTTCCTGAAGAACATATATTTAATCAGTGTCTAAAATTCAGCAAATCTGTAAATATCAGATAACAGGTGACAGATAATTAAATACAGAGAATAATTTGAATTTTTGAATTTTTTCCTCTGCATTAGTACTAGGCATTCCAAGCTTTTCTAATACAATAACTATCTTAGTTCCTTGTGGATATGTAACTGGATCTTGAGTTACACTCCTTTGATAATCTTGCTTTAAAAAAGCATTAAACCCAATATTTACATTTCTAACTACACACTTACTTCAACACCTCTTTGTCAACCCAAGAGCTCCTGTAACCAAGACCACCAGGACAAACAGACATATGCAGACTTCTAAAATCCAATGGTCAAACTTAAACCACCAGTGAAGCAATGCCAGAAGTGATGAAACTATTAAAAGTTTTCATATAACAATGCAGTAAAGTTTTGCTTAGTGGGAGAGAGTAATTTCTGGTCTAGTCCAAACTTCATGACACAGATCATGACGAAATAGTGATTACTTTATTGATTGCCAATTTTATCACTAGACAAATAGATACAATACCAGTTCATTGGGTCATATTACATTCAATCATTATTCAAAACAGACAGTTCAGACAGAAATTCATTGCTTAGAAACTAAAATGACTTAAAGGAAAGAACGACCTATCCTTTTAAAAGCTCACAGATTAGATATTATCTGTTAAACAGTGAAACAATCTCTGAACAGTTAAGAACTAAGGCGTCAAAACATGGAGCAAAAACCATTAAGCAAGGATGCATTTCAACATCAAGAAGAAATCTCCCATTCATTTATCAAATTTTCAAAGTGGAATTATGACATTAAATACTCAAGGAAAATTTATTACAGTGATCACTATTATAAATTGTGATTTGTAATTCATGGATGCTTAACCAGACCATTTCTTACACTGTGCAAAGATGCTAAGCTGAAGACCACTACTTACTGGAGATTCTACATAATTCACATTCTCAGGAGGATAAAAATGTTCTGTGAGAACTTTACAGAAGTTAAATGCTTAAAAGCACAAAAATATTGCCTCTTTTTTACACCTCATTAAAATACAAGTCTTAGTTTCATTAAAATCTTGTAGCCTTGAACACTTGTGTTTTTCGCTTATTTTGCAAATTCACCCTCTCCAGTTATTTTTCCAATCAAATTATTGCTTCTTAGGATTGACCTCAATTGGTGTGTTTATTTAAACCAACTAGAGGACTGTGTATCACACTGCTCCCTAGGAACTAACAACTGGTTTTAAAATCTATGAAAACGAACAACTTTACCATGTTGTAAAGCACTGACTGCCTACTTTGTATTGCAAATGAAAGGGTACAAGGTGTCAGGAACACGGAAACTGCAAAGATTTCAGGATGCTTCACAGAGAAAAACTGCTAACAAGGTAATGCAACTTGAAACAAAACTAACTGAAGCATTGAAGTAGAAGACTTTAGGATGCAAGTTTTCAAACCTGTTTGCATCAAAAGCAGTGTTTTACCTACTCTGTTCAATGGTTTGTAGTATGATAGCACGTAGTCACCACACTAATAGAAAACACAATGTTCACTGACCCAGGTTATTCCTGGGTCCACAAACGGAAAATGGTTCCCAGTTTCTAGCAGCTTTACACCCAGAAGGAAAAACGCTGATTTCCTTTAACTGAAATGAAAACAAAATTTTTCTATGCATATTCTCTCAAATTAGAGTAATTCCTTTTTAAAGAGCAGACTAATCCCAACTAATACTTTGCTTATTTTTCCCTCCCACCATAGACTCAATGGAGAAATCTCTCTGATCTGTAAAAACAAGTGGTCTTCTGGTACTGGATTCAGCAATATCCACCCTACAGGAATGTTCTAGTAGCTGATTTTGATGGATTCATCAGTTAAGATGCTCTAGCTCTCAAAGCTGTAAGTACCAATAGTACTGAGTATGCATAAGGAAGAGGGATTCTCCTCTGCTAAGCACTTGACTCGAACCTGAGAATAATGTAGCATTCTCTCCAAGACAAATTACAACTAGAGAACTTCCTAACAAGTTTGGAAAGTTTAAGTGCATTTAAAGTTGTTATTCCCTTTAAAAGCATAAGCAAATAATTTTTTTAAAAACAAAAGTTGTGTCAACTTTGCAGCAAAGGAGGAATTTGCTTGTAACCGTTGATAAAGATCTGACTATTCTTGCACCAGAAATCTCTGTTTTGGTGCAATCTTTCCTCCCCAGCAGGCACTACAATAAATTGTTATACAGAGTAAGTTACATTGAACATTTGTGTTTTGTACTATATAACAGATATATTCTTTGAGAGATGCAGTTCTTCCTCAGAAAAGCCAAGAAAGGAAGGGGATAGTCAAGCTAAACTCTTTAATTTTAATTTAATAATTTTTCTATGCAGTATATAATTGTTAGTTTGGGTATAGTCATACACTTTCATTGCTATGACCCATTTGATCTATCCTGTATTTCAACTGGAACACCCTGCTCACAAAGAAAAATCTATCAGAAATACCCTGTACTTTTTCTATTGCTGGTAGACTTGAGTTTACCTGCCATATAGCAGATATTTGCATTTTGCTGATAGTAAATTGTACAATAATATATATATACACATGCAATTTAAAAAAAGTTCAAAGTATCTGTAAACAGCACAAAAAAGCCTCACTCAAGCTTTAATACATAGCATAAGCTAGCATACTAGAAATAAATATTCAAAATAAACATTTATATATGGCAAAAAATACAGAACTTAGCAATTAGATGGTCATTTCTAAAACAACAAATACTTTAAATAAAAAATGAATTTCAGAGGGAAAGTTCTTAAGACCTCGTCACTTATTGCAAGCACGCAAACATTTACAGCTTCCTACCTAGGACAGACACTGGATGGTATTCTGTTACTCAAACAGAAATATCAAAGAAAAAAAAAACACAGCACAAACCAAAATGCCGCGTATTCATGTAACTGTTTTGGTGCAAGCATATTTGGTTTTGGTGCAGTTGCACCAAGTGTAATTCTTTCATGTTATTAAGGTACCTGGAAAAAGGAAAGAAAATCATGTTCAGTCTTATCTAGATACCCACGACATGCAATCATAGAAATTCTGCTGTTTTAATTGCCAGAAGCTCTTTTTTCAGTAATAGAAATAGTCAATCTATCATGGGTTTTTTTCACCCACAAAGTGCCCATTCGCTGCTACCTGTTTTTCAACTATTTTCATTCATTTGAAAACTTCAAGAACATCTTCACTTATTTGGTGAAGGGGACAGGAGTATAAAGGGAAAAGACAGACAAGTTCAGTCTCTTCTGTCCTGAATCCAGCCAGAATGGCTCAGAGAACATCTTGGGACACTCATTCTTGTTTTTCATTCTTACAAGAAAAGAAGTTTTTCATAAGAACAGCTGCCCTATACAACGAAACCTTGACTGATACTCAGTAGTTCCTGTTGAAAAATTACTTGGCAGGAGATAAACATTCTTCCAGTAGCTGGGCCTGACCCAGCAACCATACAGTCTATGATGGTAAGTACATTAGAAATATGACACACGGGCAAAGCGTTTAAACTTTAGCTATCCCAAAAGAAAGCAGTCACATGTAAAGAGATCTGTTTTCAATATATGTATTTTCTTGAAAGATGTCCAATTCAGTTCTTCACATGTTGCTGGAAAGCTCTCTATACATGAGGGAAAAACAAACAAACCCCCTATCATTCTGTGTTAGTGATTGATCTACTCACGAAAGAGGAAAAATAAACATCTTCAGTAACAACTGGTTTGAAATCAGTTCAATTTCTAGTGAAAATGAAAACACTCTAAATGTATTAAATGTTCCCTGCCTAACTTCATGACATATTCAAACAGAAGTGTATCAAGCTCCCCTGAAGACTCAGATCTTTATTAAAGAAGGAAGAATCCACAAAAACACAGGGTTTTTTTCCACAACTATATTTCCTGTTTGGCACACAACCAATCAAAAAATCCAGACCAAATGAAAGATTTTCAGTCAGCTGGACAAAATTTTATGATCTGTGCTGGTCACACACACCAAACTGGTTGATGGACAGAGACAAGACAACAAAGAATCTTCTGCTACTTCACAGAAGAGCAACTGGACTTAGCATACTAAAAACCTTGCCCAGCAAAACCATGGACTATAGAAACAAAGGGACAGCCAGGATAATATGTATATCCTTTACTCTGATAACAGTCTTCAATTGCTTAACTGGGAACCATCAGCTGCAAGTTCTGATGGTACCACTCTTGCACTGGAGGCAATTTTCTTGCAGATCTGTAGGAAGGGGTAGCATGCTGCTGCCAAAGGAACAGATGCACTTTGCTTTCAGCTAACCCTGTTTTACTTGAGATACTCTAACCTGAGCCAGAGGGAGAGCACTGAAGTACAAATTAACTCTTCCACCAGCAGCTGCCACCACCTACTTCCTGGTACCGTTTTTTTCCAGGAGAGAGAAGAACATGAGCCCAGGAGCCTGCTGGGCTTCTGGCCATTCATTCAACCCTCAGCCTGCACTCTTAATGGAGGGCCAGAGGGAAGGCGGCAGATTTCAGATCAAAGAAAAGGGCAAAGTGGAGCTTGGGACCTCCTGAAATAGTTAAAGGTTTCACTATAATTTGGCATTTTTGACCTCCTAAGTGTCTGAACCTGCAACGTTATTAATGACCTCAGCTTGCGTGCATTTTACACAGGGGAAAACAGAAAGAAAGCAGAAGTGTTCTGTGGTAGAATCATTTACTACATGTTTCTATTTCTAGGCAGCTTCAATGTTTTCACAGATCTGTATCTGGAAAAATGGGCAGGTACAGCACAGCAATGTGCATAACAGCTACAAACACTAATATTTATGCCATTTAAAAATCTAGTCACAGCATGGAAGGTCATATTGCTTACAAAAACATCTCCACATCTGTCAAAATGCCTAAGTCTCAGGCATTCACCTAAGACAAAAGCACAGTGCTATCATTTACAATATTCAGTCAGAAAGCAATACTGTGAAAAAACTGCAAAAGTAAACGGAAATATTTAAAAGAATCCTTATCATATCACACTCAGAGAGAGGCTGGACACCAGACTGGGCGCCCCAGGGCAGTGGTCACAGCACCAGCCTGGCAGAGTTGAAGAAGCATTTGGACAATGCTGTCAGGCACATGATGTAACTCTTGGGGATGGTGCTGTGCAGGGCCAGGAGTGGGACTTGATGATCCTTGTGGGTCCCTTCCAACTCAGCTTATTCTGTGATAAGGTGATTATAAAACTCTCCATACACCAGTCCCAGTGGCTATTTGAATCAATGGTCCTTAAATCTGTTTGGAAAGTTCAGAACCCAAATATATTCCTCAATTCGTAACTAAAACTGTAAGAACTAAATGAGATGAATTAGGCCATAAAAATCAGTTCTCTGGTTGGAAGCCACATCTAGCACACGCTATTGCAAAGTTTGTCTCCAGTACAATAGTTTCCAATCAACTGATTCTTTACATACTAGATTCTCCAAATTTTCTATCTCCAAACACTTAGAAACCAGAACAGTCACCATATTAAATAGGATTTTTTAACAATCCAGCCCTCCTTGTAACTTAGCAGAAAGTGAAGCCCTTGGCATGATGGAAATTCTTTCAGTAGAAACATCTCTCAGGAAAAGCAATGCTCACTCTCCACTGCTTCATCACAAGTTACAAACTAATTTAAATGCATCAACACTTTCATATGAAACTAGTTCTTATTTTTGCAAATGGTACAATTGTTTAATCTGAAACCAGAAAAATAACATTTCCCCTTGTTAATTACACAGTAGTCCATTCTTTTCTATTTTATCTTTTCCTCAAGCATTATTTTCCATCCCTATTTCTGTACTTACCTCACAGGGATTTATCACCAGTTTAATGGCCTTTTTTACAAACCCCTTCATCCCACTTTCTGTGAATTCATATTCTCTAGGTCAAAGATTACAAATCTTTACAGCTTATACTTCAAAATTTTGCTGCAGAAAGCTGATCTGCTGAAATCCTGCTCTTAATAGTGTACATGAAACAAATTTTCCAAAGAATTCTCCTTGATTATCCTTGCTGTTGAGCTGCATAATAAAAGTAAAATGTTTCCAATGTAGCGTGCTGAAACTACCCCTATTTGCCTCTACAAATGCTTTCTTTCCCCTAAACACCTGAGAGTAATATTTTTTCAGTTTTTATCAGATTTCCCACTGAAAATCTCCTTTGGCAGTAAATGCATTGGCTTCCCTTAAAACCACAGCTTGTATGCTGACCTGAGGAAGTAAAATATTTTTTTTGTATCAGGAGAAAAGGAAAGCCCTACTGACAGACCATTCAGTCTTTCTTTACTGAGTGAATATGTATGGCCAAGACCAAGGACCACTACTTATTGGGACTTACTAAGTTGGCTTTGACTTATTACCTATTCTGACCTTTGCAAATATTAGAGAGCCAGTATTTCCATATTCATTCACTTTTGGTACTTTTAAAACTAAAAGCAGTCTTCAGTCTCATTTCCTGCAATGGGCAAAGCAGTACTAAAATACCTTCTAATGAAAGAACTTTTCAGAACAATGCTGGATCACTTTCAAAATATGAAAAGACACACAGACACAAGCACTTCTATCAATAACATTTGTCTCATTGTTATTGTGTTATTTCCCAGCAATTGTTTTTGTACATCTTCATTTCATTTCATTAAAGAAGAAGGCACTATCTAGTACATGCATGACCCCGAATTAAAGACTGGATTCATTCTGTTTTTCAGTACAGTTCACCGTGGTCTTAGAACCTCTGGAACTACAACCAAGGCACTTAGTGCCTTTTCATTGTATTGAAACACTCATGCACTTGGCAGTCTTTGCACATCAAGATTCCACAGAGAAAACAGAGAGGACAAAGAGAAATGCTTTAATTTATTTAACTGATTTAACTTCTTCCCTGTCACAAGCTGATTATCACTACTGAACTGTAACTGCAAAACTGTCATCATAAGGGCATTTTATACCTTCACTGCATATATTTTTAATGTTCTGGAAAAATATTAAAAACTGAAAAGAATGCAAAATTCACTCTGTCTTAATTTGGTTTTAAAATTTGATGCAATAGCTACTTGACGCAATAGCTTCCATATTTTCAATAGACTACTACCCAAAGGAAAAAAAATAAGCATACAGATTTATGTCATTGAAGGTGAAGAAAGATTGAACCAGAGAGAACTATTACAAATTTATGCATTTTGAATTAATAAACTTCAATACTATTTTGGTCAGCAAGTAATTTTGCTGGGGTTTTGTTTGTTTCATTTATCTGGGCTTTGCTTTTGTCTTTTTTTAAAAAAAAAAATTTGCATCTTCTCTTCTCTTCCTTTGAAAGATGAATTTTCATCAGCAATGAGAATCCGATTGTCCTTCAATGATATATAGCTTTATGTCTATCTTTATTTTTTTTTAATCCAGAAGGATTCAGTGTAAACATATTTAATACAACTCTATCTTTAGCACAGGATTCCTGTTCAGTTTTTTAAAATTTAAATGTTGGAGTATGATAAACAGCATTTCTCATGTCCTAAATTAAAAAATTAACTTGCCCCTGTTTTAAGACTTTTTTAGATGGAAATGGATGTGTGATTAGCAACTAAAGGAAATGTACATTATGATCCAAAAGAAACAAAATTAAAGGCCTTATAATGAAAAGACAACTACCAAAATGAGTTCTGTATGTACAATTTTCTCTTTTCTTATAGACATCTTAGAAATGCACAAGTTTTGACTACACATTAAAATTAATATATATTAGAGTTTTACTCCTAATTTTATAGGGCAAACACAAACACCATGCCTTTTTGTCCTATCAGCTCCCATGGAGTTTCTCAATTCTGGATAAATTAGGTCTCAAGCTATGAAAGAAAAAACCACACCTTTGCACCTGCCTGGCAGCTACTGAAGGCTGGTTTGCCCTTTCAACACACTCAATTCCAGATACTTTGTTAGTGATTCTTACCAGATCATACCTACTACTGCCCTTTAATCTCAGCATCAAAACATATCCTGCTGGTATATTCATTGAGATTACTAATTATAAGAGTAATTTAAAACATTTGGTAATGAAATATACAAACGTTATTTGAAAGATCAGTTTTTCTTACCCTAGTTATAACCATGTTATCATTTGCACTCTAAACTTTCTTGCTCTACAGGCGGTGCCTGTATCATCAATAGAAACATTGAATGTGATATTAACATTTTTAAGCATTCAACATTTAACAATTCAGTTAAATTATCAATTTTAAACAAGTATTCTACACTTCTTAGTCTATAAGAAAAAAAGTCATTTATCACTTCTTGCTAATCTTTCCAAAAGTGAGCATTTAGAAAAATTACACTTGTTTAACAGTCTATCTCTAGCAGACCTTTTATCTAAGAGGTTTTTCAGTTTAATTCTTTGGTAAATCAGCTAAAGCTGTTAAATTTTTTTATTGTATACAGTGGAAGATTGGATAGCTACTGCCTATACAACATTTCCCGATCTTTTTTCTTTATGGTATTGTGATTATTCATTCTTTCCCACCCATTACTACCTTGTCTCCAGGCAAACAAATTCATTCTTCACTTTAACTTGTTCTCTAAGTATCCCCAACATGTTTAAGCAATCTCAACATCCAAAGTTATTCAAATCACACTTACTTCGAATTTAAAAATTATTAAGGAAGAGACTACCTCTTGAACACAATGTACCCATTTAACCTATACAATCACTTTAATGGCAGGAAAGAGGAAAGGCCAAAAATTTGTAAGGCATCTACACAGAAGAACTTCAGGCACTGGACAACCAATAGTACTCAGTTTTTGCCTAACTCAAGGTGAAGGTCAAAGATGCAAGATGATATTGATAGTTTTAAAGAAGTATACTAGGGCAGGAGTAGATTAGCATGCTGGAACTGTGCATATTGGTATTTTTTCTAAAGTGAGTCACACAGCAGATTCTCAATGTGCATGTTTTGGTTCATTATATCAGGTCCTGCCAATGTTTGTTGCACTTTGAAAACAATTCTAGCCAACTAAGAAACAATATTTGGTTTGGTTGTTCACAGTCATTTTACTTAAAAAAGCTTCAATTTCTTTATAACAGGGCTCTTGCAATGGGTGGGGAAGAAAAGCACGTAAGAGGAAATGAGTTGAACAATCCCAAACGAAATACAAAGCATTTTGATATCAAAATTAGCACAAAAGAGGTCAAGGTCATTAGTAGAAGATAACTGGATTCATGACCATCTGACGTAAGATTTCCTTTTTGTTTCAAACACAGAGCCAAGCAGCGTTTGAATTTAGAGCACCCTGATGCAACTGCCCTTTGGAATGTTTTACTGTAGTCAAACACTACCACCTAAAGAAGGGTAACAAAACACATGAGGTCTCCAACAGCACAGCAGCATTACTGACTTTCAAAATTATGATCTTACCGTTATTTCTAGACAAATATTGAACTCAAAGTTACTGAGTGCCAGTGCTTAGGATATAGGTTCCAATGTTAAAACCTGTTAATGACTTCAGTCTCCACTTCCAGTACAAAATCTTTAAGAAAGTACTGGCTGTATTTTATCTTCTTTATGCCATTTAAACTTATTTATATATCTATTATTACATGAAATATAATTTTATAGTTATTACATTACCTTTATCAAGCAAGTGTACCTTCTTGAATGTTTTTGTTTTCAAAGAAAAAGCTGTTCCACCTGTCAGCTATGCTACTTCTATGATTTATCAAATAATATAAGCAGAATTTCCTCTAAAGTCTGAAGAAGCTAGATTTACAAGTTTACTTGATGAAGGGTGGATTTAAAACCAGACCACTTGTACTGCTACTGGTATAAAACACTTTGCACAGGGTGCAAAACCCACAGAGGAACTGCATATGATTCAAAATAGTATGCCTGTGGTAAGTTCCAAGCTGTTGTGGGTACACTGCTTTTATAGCTCCCAAATCAGTTTGATCTGGGGGAAGACACAACAGCAGGCAGTGCTGAAAAACAGATCCAAAGACCTCTTGCATCAGCTCCGCTTTCTGTTTTTCACTAAAGAAGGAAGTAAGGACAAGAATGGAGAAAGAAAAGAACAACCATCACCCTCAAATTCAAGTTGAACTACAATATAGGAGAAGCAGCCTTGAGATAAGGCAGAGTCTGGTTTGTAGTACCTGGCATATGTGCTGGACAGTGCGACTGTCTGCCAGCACAAGGCTATTTCAAAATAGGATTTGTTAGTTCACCTTGAGATACCTATCTCCAGATCTGTAATGATACTTATGACATAAAACTGTAAAGACTCATCTATTCAAATTTAGCAACAGCTGTATGTGTTCATCTATTCAATTTAGCAATAGACAAAAATAGTGTCCTCCCCCATGCCATCTGGGCTGTGGAACGAATTATCTTAATTGTTTACTTTGTTGAAGTGGAGCTTTATAATGTTTATGCCTTCCAGAGCAAAGCTAAGGCAGAATGATGAGAATGTTGTGTCCTAGTACTTGTATTTTTCTTTGCAACTTTCTGTCATCACTTCATCTATAAAAGAAGTATAGTATTACTGTTCAATATGGCTTAAGGATTCTCCTATCATCACCTTTCAAAATGTCACAACACGGAGCAAAGAGAGTCTAAAGGGAGAAAAGTCGTCAAAACTAAGGCTCAATGGGAAACATTTGGAAAAAAATGGAGGCTTCATATTTTTGGCTTCTTTTAGAAAGTGCTTTGACACTGGAAGTGGAACAGCTCAGGTGTTGAACATAACTGTCAAGAATAGTTGAGAAAAATATTAAGAAACTTTTGCACAGAAAGAATGGTTTCACTCTTTCCCCCATACCAGCTAATAGCACTGATCCAAAATGGCAGAAATGGTAGAAAACCTCCAGGCAGAAATCCTTACCTGGAAAATTAAACTACTCAATATTCTCCTTTTTTTGCTAGTGGTACAAAACCACTTCAGGTATTCCTGAATAACTCTTGGCAGACTTGATCTCTGATTCCTCCTGCTCTCTGTCCCTTCCATAATCACATAGTAGAAGAAAAACAGAAGGAGTCAGGCACCACCACGTTAATTATTTTGAAGCGTGCTAATGAGTTTGGTGTATCCCCAGACTCAGTTGTGTCATGTAGCATCTTCTGTCAAATATGTCATCTGTTTAAGCAAAATGAAATACATTCTGGAAATGTGTGCCTTGAGACTGAAATCATAACTATCACCAAGAGGTCACTCTCTTTTGAGATTGCTTTCTGAGGTAATAAGGTTTATTTCTAGTGTTCTGGAGACCTTGTGATCTTGTACAGAATTCAGTAAGGAATGGTTTTATAAGACACCTGGCTTTTCTCATCTTTTAAAATACTTTTTGGAACATGTGTTCTAATAATAAATACAATTCATAATAGTTAAGAACTACTAGGATATCAGTGCAGGATCTCCACAGGATAGAAGAGGGCTGTCATCCACTTATTACCCTCCTGAAGGAAGTGATTTATATCTCCCTCAGTTCTCCAGTACATCTCAGATCCCAGTAACTTTCCACTACAACTTTCAACTTCATGTGAAATAGATCTACTAAAATTAATTTTTCTCCTCCTTCCTCCCTTCCCCCATTCCACCAAATAAAAGCAACTATTAAAACTTTATTTAATGAACCCCTAGAGTTCAACAGGGGGTTAAAGAACAGAAACAGGAACTCCTAGTACAGGGATCTAATAGTTTTGCTGAACAGACAGGTGCTGTCATTCCCTTGGTTATGCTACATGTCTCTTTCTATTACTCTAAGGGTGGATTGAGAGGCCTGATCAGAAAGATATATGACTTGAAAAGCAAAAGAACAAAGAAAAAGCAAAAGAAATATCTGTTTGCCTCAAACCCCCCTAGATGAGCCTTCTGGGAGGAATACTGCTCCCCTCTCCTTTTTGAACTCTTCCCTTAAATGTTGAATTTGTCCATTGTAGAACAACCACCAAATAAAGAATAGCAGAGCAAGCAATTTGGCAAGGAAGTGACGGTTTAGTTTTGAAAATAAAAAGGATATATTTCTATGATAAATGACATAACTTCGTTGCATACCCATTTAAAGCCCATCAATGTGAAATTAACAAAAACAGCAAAGTTGTATTCAAGCTCATAAAGCTCAAGACACCAGATCTGCTAGATCTCTGTCAGCCTTTCCTTTTTACAGATGCACATTTTTTTTCAGATTTGAAAGAACTGAACACTAACTAGCATATGTCTTTAGTAAGAACCATTTGAACAAAAAAAAATTTCCCTTTTTTATACACACAGAAAAACATAAGTGCCTGGAGAAAATGACACTCTGAAGTATTATTTAAGTGCAAATTAAAGGGCAGTTGACAGAATTCCCAACCACATACATCTGTGTATGACTAAGGATATAAAACAAGATCTCATGTGACCTTTCAATCTTAGGCATAATGATTAGCCTATAATATTGCTAGTCTGCTCCCAGCTCTCCTGAAGTCTTATTAAAACACCCTTTTCAAGACACATTTCTCTGCCCCAACAGGCAAATTCCTTTACTGCCAAGAAAAGCAAGCGGGAGGGAATCATATGAAATACTGCGTATGTTGTACAGCGCGCTAGGGAAGCCAAGCCATCAGCTTGCAGGCATGCTGTCACCAGGTGTAACGAGCAGCAGAAAACACAGCCAGAAAAGGGGCCCATAACAAGCTGATAAAAGCTGCAAACGGAGAGGTAGCCGGTGTAGCCACCCAGGTTAGGGTAGGATACATCTGGGATATCCCAGGTAGGATAAACCTGAGCTGGAGTAGCAGGCAGATGGCAGCTTCACCTCTTTCACTGCTGGCATAATTACAGCAGTAAACAATGGTCCTGTACCTACCTCGCCATCCCTTGTACAAAGGATGACATTTTAACTCATTTTGCTTAATTCTTAAAAATACTTTCAAATCCACTGAAATGGAACAGTCAACTTATTTCATGTATCAAGAAACTACAGTGGCACGATACTCTATGTGTTTTAAACTGCTTTGGTTGTAGGTAGCTTCCTTTTCTTTTTTTTTTTTTTCCATCCCTCACTTTTCTCATTTTTTTCATAGCTCCTAGACCATTCAAAATTCCTTTTTTCCTGTCTCCCATCCTGTTACTTGAGCTCTGATTGCACTTTCAGCAGTAATCTGTGGCTTAACAGCTTAGCCCAACCCATCTTTCACTATTAATAGTTTCTGAATTACTTTCTTACAATAAAAGGTAGGTGAAAATCTCTAAACTAAAACAGCAATAGTAGGTTTCTGGTTTTATCAAAAACCTACCCCATTTGCTCCTGTTTTCTCCCTCCCACTTTTCTTTCCACCTTAGTACTTCTCACCCTCCTGGACCTTCACCCAAATGGAGGAAAAACAATCACACAACCTTAAAAATATCATACTGCATCCAAAGACACATTTTAGTTGGCAGTACCTCGATCCATATTTCTCTGTATGTTACACTGGTCATGACTAAATATTCTAGTGGAACGTAAAATAACTGGTTTAGCTTTTAAATGCTGCTTCCTTTTCTTAGAAAAATGGTTGAAAAAAGTACTGGCTTTAGAAATCTTTAACCTTAGTTTTGCAGATCCAAACCACATTTAATCAAAAACTGGACAAACTGCCGCATCCAGAAAAAGTTAAGGAAGAAAGTATCTCCTCCTCACTTGCAGTTAGCTACTAGCTGAAGTACATTCCAGAGTATCCAGAATGACCATTTTAAAAATCAGTCCAAAGACTGCATTGTCTGTAGTTCAGATTTTAAAAATAATTAGAAAAAGGTTTTGAAAATGATCATTCCAATTCCTCTGAAAGTTCTCCAATTAGGAAAAAAAAAAGACTTAAAAAAATTTATGAAAACTGTTTGGCATAAAATAGGGGTATGTTTAATATGTGGAGACTGGAAGTTAATTTTAACCAATATGCCCTCATTTCAAAAAGAGCTGCAAGTATTTTCAAGTAATTAAAATAATGTAACCAGACATAATCAGTCCTACAAAAAAAGGTAGTTGAAAAATGCTTTATTTGACAAACCAACAACATAGCCAGGTTTGCTTTAGCACTTAAAAGCAGCATATGCCTACTCAGCAATATTAATTTAAGAGGATGTTTTCAGCTGCAGATCCAGCACAGGAGCAGGTGAGGGTGGAAACAGGGAAAGGAAGAAAAGTTAGAGTAGAATAAGACAGGAGAATCCCAGTATTCCTAAATTGGAGCCTATAACGGCTCATGCACTTTTCAGACAACCCTAAAGGAACGTAGATTTGGTTTACCGTGTCTTATTCAAGCTGTTTTATAAGAGTTTTTATTATTCCTTTAAAAGACTGATACTGCAAACAATCACATTTATACCTCCTCCCTTAATCTACCATAACGGATCTTTCTACAGCACTCTGGACTAGTAAATAATGAAATTGTAAAACAAGAACCCATTAAATCCATTTGTATGAAAATTCTGTGGGTTTGAAATCCATTTTCTACTGACAAATAGCTGCAGAATTCACTTGTTCTTTGGCAGCTTAATGAAAATTAGACACTAGCATCTTCATGAAGATGATGTATCAAACATCACTTGTGCTATGTATGAAAATAACATCATTCATGGTATCTCTTCTGATTCCTTCTTAGTACTGTTAGAAACATTGATACTAAAAAAATTCTGATCTGATGGAACTCAGGAATGAAAACTTTAAATGGAAAGTTATTTAAGTTATTTGATTAATTTAGCACATATAAATAATTAAGCAACTTTTAACTATTTTTGGAAACTGAGCTTGTTACCATCAGATCAACACAAATATGCAATTATATCCAAATGACTAGATAGCTTAATGGAAGAAAACATAAACGCACTAAGATTAAAGGGAATATATAAAACCACAGATTCCGTGTGTACTGTGGGGTCATCTCCCAAAATGTCACAGCCCATGCTAATCAAATCCTTTGCATTACTGCAGTTGCAGCACAAGAAGTCAGATAAACAGACTTGCCAAGAGAATCCCTTCATGAAGACTTCTGTCATGAGACTGTCAAACTGTCTAATATAACAATATCCAGTACTCAGGTTTAATCAAGCTAGACAAAAAAATGTTGGAGGGACTCCAACTGTTTTATGGCTTAGGGCATCAAGGATTCTGAGATCACTTCCCAAGTGCCGTCAGATTCTACATCTCCCACATTTGGAATCCTGGCTTCCCTGACAGTCTCCTAATGACCACAGGAAATTCCACTACAGCAATTCCATGTCTTCATCAGCAAAAGAAAAATGCAGCAGCACATCCAAAATGCCCTCCTTCAAAGACTCATGCATCATAATGATTTTAAATAAAACATCAGCTTTTCAGGATTTAAATACATAGCACCATAATGATAATTTTTTACATTCCTGGCTGTTTTAGCCAGCAGGAGTGTTGACTGATGGACATAAACAAATGCCTGCTGTCCATATCTGACAACAAGACTTAGCCATACAAAGATGACAAACGGCTAACAAAACTGTAATACGAAGGTAAAAAAGAATCTAAAAGAATCTTGATAAAGCCTATAGACCTTTGTTCTGAAAAAATTATTCTTAAAAGAAATCCTACTAGATGACACATTTCAGTATTTTAACTTTTTTTTTTGTATTTGAAAAATCAATCTTCTCTTTGTTTGGACTGAGATTATTTAAATAATCACTGCCTCAAACTTGCAATAAAAACACTAATCGCCAACTATCACATCAAAATGGTAAATTGGAATTGCTGCTTTATTCACAAATGTGTTTTCTTGTTCTGACAATGCCATTGACTGTTTACAAGTTTCAGTATTTTATAGAGATGATTTACTTGAGAAAAAAAATATTGAAAACTTTGATAGCAGTAGCAGCTTGATGTTCAGGAACATCTACATATACTCCTCAGATTGTAAGTCAGAAACCACAGGTACAAAAATAGATTTTAATTTCAATCTTCCAAAACTTGTCATGTTTTTGAAAGTGATGATTCATTACTTGTACGTATAAGCTTATCTCAGGACAAGCAGACACAGAAGGATTTGTGGTTTACGCATCTAATTTAGAGACATAATTAGAAAATTATCTTGTACAACTTGCAGGGTGGAACTGCAGAACCTCTTAACTCCTGCCTGTTTGTATTTGATTATATATACACACACATATATATAAAAATAAAATCTATATATATACCCACACATGTATTACAATAAGGCAGCTCAGAAATCTTACCTGAGTCTGCTTCATTGCCCGTTCCATTCTGCGAGTGCTTCCTTTCTCCAGTTTGGTCCGAAGGAGCAGGGCTGATGTTTGAATGGCCCAGAACTTTGGCTGGGAGAGCAAGCACTGCAGAGCAAAAGAACATTTTACCATTACTTCACTTTTAAAAACACTGAAGACAGCAAAGTTTTTAAAAATGATGCAAACATGAATGCTGTTCCCCATTCTGAAAGTCAAATACGTGGCTGGAGAACTTCTCTGATGAACTGAGGGCTGTACAAATTACCTTAATCTATTTTCAACAAAAAAGTGGCCTTCAAAACCACTCTCTCCTTCCCAGCTATGCAGTGCTATGTTTACATGTACTCATACAGTGCACAGACCAAACTGCACAAATGAAAATGGCTTCTCAGAATCAAAGGAAAACAAAGAATTTGATCCAGGGCTGACTGGCTCAGCCTTCTCCACACCTGCACGCTGGGTAGCTGTAGACAGCTGCAGGGATCCTACTTCTCAAGGCTGAACAAATCCAGCTCTCTCTCTTCTCTTATGCAAGGTGCCCTGATGCCCATGTTAACAGCGCTTCCACATGAAAAATGTTGAATGTGCTGAGAATCTGAAGAATATTAATTAATCTAGAACTTGCCATGACTTGAGAATAATAGGAAGAATTTTTGACTTCAGTAGATGTATAGCGAATATGGAATCTAAGTACGCAGCTTTACTAAAATAATTTTAAAGTTATCACTTGGAACACGCTGCACTCATGCCAGGAACTTAGTACCAGTCTCCAACCACTGATTTTCAGGAAAGTCCAATAGAAGACATGCAGCCAATACAATTTTGGTATCTCTTAATAATTTACAGACTGCTTGGATTCCTTCCAGTATGGTTTTAGACAGAATATACCATTTCTGAAAAGTGAGACAGCAGGAAGACTTCCTTGCTAATTTTACTGACATTGCGAATACAATCCATCTTCTCTGAGAAAATATATTTGTCTATAGATATTGGCAGACTGGAGAAAAAGCCCCAGTGATTTTATTCTTTCCTCTCAAAGATCTCCCAAAGCATTAAAAAGAATAATTTGCTCATGGTTTGTGTTTAATGCCTGACAAATTTCTGTCATGTTGTAATCTGCTTTTGTTTTCCCTAGTGATTTCAAAGAAAAGGAAGCAGAAAGAAACAATCTAAAAAAAATCCTCCAAACAAAACTACAATAGGAAGAGAGGCAACAACAAATAAAAACATAAAAGAAGGCAGTGAGAAGGCAAACACTTAACTAATCCTACCCTTTGTGCCCAAGAATCTCTGCACTGACTCTTTCAGGACTTCTACTCAGTATTAGATTAAGAGGCTAACAAAGGCTTCTATACTGTCTTCTACATTCTGAGGATCTGGAATTAAGGGAACACCATCATAATGTTCTCTATTCTGTAGACTTTCAAATGCCCTTTTACCAACTCTAATCACTAAATCTACTAACTGATGTAGGTCCTAGTTCTGAGAGCTCATCTCTCTCCTGTTCCATCAAACTTCAGTCAAATACTCATTTTAGTTTAGTCTTAAGACAAACACAAGCAAGGCATTCCTAGCACAGGACATTGGTGTCTGAGTTTATTTTTTAACAGCTGTACCAGGTGGCTGCTAAATCAAACACCTTATGGAATTGCTAGGGCAAACATGCGACCAACATTTCCTTTACCTTAAAAGCTTATTTTGTGAGAAAGGTCACCCTTTTCCCCATTTTCTCCACTATTAATATTCTGTCATATGATTCAATTTTTTACTTCAAGGGATTTTTTTCTGTGCTACCTGGTGGTGGATACTAGTATTAATTTTGCCAAAGAACAAAGACAACTAAAAGTCTTGGCTAATAACACTCCTGAAGACATTTTCAGGTCTGATTACTGCCCTTGTCCAGCAGTAGAGTTCTTATTCTCTCACTGGTTCAACTTAGCAAGTGGCCCATGGAAGGCAGAGCACAAAGTTTCTGTGTCCACAGCGTCTGGCTCTGCAGGAGAAGCGGCAGCCCAGGAAAGCCTCACCTCTGTCCCTGTGTGCGCCTACCACATCACCATCTAAGCAGAGATTTAAGCAAGCATGCTGCATGAGCTGTGTGTAAAGTCAAATAGAGAGGGAGAAAATCTGAGGAGAAATAGGGTGGAACACAAGCAGAGATAATTATGTTTTACTCCTCTGCAGGAGCAATGACAAGTTGTATTTTGAGTAACAATCCTGCTTTTTAAAGGTATTCATGAAATAAAATGAAAAGTATACCTGCTGTAAAATCACAGAAGAAAAATTTAATTTTTCCAACAGTTTTATTGATACAAAAAAAATTGCAACTGCACAAGACAACAAGAAGCAGACCTAGTTTTCATTTAAGAAGCACTTGTAATTTTATACTTGTACAGACCTCACAGTCCTGTGCCAGAATTCAAATGCTCACCTTTTCATTGCCTAATTATAATGTTTAAAGCACCACAAAAAACCCCAAAATAATACATGCATAAAGGGCACAAATGTTTATACTTAAAGGCTCTAAAGAATAATTTCAGAACATCTAACCCTAACTATTAAGCAAGCTTTAATCTTATACCCAAAATGTCCAAATATCTCAGATAATAAATACTTTCTCATAAGATCCAAAGCTTTATGTTTTCACCTGAAGCTAAACGTAACCTCTGTTAATAGGACTGTAGGTTAAAATAAAACATCTGGGAAACAAAAAACAAACTTAATCAAGATCATGCAAGTTTTGTCATACTTGAAAGTTCATTATACTGCACCAAGGGCAGCTAAGAAAATTAACAAAAAAAATCTGAAGCAAAACCACTATTGAGAATCTTCACAAGTCATCTTTGTTCTAACTTTAGGGAAAGAACAATAAAATAAAGAAAGGGAAACACAGGAAGATTAGACAGGGTGAGCAGAAATTAAAGGAAATAATGTTATGCAACACTTTTTGCACAGAATAGGATATTTTCACATGGGAAAACTCATTTCTCAAATTCTTCCACACATTTTTTTCCTACAAACAATATCATCCTCTCCCATCATATCAGAATGTAAAAAAAGAGATGACCAAAGTATTACACAAACCAGAATATTTAATGCAGTGTATCTTCCTTATATGACATTCAAATGAAATAAGATGATACTGCAAGTCTTAATAACAAAGTAGTCCATTATTGTATAAAACTTGTAGTATCATCCTAAGTATGTAAGAACAAAGGGCAAGTTTTGTTCTTGGAACAAAATTTTTCCAGACAACTTGTTCTGGATTGCTTAAGGAAGTTATTGATGCCCTATTCCTGGATGTGTTCAAGGCCAGGCTGGATGGGGTTCTGAGCAACCTGGTCTAGTGGAAGGTGTTCCTGCTCATGGCAGAGGAGAGGGAACAGGGTGGCCTTTAAGGTCCTTATGAACCCAAACCACGCTATGATTCTAAGTAATACCTGAATTGTGAGATACATGGATTACATTAGTAATGACACCCAGATCAAACCCAGCCACAGTCAAACCCAAAAATCATGTACCATTAATAAAGAATTCAGCCTCAGTATTCAGAATTTAACCTAGGTGTGAAGCACTCCCTGGTCACTCTTATAACTTTCTGTCAGAGAAACAGAGAAAGAACTGCAACAGCTACAGAAGGCAAAGACTGGTGAAAGCAACTCCTCTGCCCTCCTCCATCTACTGTCTAAAAAAGTTGGAGTTCCAACAGGAATTCTTCCTGACATCAAAGCTGGGAAGAGCTTACTTGGGCATATAAGACATGCTAGAAAACCTGGTACAGGTAAAGATGATTCTTGTTAATTGCAGCTCTAATTAATTTTAATGTTTTCTAATTTTTCCTTATGATAAATCTATGCAGTAAGGCTATTCTTCACTCCTGAAGCTTGCTCACTGACAAATGATCTGAAGCCTAGCAAAGTACTGTGCTTACTATGATGGAGCTAGCATCTGAAAATGGACTTGCAAACTGAGCAATTTTAATTGCAACCAGTTGTGGAATTCCTAAGAATTTGCACATCAGTCCATCAGTGAACCAAAAATATTCTGTTTATTGGCCAAATTGTCAGGATGTGGCAAAATTATTTAACAGAAATCATAGGCATGAGGCACCCCGAGGATTGTTCTGTTTCTCAGTCATGTCTCCAAAGACATGACCCTTAGTTCAGATTCTGCTCAGGTTATTTGCTAACAAACAAACAAAAAAGCACAAAGCACTGGGGAGGATTTAGAGAAAAAAATGAGAAATATTCCTTTTTAGTTCCCTTATATTATCCATTTCAGTTAACATACTTCAGAAGCTTTGTTGTTTTCCAAAAAAACCACAAATTAGGATTTTCGAATTATTCATGTGAATTACTTCATGTCTACTTATCAACAGTCTTGTTTCATATAACCGCCTATATATTTATTTGATGATTTTCAGTAACTCATTCAAATAATTAACATGAAATCCTTATTTCTTCAACACATCCCAGGGCAAAATGGCAACCTTTTGACTCGTTCTGTGCTTTTCTGTAAAATGAGACACTACCACGGCTTCTTTTCCACCTTCTATATCCTGCACAAAAGTCAGGTGAGTACATTAAAAAAGCCCACTAGTATGACTGAGGCATGAACAGGGAAGATGTGCATTGGCCTTGTATACACATCTGTTAATCTCTGATGAATTACTTTATTCCTGAAAGCTAACTTAAAAGTGTTTAATTTGTTTCTATGTACAAAGCAAAGAATTGGCAAAAACTTCTATGGAGTTCATGACTAAGAATAAGAAGAAAAAATCAGTATGATATTAGGGAGAATGTGATTTGCCTTCCACATGTTATTCTCATCCAAATAATCTGACACGTAAGTTTCTTTATAACTAATGCAAGTTTTTCTTTGAAAAAGTCATGTTCAAATTATGCTTATTTAATTTGAAATTTTTTAAAAATTTTTCCTAGCACTAAACTGGTGACTGAAAAAGCAAAGTGAAATAAAATTAAAAGTAATCAACTTAGAGAAAAACCTGAAAGATGCCACATTATTGAGGAAAAACTTCCCTACATTATGCCATACATCTATGTTTTTTCAACAGAACAGTATTTCATAAAAGACACTCCTTGCATTTCTGGAAAAAAGTATGTACAGAAAATTCTGCCCTGAAAAGTAGCTAAATTAACTTCATGAAACTATTTTTAATTGCCTAAGAAAGATTAAGGCAATCCAAGGTCCAGAGGGACGCAAAAATAATAGAAGTTTTGAGAAAAGTCCTTAAAACATTAACTCCTTTACTAAGCTCAAACAGACGATCTGCAGTAGTACTGGCAGCATCTGGTTGAAATGGGATTTGTAACTTTAAACAATAATTCTGTTAGAACCCTATAAGTTAAAATAAAGTACATTTGTGACTAAGTGGTTTCCAATACCAGTGCAGTTTTTATGTTTTAGTGAAAAGCACAACTACCAAGAGGGCAAGAAAAATACTAAATTCCTACTTACAATTAAGCAGCAGAACCACGGCTTGGCAACGGAACAAGCCAGTCAGTATGACCACTTTTAGCTTTTCTGCTTAGTGTAGGAACATGTAAAAATTTCCTGCTGGCTCTAACAGATCAAGTATGTTCAAATCAAGTATACATACCTGTTCTACTGTGCATTCCCATTCCAAATATTTTAAAATAAATAGGATGAAAAGAAGATTTGATTATATGGCATCACTAGCAAATGTATGACACTGAGGTTTCACAAAGCTCAAATTCCTCCTGGTAGTGTTTTTATTCTTATCACAACACTCAACAGTTTACTAATCCTTCAGTAACCACAAATTAAGAGGAAACAGTAAGAACTATGCACATACACAAACACTCAAACAACTAAAATTCATTACTGTTTTCTAAGTAGGCATATTTAACTGGACAATAAGTAGTATTTGATGTTTAAGCTGACTTAATGTATGTGTCAAAGGATTGCTTTTAAGCACAAAATGCTGTTGTGCTGGTGAATATAAATATTTTAATGTAAAAAATTGCTAAAAATCAGCTAAAGGAATTATTTTATCTCCTTGTATCTATATTTAAATTAAGTTTCTATTTTGCAATTATCACATTACATATGCTATTCATAAAAGATGACTTACTTCGCTGTACTGGCTGAGACACCAGCATTTGCACGGTGCCATTTTCCAGTACTGCTTTAATATTCCATATATTTCAATAAGTTTAGACCCCACATTCAGCGTATTTTTCCCCAAAATCTAAAGCTATTCACTCAGCTGTATGACAAGGGTTTATTTTGGTCTATAAAACTAATCCTGGGACTGTTGAACTAAAATAGCTTTTCACCACAACAGGTGTTAGCTGATCATTAGCAGAGCTGGGCTTAACGCTCTTAACCACAGCCATTAGAAATACCTCTTGGTGTTAAAAAGTCAAGAGCAAGGCCAAAACACCATCAGTGATCTGCATCAAGAGACTAGTTTAATTAGAATGGCATTTTTAAAATTCACTTTGTCTAGTCTTGTCTGGTAGCCTCAGTGCTCAAATTATAACATTACATCATGGTAAATACACAGCACCTTTTGTTGACTTTGACTACTGAAACAAGAAGACACTACCTGATTTCTTTTTTTTTGCATTGCTACATACTTCAATGTGTTTGAATGATACTATTTCATATATGTAATTTCAGAAGCTTGGATAATTTAATGGATTTGGAGTAAAATATTAATTATGACTGGTTTAAAATGAAACATATGTGTACACACACGCACACTGGTTACTTTTTTCAGTTTTCGGTTTGCTTTTTGTCCATACACACTTTATAAGGCAAAATATTAGAAACCTCTTAGGTAAACAGTTACTTGTTTACACTGTACTACACTAATCTAGAATTGAATGCTAGACTCAATAGAGCAGCAATTATATCGCACTTACCTAAAGGCAATTTAATGTTCTCAAGTGTCTCATTTAATCTTAGTCTGGAAGTGACTGACTGACACTTATCAGATCTGGAATTTATCACATCTGAAGGCAAATTAAATATAATATAAGAGTTATTTCGTGGCTCACTCCATCAATTCAAAAGTTAGAAGACATGACTGGAATAAATTTTCTTCTCAGAAAACTTGAAAAATATACCAATACATGAAGGCTAACATAATTTCACTTCAGCTGTATTCTCCACAGCTTTTTTACCCCACTCAAATAGTGTTCTGTAGCAAATGGGTAGGTCTTGATAACATCCACCCACTGGTATCCCCATATTCTGTCCTGCTTATCCTTCTAAATATATTTCCCCTCCATGGCACTTGTTTTAAGCAGTAACTCATACCCCTTCTGATATCTACCTTGTAAAGGGACAATTCTTGCTTCTAGGCAACTAAGTATGCTAGATTAGCTTGGAAACTGTGCTAACTTGTCTATCACTTCTGTAGTACCTAGAATTTCAAGGAATGAAAAAAAAAAATCAGGCAGGAAATCTTGGAAGTTAGTTCTATTATCTGCTCAAAGATATTTGTTACTATCCTCATTAGAAGCAAGACACTTCATTATCTTTCTTCAGGCATCTCTTCTACCTCCCCTTAAAAGAAAGCAACTGTGGTTGGAAAAACTCAACACAGCCTCTTCTCAGCAACAGATCAACATTACTTCATATTCACCAGCAACTTTTTCCTTTGTTAATCAATAATCAGACTCAGCATAGCCAGCTGACTATGCTGCTGAAAGTCTCGACTGGGAAAAAGGATGACTTCCCAGAAGAAAATATCCCCAGACTTCCCAGCTTGTTTGTTCCATTTGTTTTCCTTAGCAAAGAAACATGAGCAATATTCAGGTAAAATGAGACTGCTATACCCCTGGTCTTGGTTCTTTTAAATAACATTAGTCATGAGAACATCCAACTTCTCCTTTCCATTCTCCATCGCCATCTCATTTGAAACCTGAATAATCTCAAGTCCATTCTGCCTCTTTAGTGAATTTTATTTCTTAAGAACACGGACCAAAAAGAATCATACAAAAGGTCTAGATCTGCTGCTTTTACTAACAGATCTAAATATGCTGGTTTGTTATTTTACCCCCCTTCTGCTTCCATGTACAGTTCCTCAAATGCAGAATACCAGTCAAAACAACTCACTCTCATTCTCCCCAACAACACTTTTCAGAAGTGTAAAGGGAAATGGTTAAACACTGTTAGAACAAGTTTGTAACCAAATATATGAAATGCCATAGCTGTTCCTTCCTCCTGTTATAGTCTTTATATCTTCTGAATTTCCTCAGCTTTTAAGTTGGATGTTCCTATGTTCTCTCAGAAAATCTGTCTCACATCATAACCCTGCAACTCAGAAACACCTAAATATTGTGTGTATTAAAAAAATTAAATAAAAGTGGGTCCTTTGACATGAACATGGGAGTACTGGAAACAGATCTCTAGTCAGAAATAAAAGAAACAGAAGCACATGGTGATTATCTCTTCAGCTAGCTCTGAAGGTAGCTCTGCCGATAAAACTGAAATGACAGCCCAGTGTCCCCTACATGATACAATTCACAGGGAAAAAGGTCAGAGAAAATAAGCACTAGAGAAATCTTCCCTTTCAGAGGAAGTCTCACATGTTCAACAAAAAGAGCTGTGTGAAAGGAGTACAAAGATCTACACTTACTGGAGGATTTTCAGTAGAAACAAAAGATTCAAAGAAAGCTTAGTATGGACTCAAATGTAACAGAAACACAAAAAAGCAAGCTCATATTAGCCTGCATAGAACAAAAATATAAAAATGAGTATAGAGACTTATAGTGAACTATAAACATGATTCTTTGCTTCCATATAACACAGTCTGTGAGTTAACTTGCATGCATGCAGGTACATAACTTGCAGAGAAAGCTATGGAAGAAACAAGTACCACAATCCAAAGTAATTTTAGACACAATGAAACAATCAACTCAGATCAGGTTTGGCTAGAAAAAGGTTTCAATGCTTTTCTCCCTTTAAGATTTTCTACTTTCTAATAACAGTACAAAGATATTATCAATCAAATTAGTTGTTCAGTTCTACTTATACAACCAATTTGCAGATGTATCCTGGATGTCTAGAATTATGTAAGTTTTCTTCCACATTAACAGGCATTGGTGGGCTGATATTTAGCAGGTTTTTAAGAGCTTGACGCTCTCTTATGATATTAAGTGGTATACATATTGTGTCCTCATGTAAGACATAAAACAAGAATATTTTAATGCTGTTGCTTATCTGTTTTTTGCATTTTATTTCAGTTTTCTTTTTTCTTTTCATTTTAAGAGACTATTTAAGAGTTCAGAAGCAAGCTTTCCTTGGAGGTTCTCAATTTTTTTTTAGGAGAAGAAACAAACCGGAGAAGAAAAGGAAATGTCACAAAAAAAGAGAAGATACTGTTTTATTTAAAGGAATCAGCTTTCAATGACTAGTGAAGGGTAAACCACATAAGATATGGCTCTTATTTTCACTTAGAATGGAGTCCAGCCATATGACTGACACTTGCTCTGCTGTGCCAAACACATCACTTATTCTGTGCTATGCTGCAGACAACTTTAGCCAGATTTGACTGTAGTAGCATTGTTTTTTTCAGGTCTGTGGTTTGGACTTACTCCTGAAACAGCATAAGTACAGACTTCCATACCACATCACAGTACTGCATTTATTTCCTAAGGCCCAAGCTCAACAGTAATAAATCACTATTTTGGATACAAAAGACTAGACTTTAACTCTTTGGTACCAATGATAAGGATTTCCCTAGTTACTAAACAACATCAAATTTCTCATTTTAACTGCTCAGCCTCTGGAATTTCACCATCTGTGCCAAGATTCTCAACATATCATGTGATCTTGAGGTTATATCCTGAAAACCAGAACAGGACCTTTTTTTTTTTTTTTTTTTTTTTTTTTTTTTTTTTTTTTTTTTTTTTTTTTTTTTTTTTTTTTTTTCCTGCACAGGTAGTAAAATAGTGAATCTGGTTTGACAATGGCTAGATATCATATTTTTAAAATAAATAATTTCCAGATTGTATGCAATGGTACACACTATCTGCAGACTTGCAATCTATTTAGTCTCAAGACAAAGCAAACGACTGAAAAAAGGCTGAAATTTTAAAAAACTGTGTCAGTGGAGGATATTTTCTAACTTGGTAGAATTGGCCATGTGGGAGAAGAAATATATCCCACTCCCTTTGCAAACTACCACAGTAGGCTCTTAAATCCTCTGTCCTTCACGCTCTACCCCCACTTCAGCCTTGCCTCTCTCTGACAAAGAACATTTTTGAAACAGAGAGTGCTACAGGTTAACTCATCTTCTGCTGACAGAAATTTATTCTTCAGGGAGACAGTTGTGATTTTTAATCACTCCATTTGTTACTGCTGCCTGTGGCTACAGACAAAACCCAAGACCTTTCAATACTTTCTTTGGGTTGGTCAATTTTTTATTTATTTATTTTTTAGGTAGTACTTATTACTCAGCAAAATCCAGGCAAAACAACACATTAAGGTTCCCATTCCCTTTGTTCTGCTTTACTTGTTTGAACTTTTCAGGGCAAACTCACTGCTTTCAAAACTCCAGATCACTGGAAAAATTCTTTAGGCTTGACAGATCCTGCATCCTTATGCAACTGACCCAGGGTGGTGGGATTAGTCTGTTCTGCCTGCCTACTCACATTTATAAGATCACCACCATGTTTTTTTCCATAGACTGCCAGTGATGCTTCCTGTTTATTTGGCCTATCAACAGCCTCTGGAAGAATGCTGCTTTATATACTGTTGTTATCTGATGCTGCATAGATTTGTACTCTAATAGCAACTTTTATCTTTAATTCTACAATAACTTCAGTACAAATATCCACTTACAATAATTATCCTTAAGATACCTTAACTGAGAATCTTTTGCAGGAAGAGAATATAGGGTAGGAAAAATAATTGTTCTCAGACAGATTTGGAGCACAACCATAAAAATTACACAAAACAATGAAGCATTAAAAGTTCCCTTCACAGCCTCACTAGAAAGCATTAAATTATCTTCTTGAAAAGAACTAATTTAAATGTTTTCATAATTTCATGAGTTTAACATTAGCCAATGACTCAAGAAGAATACCAGTTGCATATGGCTTTTACATTGTAAAATGCACATGTCTCATTTGTGAACCCATCCTATAATGATGTTAACTAGTAAAAATCAGCTACCACATTTTCTTCTGCAACAGGCATAGTCAAAAAAAATTCAGGAATAATTACATGCCTAGACCAGTGATTTATACTAAGTCTGCCACTGACATTATTATTCATCTATGTCAGAACAAATTACAGAAGTTCTATAAAACACCTTCCCAACCTTCAGTCTGTAAGAACAGCTGTCTGTAGAACAGTGAGACACAGCAAAAGAAAAACCACAGAGTGCCAGACAGGACTCTACAGGGAATGTGTCTACCTGTTTTTCCCCCACTTTGAATGCCAGCATTCACCACAGGAATTCTGCCTACAATGGTCTGTATGGTTCAGCAGTCTACATACTGCAATATTTGGTGTTCACAACTAATGTGACATGTTAATGCAAAAGGCATGCCTCACTTACTGCTTGGTGGGCTAAGGGGCTAGGAGATGGCTGGAAATGACAATTTCAGTGAGACTTCTAGGATAGCCTCAACAGTTTTCCCAGAATGAATATATTAGCAAGTATCAATGTCCATTAAAAGGATACTTGATTTCTGATTTCATTCATTTCCTTCCTGACTTCACCATCAGAAATACTTTGTATTTTTAAAGAGCTACTGCTCTCACATGCAAGAGAATCAAGTTGCTGGAGGCAGCCAAAAGTGAGGAAGGAGTGGAGTAAAAATAGTCAGCAATACACTAGCAAGAAAGGAATTAGGGAAGATGAGAGCAAGAGTGAAAGATAAACAACAGGCAAGCGCTGACAAAGAAGGGCTGAGAGGAATACGGCATGGATGAGTAAATAAAAAGGGAAGCTGACACAAGCACAAGTGACTAATACTAGTGGTGGGAAGAGTGAGAGACTGCTGGAGAACACAAAAGAGAATCCTGTCTTGGTGGGCAAAAGTGAGTAACATTCCTAAATCTGACAGAGTCGTGTAGAGAGAACCTACAATCTGAATATATTTATTAGAGACAAATGGCAGTGTCTGGGGTTGTGCCTTGACTTGAAAGAAGCTACAGGCATGAGCTGTAATGGATTAAAATTCAAACACAACAGTCTAGTGTCTGATCAACTGTATTATGCACAGAAACCACACCAGTTATTAAAATCACTATGAAAATTGGATGAAGAATTATAGAATGGGTTGGGTTGGCAGCGACCATTAAAGACCATCTAGTCCAATCTCCCTGCAATGACCAGGGGCATCCTCAACTAGAAGAGGGTGGCCAGAACCTCATGCAATTTGACCTTGAAATGTTTCCAGGAATAGGGCATCTACCACATCTCTGGACAACTTGTTCCATTGCTTCAAAACCATCTTCATAAAAAATTTCCACCTTATGCCTAGTTGGAAGAAGCTACAAAGACATTTTACTTTGACAAATGAAAGAAGCAAACTACTTTTTAGTTATGTACCCCTATGGTTTGCAACTTTCCAGCTTTATTACAGCTTCAATGTACAGAAACAAACATTTGCCTATCATAGATTCAGAAAAGACACAGAATATATAGACACATAAAGACACACACTGCAGTTCTTGCACAATAAGATGTAAGATGAGAACTGTGTTCTTACCCCAGCCACTAAATGTCCTGCTTGTATTTTGACTCTGACTACTAAGCTACTAAGAGCTTCAGACCATGCAAACTGTTCAAAACAAAAACCATTTTCTAAACATTTTTCATTCCTCTATTCAAAAACTGTAAGGCTTTGACAGATCTGTATTAAATTAAAAAGCAAAGAAAACATCATTTCTAGCAAACAATAAAAAACAAGATTAGGTACAATACTCAAGGCATATGCTTTCCCTCTCCTGGTGTTGCAATTATGAAACCAAACATCTAATCTTACAGCACAGAAAAATCTTTCACAGTCTATTTATAGAAATCTGTAAAAAATATTTTCTCTCTTATTTTTTGTCTAGACTAGAATTCATTGGAGAATGTGTTGGCCAATGTATTCTGACAAATGTACTCAAGAAAAATCCAGCTGACACAAGACATAAAGTCTTTCAAGAAGAAAAGAAAAGCCCAATCTCCAATTTAACTAATGCAAGACATGCTTAAGGATAATATAGACAAGACAGTAAAATCTCAAATATGTCAAAATATATCAGCTAATACCTAGTGTCATGATTTTTATTTTGGTTCAGAAAAGGCTCCAAATCTCAGCTTCTCATATAGAAAAACATTAAATAGTGTAAATATTTGAAAATATTTTTGCAAATTGAAACATGCAGAACATGATGCTTTTAAACATTTTATTGGCCTTTATTTGAATAGTCTTCATAACTAACAGCTCTACTTGCTATGATTAATGCAGCCAATCTAAACATGTCAAAAGTATTTATGTTATACCATATATACTATATTCTAGGCATATAAATTATACCAGAAAAAGGTCTGAAATTTCTCACAGTAATCATGAGACTCATTTATGATAGACATTGCTTGAACAGTCCACTAAGTGAGCTGGCACTGGTTCTATTTCCTGATGCAATGGGCTAGCCTTCATCAACAGAATATAAACCTTTTTTATTTATGTATTTGCATAACTGGAAATTACTTTTCATAAGGGTCACAAACACTTCATATGAATTATCTTATGAAGCTTTCCTCCACATCTGATGGTACAAATAAGTACTAAAAATAATACTTTGCTTTATTCATCTGTAAATTATACCAGTAAAAAAAAATCCAGCTGAGCAATGGGGTTCTGCTGGCAAGAATAAAAGCTTCCCCTCTTTAGTCATATAATATGTGATCAGTACTTGAATTCAAGCATTGTATGAATACACATAAAATAAATGTGCATACACCCTGCATACAAACATATTTAAATGTTTCATAAATTAATTTAACCTCTTACTTTCTGGCCAACAGCACTTTAAAATTCCATTTTTCTATTTAAACGTGCTGCTTCTGATAAAAGAAAGGAAAGGAAATATTGTAGAAATCAGTATTGATGCTTGCTGAATCTTTGTCCTTCTGTAACCTAGAGGGCACCGTGTTTTTCTGCAACATACCAAAGCCAACAAACTCCTCATACAAGGGCAGGATGATGCACAGAACCATAACCAAGATCCCTGCTGAACAGAGCAGGGTTTACTCAAACGAGGACAGCTAAGCAAGTAAAGGAGTATTTCCATGAATCTAAGCTATAAGTGTTTCTTTGGAAAGTATTTCAAAAATAGTTACTCTATCAATGGTAATATTTACTTTCACACCATTACATCTCCTTTCAAAAGCCCACTGTTATAGACTCAGAACTTGATTAAGCATTTTTTTCTCAAAAAATCTTGAACTGTCTGTCAATAAATGTACAAAAGAAAATACCAATTAGAAATCCTTTCCAGTAGCTTGGCTACTTAAAACTTCAAAAGGAAAAAGGACCAAAGGAAAAAAATTAAAGAAAGGAAGAATCATTGGAGCCTTTTCAGTTTTTAATCCCTAATTTTGGGGGAATAGAAAAAGAAAGTCATGCAGAAACGGGGTAAGATAGATTTATTGCATATCAAGTTCATATTATATTTTTCCCAAAGCAGCCAGAATAGAATAGCTATAACTGACTGCATCCAAAAGAACCTGATTTACAAAATTTACTGATGATAAATGAATCAATGAGTATCAGATTTGCACAACTGAGACACCTTGGGAGGGAAGAAAAAATAATTTCATGACTGCAGTCAAAGACTATGACATTGTAATCAAACCTGTCTTAAAGTGTATTAAATCACAAAAAATCTGTTACTTGTTCTATATTTCATCTTTAACATAGACCATAAAGATTGCTGGTCAACTGATATGAAAAATGTTCTACTTAAGTTGAAATATAGACATTATATTATCAGAGAAATTTAAACTCAAGTTGTTTAGACACTCACAAGAGTTTAATCACCTTTATTTTTTCAGATGCTATGTAACAAGCAAGATTAGAGTAATATCTGAAGTATTGGGTTAGGAAGAAAAACAAATGAAGAGATGATATTTAGGTAGTTAGAGAAGATGACTGCAAGACATTACGACAGCTATATAAATTTTAAGAATAATTCTTCCTCATACACAGTAAATCAACAAAAAAAAATTTGAATAAAGGGAGGATTGGATTTACACCTTGTTTAGTTCATTTGCACACTCTCCAGCCAAACAGTCACTAAATACAATGAATTATACACAGAATAGAAGTCACTAAAGGAAGTGACTACTAGTACTGATAACACGTGAACTGATCATCCTAACATCACCAAAAACGGGTTACTAAGCATCAGACAGAATAGTGAGAATGTCTTACTTCCTTCATATGATACCTCAGATAGCATTTTGTTAAACAGGGGGTTTAATTTCACCTTCTTGTTGCAATGAAATATTGCTTGCTGAAGTAAATTATAATACTTATAACTGGTCAAGGACATGAGAGGGGGAAGGGAAGCCTGGGACATGTCAACTGGCTGTCAGAGAGGCTGCTAGAAAAAATAAGTGAGCTGCTGATAGATAAAGGAGGAGGGGGAGAAGAAAGGCTGCTGTGGGAAAAAATGTTATTAATTGTCATCAAATTTGCCTGCTTAACTTCTCAAACCCTCAGATAGGCAAAAAACCCCTATTATTATTTAAACATGATTTTCATGTTTTTTTACCAGTGCAGTTTCAGTGAGCCCACTAAAATCTATTGCTTGAGTAATTCTGTATGGATTATACAAAAGACCACACTGTGCTAGAAAGGAAAGGCTATCCCAAATTTCTTGCTTATAAAGGCACACAATAAATCAGGAATCATCTCTTGCAAGATGTAATTCAAGCAGAGCTGTGGATCCCACGGACTGAGGGAAGAATGCAGACCACAGAGGAGAACAAAGTTGAAAGGGATAAAAGTGTCAATTATGCTGAAATTTGATACTTTGTAAAATAAACCAACTTCACTCAGACACTGTTAGTTAATCCCAGTTTTGGAATAGTATGCAAGCTTCACCCTTGCCCTGCAACACATGTACTACAGCACCCAGTTACTTTACCCTAAAACATCTAAATGCAGCAAACACAACTGACAACAGCAGACCAGTCTGCAACCCACAAAACACTGCAAACCCAAGTCGCAGACCCTTTGTGAATAAGCTTCCAAGAGATCCACTAGAGTCTTTGTACACGCAGCAGAAAGAGGCAGCTTCTCTTCTGCTACACTCAATCCGATTTCCCAGTGCTCTGTGATGTGCCAGAAGGCGTACAGGCACTAAATTAGCAAGTGTTTAGATCCTGACATTCCTGCAAAATGATTCAGACTTTTGAATAAAGTCTTTGGAAGAAAAAAAATAAATGAAAGAAAAAAAAAGAGAATAGACTAGCTTTGAATTAAATTACTTTAAAAAAGTCTCACTAGTAACTAGCAGGGCTTTGCTGAGAGAAAGCCTTTGCAGTGTTATAATCTTGTAACCAGCAGAGGCTATTCAAAATGGGCAACACAGCTTAGAAAAAAGTGAAAGAAACTTTTTATAAAGCCACAAAAGTTACAGCAGTAGAGACACATGGTACTCTTAATGAGCTGTTCAATACCCTTGCTGCTTATAAAACATAAAAAACTGCAACCATTTTCTCAGCAGAGAAAAATGCACTGCTTTTATTTAAGCTATATAAACAACTTCTCTTTAGAAACCAAATTGGCATGTTAGTTTTATAGAGTTTTGATAGGAAGGCTTAACATTAAAAATATCGTATGCCGTGATTTGATCACTCCCTAGTTCCACATTAATATTGCAAATGCCATAGAAAAGATGAGAAAAACAAAGCATTTCCATTTCCACCTTCCACTCCCTCCTCCCAAAGCCCCCTTCTACAGCGAAAAGCAGAAAAATTATTCATATATGCATATTCATAAACACACACTCAATAAAATGTGCACTGTAATTCTTCACTGTGATTTTCAAAGGTACCATACAACATCAGCTTCTATTACACTCAATAAATGCCCACCTATGGAAAAAAAAATCCAATCATTCTAAAATTCCTTAGTAAAAACAGTCCCCTTTGGAATCAGTAGCTCAACACGGGAAAAACCTTCCCATCTGGTCTATCTATAGTATTGCTTGGATTTAGCAGACTCCTTCCACATTCTCCAATTCCTCGATCAGACCTTAGTATTCCTCTCAGTATTACTGGAACAATTTCAGCATGATACACTGTTTTTGTTAGAAAGTGGTAAATAACTTCAGTTTTGTAGTCTGAGAAAAATACAAGTTATTATGCTGGTTTTTCCTCCCTCTTTAGAAAGATATCCTCACCTGTTCAAAATGTCCACAGAGAAGAATTGCCAGAGCTTCCTTTTCCCTCTTTCACCAATAAATAAAAAATCTGACTGTTCCACTCTCCATAAATCCTGAGAAGTCTCAGAATTTTAAGAAACCAAAGCAACTAAACTTTCATGGTCCCTTTTCTCTTCCTTTTCATCTTCCATGGATTCCAAAGGATACAAATATGGGGCTAAGATGTGTGATGCACAAAGCCAAGCTACTCCTTCACAGTTTCTGGTACTTTCTCAGTCCCCTACAGGTTAATACTGTTGCTGCCACTCAATGTCACTTGATCATAACACACTAATAAGGGAAAAAAAAGTAATATTCTCCCACACTGGGCTAAGTGTTCATCACATTTACCACAAAAACCGTTTCTCCTGGACTGTTCAAGAGCTTCAACAGATGGAATGGGTAATTTTCAGGACCAGCTGGAGCTCCTTAATCTTGGATATTTGTTGGAGTGTCATATTAGACTACGAAACATAGAATTGTTTCCCCAGTATGTAAATCATAAGCTATAGTATAAGCTTTCTATGAAGCTCCAAGAACTTGTATTGCAGAGTTTCATCTTATTAGCCTTTTTTACAAAAAGAAAACATTTTCTCTTTTGTAAAAGAAAAATGCAACACCATCCAGCATTTCATATTTCCCTATTTCTCTGCAAGAACTGCATAATATTGAAATTATAACAAAGGAATAATTATCAGTTCTTACAGAGATGTTTCGTGTGTTCTTGGAACTTTTTTACATTTCAAAAATAGTTTGCAGCCCCCTGTTCTAAAACTCATGTTCACATCACATACATCTTTATAAAGCTTTAAATGTAATTTTGGTTTTTTCCTAAATATCATGTACACTTACATAGCATTGTTCATTTCATTTCCTCTTTGGTATACTGTCTGACCTATCTGAAATAATGCAAACAACAAATACTTAATGGAAATTATTTTAAAGTTTAATTTTGCTCATTTCCTAAAAGGATTTTTTTTTCCTAAAAAAAGTATTTTGGCCACTGATTTATAGCTCAGTGATGTATACTTGTGTAATTCTAGGGAAAAACTGCTGACCAATATAAAATGCAGCAGAACTTCACAACTGTATTTTTACATTAAAAATAATCCATTGAAATTAATGAAGGTAAGGAAGCACATTTAGGCATCGGAAAACTAATCTGGGGAGCTGGGAGTAAAGTAAGATACAAAATCTCAACGTAAAAGCAGCACTGATTTACTTCTTGGGTTTCTTGCATTGTCTACTTCCTACACCCTACACAGAAAGCTCCAGCAAAAGATTTTATTAAAAGGAAGAAACCAATAATTCTACCAGAGAAGAATTGAGTCTCACTACTGCTTTACTGTCCCACTATCCCTCTCCTAAAATCGCTTTTGAATGCAATATTCAGTTAGGTAATCAGAAAGTTCACCAAATACCAGCTGCATAACTGTGTCTCTGAAATGGCTTGTGTGATATTTTATTTCTAAAAAGTATCTTAGCTTTCTTAGAAGACCAAGTTACCATAATAGAATTAATTTAAAAATGTATAATTATTTCCCTAAACTATTAAGTGTGAAAAAAAATTTAATCCCCCTCAAAAATAAATGTTTTATTTTGTGTTTAGTCTTACGCTAAAATGTAGAATGCAAGCTGCATTATTCCTCACATAAAGATACTGTATAAAAAATTGAACTATAAGGAGAAAAAAAATCTAGTGCATCTAATTTCACTTCTGGATTAACATCTTAGAAGTCGAAATATTATACTGATGAGTTAAGAGATTTCACTAGAACATCTCAAAATTTAAGTCCAAATTCCTGTTACAAGAGCTGCTACCCCAATCAATGAGACTACATACACCCTCAGAAGTTGCTTCAAAAATGAGCAACACTGAAAGCAATTCTTCGTTACAAAAGAGAGTGCTTTTAGGACAATAGCAACTATTTCCAAGTGACTCCAGCAAACGAAAAGCAGCAATCCTTTTGTAGCTGACTGCAGTTGCCAAGCAGTGAATAATTATTTTTAGCATTATAAGTTACATTGTTTAATGTATATAAATACAGATATAGATATTGATATATAAATATCTTACAGATCCAGTAATTTTCAACTTTTACAGATACAAAAGGGAGTTTAGAATGTCAGTTTTCCAAACTGCACCTAGTACAAGGCAGAATAACATCATCTACTTGAGATCAATTTGATCATCCTTTCACTCTCACACTACCTAGTTCTCAATTCTCTCTGCTCAAGAGAAATTGCATGTCACACACACACTTATTTTGCAGTGTCCAAAGCAAGAGGATCTCCTGACAATACACTGATCAATTAAAAATGCCTTGTAATTTTTCAGGTTTCCTAAGATAACTTGAAATGCCTTACTTTTTTGAGGAAACATGAATTTCAGTAGATATCAGATGAATGCATGACAACCATCTAACCAGCCTGCAGATTTAGGAATCCACATGTAGGCTGAGAAGATGCCTGCTCACACACACACACACAGAGCAGTTTGATGCTAAAGAAATTACTAGAGCAGCATTGATATAGTGCTCATTTGCCTGTTTTGGCAGTACCAGAGCTTGGTAAATACCTCAAATACAAGTGATAACAGCTATGGTGCCATTTAATTTACTCAGCTAGCAGACACAATAAGAACCAAGGCTATGTTAACATTCACACCAAGGTTGTGCTGACATGGACACAGAACACCCCTACTTCCAAGGAACACAGTGATGGATTTGCCTCAGTGACTCAGATTTGAGACACAGAACAGCTCAGAGATTTCATAACGAAATTCTGGAGTGACTATTCACAATTTTAGGCTCAGATGCAAGTCCCACAAAGGTATATTTATTGAAAAGAACTCACATAAGCTAATATCTGATTCCTGCTTTTGGCTTCCAGGAAAGATCTGGGATGGTGTTGCTACAATTCTTATTTGCTCTTGTTTGTGTCTTGGGACCATAGATCAAGACCAAAAGAGAAAATAATTCTAAGATTCAACTGTGTCCCTACATCAAATTAATGGAAACAGTAAGCAAGAGTTTAAAAGAACACTATTCTGATACCAAGAATTATAGCTCTTTGGTAAATTATTATTTACTGTAATGTTATACTACCAGCTACTCTTTTATGTCACTGCTGTTCATTGAATTTTGCATTACTAGTGAAATCGACATTCCTGTTCATCTACTGCCAGAAATGCTTCTTTATTGCTACTCTGAGCACAAAGTGATAGGAAACACCCTACACAGATCTCTCAGCTGTTTCTCTGGAGATCTAACCTGATAGTGCCTGCTAATCTTACAAGTGTGTAGCAAGCCATAGCTGACTTAGCAGCTCTATGAAAATAAAATAAGTAAATAAATGAAAACATTAGTTCCCCATAGTCATTGCAGTAAAATAATTAAAAGAGTAAGTTAATCAGCTGTCCTGTGGTTTTTGAGGGATCAGCCACTAGATGGCAGAAAAATGCAATTTGATTTTCCCATCATAAGGAAGAATTCACCAAACAGATCGCTTACATCTGATCTAACAGGTCATCTGTCAAACAATGTCAGATAAAGGATGACAGGAAGGCTGATTATCCTTCTTCCCTAGTGCACAACCTACCTTGACTTTTTCTACTCTGCTGTAAAACTTGAAAAATATTTATATGTTGGAAAACTCAAGTGTTAAAACAGTTAAACAGTTAAACTCCACACCTACTTTTATCATTCTAAAGTAGACCATTACAGGAGTAAGGTCAATTTTGTTAAAGATATTCTATTATCACAATATCAGTCCACTTATTATAAAAATGATAGAATAAATGGAGAAGATTCAGGTATATAATGGCTGTTCTCCCACCCAATAATGATGATGCAAACAATAGTGGTAGTGAGGAGACTAAAGCAAGGGGTATACAAAAATAGTCCACAGAGTTTGGAAATAAAATATGTGAAGCAAGATCACGAGTTTTCACAGAAAGCCCTATTTCTATAGTTTTATATACTGCTTTAACATTATTTTAACCACAAAAATGGCAGGGTTTGTGTTAATGAAATTACACTTATGTCCAGAAACTTCAGACATTTGTATTAACATTACGTCTGGGGGAAAAATTGAAAATTGTATTGCAATTGTTTCACCATTTTTGAAAGAAGCTTACAGTTCCCAGTTCAGCAGTCTGGTGTCACTCCTACAGGCTTCTTTTATGTGTACATTTCCTTATTTTATATGTGTTTATTATTTCTGTAATCTTTTGTTCCCCTTTAATGGTCATCATTCTTCAATATTCTTACTGAGTAATTCAATTACTACAACAGGACAGTGGACAGTCTCAGTTTTTTTTCTACATTTCAACTTTTTCCAGCTCTCTATTCCTACCTTTTGGAAAAAAAAACCAAAACCCCAAAACACCAAACCCAGAACAAAACTGTAGTTCAAAACAAAATACTTCAGGAATTATATAACGAGAAATTATATCACAACAATCATTGTAACAACAAAGAGAAAACCTACAAAACCCAAACTGTTTTACAGCAATTCACTCAGTTCCCTCATGCATTCCCTCTTACTGCATTACCAAGAGACCTGAGCAAACAGTACTTTTAAACCAACCTATTTTACATTTACCTAGTAAGATTAGGATTATCTTTTTTACAGATAGAACCTCCTTTTACAAAAAACCCTCAGCCAAACATTACCATAGTTAACCTTAGATTACTGTCCTTGGTCCTTTCCCGTAACTACAACTGTCAGTAGTAAGATTCTAGCTGAAGTGAAATCCAGGGGGTTTTTGCTGAGTCCAAACTATTTACATTACTACAGCAATAGTCTCTTATTACAAGGCTTGGGTAGGAGAGCAAGTCCTCTTTCCTGCACCCAAAGCCAAGTCTAACATTGTGGAAAGTAAGCAAAAAAGGCAACATAATGACAAGCCTTTACTCCTACATCCTCCCATCTAAACTAATGCTGAAAATCCCACAAAAGCAGGAAAGATCATGGAAGAAGGGAATTGTGTAAGTAATTAAGTAATTAAATGAAAAAAATTAAAAATTACATTAAAAATACTGAGATTTTCAAAGCTTCATTGGAAGTTGCAGATTTGTTCTACAGAAAATCAGCCACTGAATTGGGAAGAAATATCTAAGCAGAACATCTGATAAAGACTGAATAAATCTGACAGAATAAAGCTGAAATTTCTTTAGAACTCTTCTGGAACACTGTTGAAAGAAAAGCACCTTCAACACTAGTGTCACAAGAAGAGTCTGCTGTAAAATTATTTAGCTGCATATTACATTATAATTCATTGAGTGAATAAAACTTAAACACATAAAAATGTCTTGTATGTGTTTTGAGGTGAAATTAAATTTTTAGATGACAAGTTTTTCCTGCATGATGATGGCTGAAAATAAGGTTAAACTTCAGCATACTTTAATTTCTTGAAATAAGAAAAAAATGAATGAAACATCTGATTGCTAACAAAAACTTGGTTTACAAACCAATTTTTTTTTACAAATTTGGTTTTCTCATTAGTGTGACTGACAGATTATTGCTTGGTACTTAAATATTAAGTGGAAACATGTTTATTAAGTGCCAGGTAAGTTACTTACTGAAGTAAAAGCCAGAAGTTCCTCTTCAGTTAATTTGTGTATTGGATTGTTCTTTTGGAAGTCTATACTGTCAAGAGGGAAAAAAAATAAAACAATGCTGATTTCACCTTTAGAATAACATTATTCAGAACACATTTTTCAAACTTGCAGAAATCTAAAGGACATTCTGGAAATGACAAATGGGAATACGCTTTGTGCAGAAAATGACCTAGACCTAGAAAACAGTCACAGAAATAAATAACCATCATGGGGACCAAGATATTTTCTAAGTACCTTTCCAACACCACCCTCAAGTGAAATGTCTTATTTGGTTTAATCTTATGTAAATAACAATTTCACTAATCTTAAAAACAGTTTAAAATCTATTGTTTGTTTTTACAGAGATCTGTTTTGAGTTAAAATCCTATAACTAATCGAATGCAGATTCTGCAAAGCAAAAAACTACTAATGCTCAAGAAGTGTTGAAGGGTCATCTCAGACAAACACCCTCCTAGTCACTCTAAAAACATGACCACATGAGTCCATCTCTCACTAACCAGCACTACCACTACCCTGAAGTATTTGCATGGTGAAAATCAGAAGAAAACACAGAGGTGAGAATTAAAATTATTTTCTTCAGAGTTGGATATGCTTACAGAGATGATAAAGAAATCTGGCTTACAACTCTGTGTGGGTGAATGTTTTCCTTAGACAACAGCTCCCCAGGATTTATAAACATACTTAAAAGATATCACCAAATTGCAAAAAAAACCAAAAGCTATGATTCAAGCTCCCTGTTAAAACTGAAGATACCAAGTGAAAATATATCCTAAACTGTACCACAGATTATCACCAAACCCATATAATGGCTATATACATAACCCCAAACTTATCACATTAAATTCTGCAGCAGGCTTCATATTCTAGGCTAAAATTGCAAAGATACTTACTGTGATAATAGCTTACAGACTGAAATTACACACTCTATGTTACATAATTTACTTTGGAGATTGCTTTGCCTGGTTATTCAGGCACGATTTCTCTTACTTAAATGCACACAGACTACTCACAACAATTTCTAGGAGGCTTGAGAGCTCTTCCAGCTCTTCTTCCTGCACTACAAACCTCTCACTTCAGACAAATTGTTATCTAGTCTGTTCCCACTGACCTCCCATGATGGAGGTTCCACACACACTTCATACCATTTTGCTGATGTTTCATAACACCATCAGCTTCAGCAAGCTGTTTGGGTGTGGCCACAAGGACATGAAGGAAAGTTTATCAACTATTGCTTCAAAACATTTTCCCTGATCTCCCCACACTAAAAAAAAAAAAAATCTATGCTGTTGGTGCACTGTTTTGAAAGTCTTAGATAGCATTGCTAGAAAAGACATTCTAGATATATATCTATATCTATGTAGAGATATTTATCTCACTGTTTTTTCCCCTTCCCTATGAAAATTTTCATGCAAATAGGAAAGTTATAGAGAATTTCACTGCTTCAGTTAAGCATTTTTTCCATATCTAATGTCAGCTGCTAGCAGACAGACTTCTTGTTGGCTGGATGTAGTCAACCCGTCAGCTGACTTCAGGTAAACAACAGCAGGTTTCTCTATGCATGGGGGGGGAGACAACCAAGAAAAAGAGGAAAAAAGGGCAAGAAAAGTTCAAGTAGTATACCAACTCAACAGCAGTTAGGCAACCAGAAAGTTAAATGACATGACCATAGCTTTTGAAAAGCACAGGTAAACCAAGGGAGAGTTAAATTTTGACAGAAGTGTAGCTTATTTTCAACATCCTAAAAATAATGATTCAAGCAAAAAGGATTAATCCTCTTCTTATTCTAGATCAATTTATGTCACAGCTTTTTGAAGCTCATAGATGCAGCTTTTCCACATCAAAGCAGTGCTAAAATAGATCTCTGAATTTCATTTCTGCCACATCCATTTACAAAGCTTTAAGAAAAATAAGTACAGAAAAGTAAGTCTTTAAAGACAGGAGAACAACTAAATTAATGTTTTAATTATTTTTCATACTGAATCAAATCAAATTTAAAGCTATAATTTGAGTATGAATCTAGAATAGAACTGTACCTTAGTTTTTAAGCATTTCTAACGACTGTGTTAGTTCTCGTCAGACTACATTAAGAAAATTGAATTTTTATGACCTGTATTTGTTCTAGTTTCAAGGACAGATAAACCAGTTCCTCCCAGAGAATTTTAGGAGTTGAAATCTGAGTGGAACTTAAGATCTACTGTGTAAGATCTGTGATGAGGAATCTTTTCATAACAATATGAAGAGAAGTCACTAACCATCACATCACTGAGTTTTGTAAGGTATTTTCACTCCACTCTTGAACCTTGTCTTAAGGAGTTTATTGAAATAATACAGGGAAAGAAAACAATGAGAAACAGACATTCTTTAGACAGATAAAACAGAACCTTGGAGTAAGATGTCCTGTGCAGCAGAAAAAAGTACTTTCTAGTGAAACAGCAAAAGCTAATTGTCAACACCTTACAACCAGTTCTTAAATCTGATTAATCAGGTCTACCTTGACCACCTAATGGATACAGAATTCAGCTTAACTAATGAGTTACAAACTTTGGGACTTAATGAGCCATATTTGAAACAGTAGAATTAATAGCAATCAAAGTATTGCTTTTTGTATTATGACTATATACTTGTTTCAAAAACTGATTTTGAAAGATTAAAAATGTTAAAGAACATTGCTAAAGCTATTAAAAATAAAACAGGAATTCTAAAGCTAACTTACTAATTATGAAATGAAGCATTTACTCTCCAGAACTGCAATCCTCATGCATGAAAGAAAAGGATAGAATCTGCTATAGAACAAGGCTTGAAAAGAATGTTTTGCTTAAAAGCCAATGCCACATGCTTTAACATGTTTGTGCTTCCTCACAAACTGACATACCAATAGCTGGTACGGGCACCAAGGGTACAGCCAGCAACGCAAGTCTAAACTCTACTCTGTTACAAGAACAATTCCCAAAGCTGTCATCCTACTACAACACCCTTTCTGCAACATGGCTGGATCTCAAATCTTGTCTCCATCTCTGACTGAGACAGCTTCAGTCACTTCACGTTATCCCACCCACTGAATGGCATTTACTATTCCCACATGGAAGCAACACTGAATTTGGTTTGGTTGGTTGTCCTTAGTCTAGTCTTGCCTTGAGTCTTGCCAAACTCATATAGACACACAACTGGCAGTCAGTATGACTCCCAGCCATTGTTCAGAACATGACAATGGTGGTGTCAAAGTCAAACACTGTGATCAAAAACCTACTGTGCAGCCAGCCAATGTAAAACTCAAACTGTACCATTAAAAAAAAAGAAAAGAAAAAGAGCAGTAGGCAAATTAAAATCTCCTTCAGAAGGGAGGGAACAGGAAGGATTATATAATCTGAACATAAGACAATACTGTGTTAAAAAAATGAAGTCCTCATGAAAATGTAAGGGAAAGGCTTTGCCTTGAGTCAGAGTGTGGAAGACTAAAAGTGACTGGGCTAAGAATTTATGTCAACCCACTTTTCACTACATGGTATTAAAACTGGATCAAATAGATCCCATCATTTTGCAACTCATAGATCAGAAAACCACTTTGAGAGTCAGTGATGGTGAACACTGCACTAACCTCACTGACTGACTATATTACGCTCCTACGTGCCATAACTTCTGAGTCTCAGATCTCAAGCCTGCCTTTTGTTCTCCTACGCTATTTACAAAACCCATGTAGCACAAAATCTCTAAAAGTTAAGGGGAAAAAAAGCAAGGGGCAAAACCACAGGGATTTTATACTATAGCTTTTAACTAGCAATGGACACTGAATTTACACAAGTATTTCCATTTCAGTGAATAGCAGGGCAGTGTTTTGCTTGATGGTGGATCCCCACAGGAAGCTGGCAATTGCAGAATCTGAAATATGTTTTCAAAATTTACCAAAGTGCTATCACTGTATGGTATCAGCTAATGGCAGCTGATATTTGAAATGTAATTAACATGAAGCACAAAGAATATAAAGCTTTTTAAAGATAAAATTACAATATAGCTATTCATGAAACAGTGCTGAAATTCTGAACGGGATGCTAATGCTCACTCTAAGATAACTGAAAATGCTATCCATCTATAATGCAAATCTTTTAGCCTTTTAGCCAGACTAAATAATGAGGAAGGAAAAAAGTCCCATCAACTCACCATTTCATTATTTCATTGTCAGAATGATTCATGCAGTTGTTTGTTTGGGTTTTGTCTTAAAGTAACCAGAAACTAACTTACCATATTCCAAGGATTACAGCAAGCTCTTCTGCACACAAATCAGGTACCTGGTACTGATCAGCATCTGCTAATTTTATCTCATTAAGCACTGTGTCATCATTTAAATCATAATTCTGTTGGAAGAGAAAAACTGTATTTTACAATACAATTATGCCTTCAAAATATGAAAAAAGAGACTTGTTTGAAAAAAGATAATATTAACATTAAAGAACAACACAATGGAAAGTAATTTACCATTATGATAAATAACTAACTAATGAAGCCAGTACAAGGAGTTATCATCTAAAGCATTTTTGCTACAAACCTACTGTTTCTTATGCATGAGGAATAGCATTCATAGCAACCCTAAGGTTCCTAATATGAATTTTCTATTTAAGTAAGCCTGAAGGCAGCTTCCCTTCTCAAACTGTTGCTCACAGAATTATCGACAACTTCATCCTCTATTACATACCTACAGATAACTGAAACAGTTGAATGTTATGGTCATTAATGTTGGTTTTCAGGCTAGCCACCTTGGACCTCTGGGAATTTAAGGATTTCTGTTTAAGTATGAGGAAAACCCAACTACATAAACCATGACTTCTGGCAGTAAAGGTAAATTAAAAAAAAAAACACAGACTGAAAAGACCTCACTGAGCCAGCACGTTTTGAAAACATTTGCTCCTGGACGACTACCTGTGATTTTCCATAAAACTTCCTCTGGAACACACTTTTTATTTAAAGAGTCTTTAGTTTAAGTTTTACAAAAAAAGCATGCTACCTGTAGTTCACTATCATTTAACTTGAAAATAATATAATCTGTCTGAAAAGTGTAAATTACCATGTTCATAGAATTTGTGTCTGTTTGAAAACAACAAAAGATTTCCTTGGCTGCAAGCAAAGAGAAGTAGCTGTAATACTACTTCTTCCTTCTTCTCTTGAAAAACAAACCCAAACCAAAACAATTGGTCCTGAAACCCATTATCATACTACTGGTTTTTAGTTACCAGCAGTAGTTTCAGAAACTATTAAAAACAGATAATGGATTTATATTAACAGTTTTTCAAACTTCCTATTAATTTCCCTTCAGTGTCCCAGTAGTAGCTGTTTCTCATTCATATCTTCCGTTGGCAAGGTCAAAATGAAGGTCCACAGAAGAACAAAGAGCAAACAGGAATGCTTTGAAGTGGGTTATCTGCATTCATCACCAGTATTTTATCACTATATAAATGAAAGGAAACTGTGATTTGACAGAGAATGTGAAGAAAATAAGCTTTTGGTTTTTTTTAAGTGGGTAGGGATGATATGCACAGTTTTGAAGTCAAACCTATGACCATCATTTTCTTCTCATACTACATTAAACTATATAAGGATTATCTACCACTTCCAGTGGAAAATTATTTTAGAAGCAGTGTAATGATACTTCATGAGGTGTAACATAAATTACAATTTGACTTTTATGACAATTAGTTAAAAATTTCCCCCTTGGTCTACATAATTTTTAAAATCTAACTTGTATAAATAGTACTAGCTACTTTTAATAGTACTAGTTACTTTAGCTTCACTATGAATATTGATCAACTGAACTCAACCGCAACTGTATGCCAGAGCTTTAAAGTGTGAGTTCCATTCCTAGATACAAAAAGAACTTCCTCATTCCCTCAAAACATAAAAACAGCTCTGGATTGTTTAAAACTGATCAAACTATTTTAACATGCTACTTCATGTCAAGAGTCTTATGCATCATCTCACGTCTGAGGGTTTCCTTTCACACAAATTGACCTAAGATTGAGCAAAGATTTGAATTTACAATCTTAAATATTTATTTTGAAATGCAAACAGTTTTGCTTCTAGTGCCATCTGAGATAATGTAATTGCTCAGCATCAGAGGGAAGGACAAACTCCACGACTAAGGGGAGAACTTAAAGACCATGGAGGTAAACACTCCAAAATAGGTGATGAAAATTTGGTGGGACTGGCCTCAACATTTCCAAACTGTCTGAATATACAATTTTCTCAGGAAATTTCCCAGGATAAATCCTATCTTGAGACAAACAGAGCATTTTCCTTTATCTGCAAATGGCAGACGTAAAGTAAGAACTCTGGAGAGAATTAGAAGAAAATTCACCTATTATAATTTCACTTTTCATATGCCTATGTTAATGCTGTGGAGATTCTCAGCACCTCTCAAGACATAACTTTTATGTATTTGCCATGAATAGTCTTTCAGAAGTATACAAGACACAACAAGCATCTTCCCTAATCTTAGACAGGGATGCAATGATGTTGTTGGTAGTTTTTGGCAGAAGGAAAACAGCCTTAACTCCAATTTCAGCTAAAATATCTTCAAGATACTCTCAAGGCAAACAAATTTGAAATCAGACCCAGCAAAAGAATCACTAGGATTCACTGCTAAAGTTAATTACATTATACTGACAAACTACATTAATAAGTTGTATTTTGATACTACATTATCAATGTATTGATACATTGATACTACATTATCAATTATAAAATGTTATTGGAAAAGGGGAACAAAATGATACCTTTAGTTGGCAATTCAATACACACGAGTTGAAGAACCTACTTAGTCAAACCTGGTGTAATACCTGTGGCAGAACACTCACCTAAGTTAATAAAACGTCTGAACTTGAAATACCTCGGGTTTTCCTCAAAGCAGCACATGGCTCTACTACAAGATCTTCTAGAATTTGACAAACACAAGATGCAGAAGTAAAAAGTAGGAATAGAAAGCCTCACTTTCTCTAAAGAGGAACCTGAGTAAGTTATGACGGAATTATATGACACAGTCACTCAGATTTGCACAAAACTCAACTCCCTCCCTGCATCCAGAACCTATGGTTTCTAGCATTGCTTTTCCACTTTTCCAAAAGCGTAGATATGTTTACTTTCTCTAGCATTATTTTCAAGCTACACTCAGTAAAATTTTAGTAGGAAAGCATGGATCACATCAGTATGACTGCCTGATTTTTAAAGGTTCCAATTACTCATATTTTCTGTCTCAAATTCTCTGCTAAACTTACTTCAGAAGCTCCGTGTCTGTTCATTGAAAGGACATTTGAGGACAATACTTGATTTCCGAGGACAAAATATTTCATTCTGAGTTATACCAACAGCCTAAGCCAGTGTAGCCATTTTTACTGAAATGATGAAATAATTTTATTCCAAACTACAGACTTTCTCAGAAACAGACTACAAAGGCAAATGCTTCAGGAAGTTGTGAATAACTGGAAAAAAACCCACTCGTACAATATCCCACTCAGGAACTCTGAGAATAATGCATCCTGTCATTTAGTTCTAGGTAAGTTGTAACTGAAGTCTATAACTAAGTGTGACATTCACCAGGCAGCCTCCCCTGAGCTCACACTATCCTATAAGGGGCTGCCATATGTAGTTCTACCATAAGCCTACGTTGTGACACGTGTAGACAACCTCATTTCATCAAATCAAATGCAACACCAAGCATATGCTAATGGGCAAAAATCTACATTAGTATTCTAAGATACTTATGCATTCAATTAAGAAAAGTATTGACAATTTTTTTGCAAAAAACCTCTGGTTGACCTGGAAGTCTATCATGGCACAACATTTTTTAATAAAGGCTTTCCTATTTGAAGTACAAACTTGGGACCATAATGGCTCAATTCATCTCTGGCTTCTTTAGCAAGTTCAAATAACTTTAAATCTCCCTATGAGGGAAAAACGGTGTCCTAAATCAATACAGTGTTTCTCAAGCAATTTATAATCGAAGTCATGATGCACACCCTTAAGATCAGTAGGACCAACTCACATAATTCATGCCATAGGAATAAGTAGAGCAATTTCCTATCTTTGCACTGTAACCAAATACGTCTGTCAGTCCATAGGAATCTGTGAAATCCTGTGATGCCTTGCAGGCTATTTTGAAAATCTGCCTCTCACCTGTTTTCCTAGCTCCATCATTCTTAGTCACTAAAAATTAATGCATGAACTGTAGAAGATCATACTTGCAAACATGCTCCTAGTTGAGTAGACACATCTGTCTTGCAGACGTTCATATGTTCTTTTACCCCACGTCCTTTAATATCAGGCAAATTACTGTCCCACAGCTCTTCCGCAAACTTTCAAAAACCCCAGCTAAGTTTCTCTAGGCACAACACACTTGTTCCTAGCAGAAACCCATCAAAAGCCTCAGAACATTTTCATTTTAAGAAATTAAAACAGTTCTTCTCAGATACATACTATTGTTAAGCTTTCTAGAGGTGTTGGAGTTGGACTTAGCTCACTGTGAGGAAGGAGGAATCCATCTGTTCTTTGGACATCCAAAATAAGCTGTGCAACGTATTTTTCCTGAAATCGTGTTCTCTTTCCCAAAGCACCTACAGAATATATGTTTATATTAATGAACATTAAGAACCAGTTATCTAATCATATACTAGAGAGTTGCTATCAAAAAAATCCCCAGACAAAACAGAGAAATACAATGAGAATTAACCTATGAAATTTAGCAGCAGTTTAACTCTGCTTGATCTCTTTGCAGTGTTCTCACTGCCAGCAAACATACAAAGTAATACACATTACAAACACACAAACACAGCTATACAGGTCTTGCAAAGCTGCTTTTAATTAAATTCTCCATAACCCAGCATTTTGAAAATTCATAGTCATCAAGTTTCATCACTTCCCTGTGTATTTCCAAGCAATAAACCAGAAACAATTGTTCAATTTGCCTGCTAGAAGTTAGTGACTACATGGAGACATTTATGCAAATGAAAATCCTGTAATATCTTACAGGTCATCATTTTAAATTTTTCAATCTTCATTTGAAGAGTTAGATCTTTGAAGAAGGATTGCAGACATGGTGCTACCAGAATATTGCATGTAAGACATGGTAAAAGTAATATTGGGAGGGAGTGAAACAGCAAACCAATGAAGGCTGTATAATGAAATAACGAGTATTCAGAATGCACAATGTGAAATTCCTCTCAGTGTTGTTTCTTCAGTTCCTTATTGGACCCACTGACAATTTTTATTCATTTTTAAAGGGGTAATTTACATTTATACCAAATTGTAAGGAAAAATGTGTCTGTTCCTCTTCTGTTAGCAACTTGCTTGCAAAATGCAGAGAAATAAAAGAGTAATTTTCAGACTGTAACTTAAAATAACAGAATTTTAGCTCCTAGCCAGAGCTAAAATGGAGCTAAAAATTACTATATAAAATTCAGAGGTTTGCTTGTTCATTATTATTGTGATACAATGCTCACAGTGTGAAATGGAGGAATGAGAGCTAATCCACCGCTGCTTTTGCAGAACCAATTAAGATCAAATAAAGTTCTTCATCTTGTGATAATTTTGAAAAATTCTCAGTATATAAAATCTTTGAGGTAAAGAGAGATTGCTCATGTGACAAAGGCCTTAAGATGAGGCCATTGTCTGTAAGAACCATCCAGCAGAGGCACTAAAATAGCAGTCACATACTTTTCTTCCTGAAAGTGGAAAGAGATGAGCAGAGAAGCCAGAAATTAAACTGATTTCTCCTCTTCTGCCAATTACCCCTTTTAGTGGAAGAGCCCTGTATTAAGAGTTTATGAAGAAATGAAAAAGATTCTAAAAATATCACTTGGAAAATCACACAGCACACTGCAGAGAAGAGACACATAGAGAGAAATACTGGCTAATAATTCATACTAATTTTACACAGTAGCATTCAATTCTCTATTTTAATATTGCCTGGAAATCACTATGCTGTAATTCACTTCCTGTTATGGCTTAGTGCCTGAACAGCTGAAGGAAACTTATTCTGGATACCAATAAAATTGCTTACTACCACTCAGAAACTGTGATTTGTTTATGCTCTCATATGCACACACCTCCCACCATATTTTTTAAACCTAAGAACTCCTTGCTGTTACAAGGACAAAACACTATTTTTTACTTGAAAAATACATATCACATGTGTTAAAGCTGAGAAAAAATTTGGTTGGTTTATACCACCATATACGGCAGTGTTCAAGGCCAGGCTGGGTAAGGCCTTGAGAAACGTGGTCTACTGGGAAGTGTCCCTGTCCTTGATCTTTAAGGTCCCTTTCAACCCTTAACATTCTATGGTTCTATGGTAGATCCTCACAAAGTAAAAGGAACCTACACAGAAACTTCACTTTCTGTTTCATATTAAAAGTTGCCAGAGATGCGTTACTGGGCATGAAAAGAACAAACAGATCTCAGAGTTCATTAATCCTCTAGATCTGTTGATTCTAAATTCACTTTGGATTACTACTTTTCATTTCACTAAATTTATATGCAAGAAGGATCATGGTGTTCTCTTTTACTGGAAATTGTTTTGTAGAGTTATTGATGGTTATGACTCATTGTGAGGGGCATAATAATACTTTTCAATAAAAGATGAACATGATACATATATTTGGATTAATGGGACTTCAAAAATGTACACAAACCAAGTGTAATTTATTCACACATTACTGAAATAACTTTGGAAACTACTCGTCCTAAAATCCCTGTTTTAAGAACAATATATATTTCCATGCTGCAATACAATACACAGCTAGTAAGGACTACAACCATTAATGCATATAAACCTCTCCAAATCCTTTCCTAAAAAGGAAATTCCTCCCAAAACCCTTAAAAATGTCTTTGCTAGAGATTGGATTTTTACATTATACCAAAGTCTTTTTCGATGATGTAACATTCCTCCCATTTAGCTGAAACATGCATGTCAAATGAATTTGTCTAGAATGCCAAAAATTCCCACATGTTCAGTTCAGTTCATTTGCCTTCAGGTTAGACATAACTATGTTAATAGATTTATGGAGATAAACCACAAAACATTTAGGATTTTCACAACATTTTTCTAAGATACTGTATCACCACAATCTTTCTCTGGGACTATCATAACCTCTTGGTAGAGTAATAAAAAAATATAAATTATTCCACTGCATCCTATTTTTTTTTCCTTCTCCAAACAAGAAGGGTTTTTTTATAAGTTCGATTTAAAGAAATTATTAATCCAAAATCTGAAGATCTCCTTTAAAGGAAATAAAAATTCCAACATGAAGACTATCAGTGAATAACTACCTGTCTCTTTGATTTTACTTGTTCTCAGTTAATTGCATTTTTATAGGTAGAGTACCATCATAGGTACTGATGTTTTTATAAAAAAAACAGAGAAAATTTTTGACTAATTTTTGAAGAAAAGTCAAAACTTTATAATAGCAAGTTGGCAATAAATGCCACACTTGGAACACACCACATGCACAGATGTTGTTACATACAGGGGAAAAAGGGTAGGATCAATTGAAATGTATAGATTTCCTTCAGATATAAACTATTATGCTTTATTTCCATCACAGATCTTTCAAAGTAAGCTTTTAAAACCTTTGAATAAATAAGCATGGAGTTTCACATAATTTCTTTGAGTTGGTGTTTCTTTGGGTTTTTATTTGGTTTTTTGTGTGTTTTAGGGCTTTTTTGTGCTGCTGATGGCTTGGGGTTTTTAAAATTAAATTATTAAACTGATTCCTGGTATAAACAGGATTAGCTGCAGCTCCAATCTAGATATGAAGGAGCATAAGCCTTGTGACATACAGTGATATAAAAAGTGAGGAAACTGCAAGTTTCAGTTCCTTAGCGCTTTCTACTAGTATGCCTACAGGAAAAAACTAGATAAAAGATTTTTTGCATTTCTACTCTGGTACAATCATAAATTCTCACACAGAAAAGGTGTGATTTTATGTCATTTTGATTGCCTAGCTAGAACAGCTAGACCACAGATCCATATCTATACATGTAAAGTTGTAAGTGCAACAAGCTCGTCTTCTTGACACCAAAGAATAGGTTCTGAAAGGATAATTATAAAGTCTCCATAGTGATAGAATCCTTATGATTTGTGATCATCAGACATTTGACTTCCCTGTTATTTCCTGTGATGACACCAGTCCTGGGAGTGTCTTCTAAATACACAGAGTAGATCTAGGCTAGTGGCACAAAAGGTGAAAGACTGCATCAAATCATCATGCAGACACCTTTGTAAGTGTCTCCAAATAAACCAAATCAAACAAAAATATTCATCATGACACCAGCAGATGCAAATAGACCTAGAATTTGACATGAAACACTAGAAAGTATTATAATACCCCAACTTAAATACCCATTCAGGAATGGTTTTTTAACTAGATGTCATATTTCTCTTTCAAGCAATACTAATTCTTGGAAGACAAGTAAGACCTACCTGTTAAACATCAAGCTCTTTCAAAGTACATTTCTTTAATACTTGGATATGTCACAAAAAACCCCAACAAGCATTAGGTTACTTCGGTCCAATCAATCATCCTCACAGACTTTACATGCAAAACTTACCTGTAAGGTTAATTTGCAGTTTTGTTAGGTCTTTAGCCATATTGAAACAGTGTTTAGCTTTTTTATATTCATAGTAAAACAAAAATGTATAGGCAGACTCAAGATGGAACTGAACTGCTAAGTGCCAGCTTTCACCATCTGTAAACAAAGCTTCTGCTTCTGTCACTGCAAATTAAGAAAAAGAAAAGAGATGAGAACGCAGTTCAGGAGAATGGTATTTTAAAAATACATTTAATATACCATGAGAGAAAGTCTGTTGCTCTTTACACCTTCACACATTTAAAAATTCACTGACAGTATATAAAAGATATATGTGATTTAGAGCATTTTTCAAGTTTTATATCTAAGGATTACTACCAGAAAATAGAAAAGTTCAATCTTTGCTTATATTTAACAGCAAAGCTGAGCTGGGAAATATCACTTCTGCAGAAAACAAACAAATCTAATTGTATTGGACCTTCTAAAGAACATAACATTGAGCTAATACCACCCCTTAGGTAGAAAGCCTCAAATTAAAGTTTCAACAGCAGATGGAGCATTGAATGGTGGCTTAGGATTCCTAAGACATTTTCTGTTTGGTTGGTTTTTGTGTGTTGAGTTTTTGTTTGTTTGTTGGCTTGTTTTTTTAAAATAATTATTGACTTGCTGAATGATAAAGATCATGTCCTCTATCTGAACTGGAGAAAATACCTTTGTATTTGTATACAGATTTGTGCGTCTGCATTTGTATACAGATCTGAAGTCTTTAGGAAAGAAGACTCGACATTTTTTCTTTCAGCGTAGAAGCGTTTGTATTTCTTATATATTTAAGTTCTATTCCTGCAAATACAGACCATTAAGCTGAAAATTATTCATGCCAATTATTCTTAAATGGAAGTGGGTTTTTTGCTTCATGCTTTATTTCTGCATTTTGCAAAATATTTAGATAGTAAGAATTCCAAAAAAGCTCACAGCATCACAGTACTTTAAAAGGATTGGTTACCCAGTTATAGCACTGAGGCTGTGTTTCTTAATGGATGCTTAAATTTTCAAACAAGCTTTATTAATGATGTTAAAAAAACTTACTATTAAAAAATAGTGTCATGAAGGTTTTAAAAAATATTTTGTCTGAATTTTTTGATTTTTTTTAAATTTAGAGATTGGCAGTCACTCTAGCACAAACAGATTTAACTGTTTAAACCTCCTAGGCTTTTTTTTTTTTCATTAGGCCTTGTTAATCTTCAAAACCTTTCACTTAATATAGAAAGCTACTAAATATGAATATAGTTTTTACCCAGATTTTTAAATTCACTAAACCAAAATTTGCATAGATAAATCCTGCCTAGTTACAACATTTTCAAAGATTAGATTTAAAAATTAAAAAAAAACCCCACTAACTAGTCATTTAAAAATATTACTCCAAGCCTACAAAACACTGGATATGCAGGTACAAGTGGAAACCACACAAAAATGCAACTTTTGATCTGAGTGACACAATACAATTTCAAAGGAAAAAAAAATCAGGTTATAGTGTTTAATTGTGCATTACAACTAGATTTTCTACAGCTAGCAAGTTTCAATGAACTGAACACAAGATTACTTGTGCTAAAGCGATATGATGAACTCAAATGACACACTGAGAAGTAGTCTCACCAATGTCTGAATACCATTTACTCACAGTGCTTGGTAAGTTTAGGCACTTTGAAATTTCAAGAACCTTTGGGGACAGCTCCACATGATTACTAGTACTGATGCAGCAGCCCAGAAGCACTGATGTCCCAAACTTACAACATTCTTCTGGCACCCCATACCATGTTTGGCACAAGGCCAAAGGGATGGGAAACTGCACCAAGTCCAATTGGTTTTACATAATTGCTGCTTCAGAACACCAGGGAACCCTTGCAGCTGCCTTCTATTCAGGTGATGATATTAACCTAACACTTGAGAAAAATGTCATTTCTCCTAAACTTGAAGGTCTTTTCCTCTAGTAACTAACACAAAGTTTTCTTGGGAACTTGATATAGACAAGCAAGTGGGTTATTCAAGGCCTATTCAAAGACAATTTAAAAGGTTTAGAAGTATTTATTTTATGGAATATGAAGGTACTTCTTTGAAATACCAGATGGCTTCAGTGAGAAAATAAATAAACTGGTAAGAGGCACCAGGCAGCAAAAACTGCCAGAAACGCACTGAGTATTCAGGTGTGCTTTACACCATCTATCTCTGAGAACCATATCCAAGAGTCTCAAAACAAGTCACTGTAAAAAACCTTTGTCTACAATCACATTTTCATCTTGGAGGCTGAGAAATAGCATGTGCCTTACAAGCCCATGCAAACTTAAGTGAAATTCTTTTCCCTCTCTACTGATTCCAGTTATGTTAAGTGATAATCATTATAACAGTTATGACTACAAATTGTCCTCCCCTGTGCTATCTTAAAAGAGATGCTACAAGCCAATAAAAAAAAGTAACTAGAAATATACCTTGTTTTATACAGCTCTGGGCAAGAGTAAATAGCTCAGGAGATCTCTCCTCCAGCAACTGCTGGTGAATATTCACACATCTTAGAGTCCACCACGGTAATGTCTGAAAGAAAATATGGATATTTTAAGTTCATAACAAGTACAGAGCATTAAGAAAATGAAGGAAAAAAGTAAAGTGGGTTTAAAACACAGATTTTGTAGTCTATTCAATTCTAGTTTCTACAAAATACAAACCTGTCCAAAATAGCTGTTTCATTAAAAAAACAACCATAATCTAGTGTAAAGATGAACATATCCAGGCAGCTCTAAAGTGTTCCAAGGGCTTGATGGATTTACCCTCTATTAATTTCTCTAACTGCTCTTTGAACCCTGCAAATCTTTAGTACCACCATGTGGTAAGAAACATTGTGAACAGCAGAAAAAAGGAATACTTGCATGCACTTATTTTGGAGCAGCCACTTGCTATTTTGATTTCATAGCTCCTAACTCTTGTAACAGAAGAGGACCAAAATAAAACCAAACCCCCAAATCCAGCTGTTTCCTACTTATCTTCTTTTGTGTCACATAGATTATTTTAAGAGAAAGCCATGATCTCATTCTTCAGCAATCTTCCAGCCTGAAGCGTTCTAAACCATTTAGTTACTGTTTGTATTGAAGCCATTCAGTATTTCTGATAATCTACTGGCATCCTTCTATGCATTTTCCCTGTTCTGTTTGACCTTTTTTTTATTTCTTCAGATGGCAGCATAAAGGAGCCTGAGAGAGACAGAATAGGAGCAGAATAAGATCAGAACTGCTCTTGAGAACACATTACACACAATTGAAAGTCCTAATGTCTGCATGTTGAACTTCAGAAGGGCAAAGATGTTACTGAACTAAGCAATCACTCTACAGCAGGCAGAGCTGAACCACAGCCCAGGAAATACCTGGTTTTAGAAAGCTGTGTACACAAAGCATAAATTGCCCACAGTCTCTTAACATCTTCTCTAGTTGCAACAGGAGAAAATGCATGGAAAAGTTAATTTTAATATTCTAGTTTCAAAATTATATTTAAGATTACAATCTGTGAATGCAGAGCACACCTCTACAAAGGCTCTAATGATTGCTATTTATTCTAGTGCTGCTAGCACACCAATCATTTCCTATGAAAGATGTTTGATTGCTTTAGAGGCACCCATCTTCTGAACTTTTTATGCAGGTATGCTTGAGACTGATCTAAGGGCTGTGCAGTATTCAAGCACAAACATCTAAACTAATTATATGGAGCTGATTCTAATGTCCCCAGAAAGGAACCATCAAAAAGAATAATAGCATCTATTTCCAAGAGCAATGAAAGATGACTTTTGATATCAAGCTGGACAGAGAAAAGCACACAAACGGGCTTCATGAAAGAGGTCAGATCTCACCATTTCATCATTTATTTAGAAACCTAAAGGCAATTTAAGTAACAAGTTTCAAATTACTTGAGTTTAGCTTTATACAATGAAGTGTTAATTTCCCATGCAACTGAGTATCCAGTTTAATGATACAATTTCCTGAGGCCTTATGCTTACTACTTTAAAATGCTAGCAGCAGTGAGAATATATTTTTAAAGTTTAACATAAGCCAGCTGATCTGCATACAATATTCTATTGGCAATGTTTTTTGAGAGCCAAGTTGAAAATTTGTGGATGATTTTTCAGCATTTACTCTTACATGTACAATAGCATACAGGGCTTTATTAACGCTTGAGACTTTGAAGTATTTTACCCTGTTTTAAATTTATGTGCACTACTATTAAAGCAGCAAAAGTATTAAGAGGCCATCTTTGAATCAAGCTAAAAGGAAAAAGAATGGCAAGCTTTAATTGTTACACTACCTGTTGATGAAAGTAGTTCCTATCAGTTGTTGCCTTTGAACTACTATTCAAACTTGACGTAGACACAAATAATTGAACCTCAACCCTCTAGAATAAAGCCCCCCATTATGTCATTCTTAGGGGAGGCAGCAGGGGAATTCTCTATACCAGGTACATTTTCTGTTTCCCTGACTGACCCAGTTGCTGAAATTCAACAGCACTCATCTGTGAATAAGAGAGAAAACGATGGAAGAACTTGGCTTCCAGAAATGCAGTACAGCCAACATCTCCCACACAGTTTAATTCATCACTCACACAAAGACCCAGCTGGGAATGGATGCTGTCAGCCAAGCATAAAGAGAGGCCATGTGGCATTTTGATCTCTAGCCAAATTCTGTTCAAATGGAATTCAGTAAAGAGAGGCTGCTGCTGTTAAAAGTCCCCCACTTCCACAGACTCTGCTACCAACCAGGCTGCTGCTGAACTAAAAAGGGAGGTACAGACCCTCCAAGAGGTGCTTCACCATGCCTGCTTGTTTTTAACACACATACACAACAGAGATTTAGACTCAGAATTCATACAGTAATGGTTAACAGTATCCAAAAGCTTGTTAAAAAGGGTATAGGATATGTAAGCTGCATTATAGCAGGGGGTATATTCCCAGCTACCCCCTGACAAATAATATCACAAAGTATGTGCCTTGAGAAAGTTGGTTGTATTAAATTTTCTGATTTTTCCAGCTAATGAAGACACCTGTCTTTTGGGGAAGACAGTGAGTAAATAGCTTATCTTCAAGAAGATACTTGTGATTAATTGCAATCACTTTGTCCCAACTGCTTCTTAGAGGGAAGAACCTCAGAGCTACAGGAAAAGAAATGGAAGTCAGAATGATTCAATGAGGTCTGAGGAGAAGAATGAGAGAACCAATTAAGGAGTAGCTAGTAGTCACAGTCATTAGTCACATACTTCTTACCTGGAGAGATGCGAGTTTTTGTCTTGAATTCACAAGGATTATCCTGGCTATAAGCAGCAAAATAGGATGAGAAGTCAAGGTATAGACTGATTCACCATCTAGAACCAGCATCTTCAGAATAGTTGCATGCAGCATTTTTGGCTAAAAGATGGGGAAAAAAACCCAGAAGTTTTAGGAAACTAAGGTTTATTTAAAAATAATGTAATATAGAACAGAAAAACATCGCTATTTATGTATTTAAGGAAAAAGTCTGCTCAAAACATAAAGAAAACCAAAAAACAAGACCAAAAACTTTGTCTCTTGGAGTCTCAACCTTTTACCAAATCACGGTAAATTCTGCACTGTTTCTGCTGTCCTGATACACCCCATCAACACAATCTGCAGGACACTGATTTCCTCCCACCTGAAATGCACATGTCAACTAACCCCAAACATATTACAGTAATATAATCATTCCCAATCTAAGGAGAAAACCTTCTGGTAAATCCATGCCATTCAATTTGTAATCACAGAAACACAATTCTATAATTAAATTAATCCTACAGCACTGAAATACATGAGATATTCCTGCAGTGCTGTCAGTATGTGTTATCATTTTCTTTCCCCAGGGGGAGCTTCCTGTCGGAGTGGCATCAGAGCAGCAATACCAGAGCCATTATTCCCTTTGTGTGATAAATAAAAACCTCTCTCTGCTTTGGATGCATTCCTGTATGACGTTCTCTACAGTAACTCTTTTACTTAATGGCCTTGAGGTAGCTCTCCAGAGATTCTCTCAGTGGTGATTGTCATCTGACAGTCACCTACTCTCCCCTCCCTTTTAATGCAATGAAAGCATTTGAGCAGTTTATCTTCAGGCTCAGGGAGATGTCAATTTATCAGTCTATTCCTGGTTCTCATATGACAGATTTCCTTAATGAACGAAAAAATAGGGTTTTAGTTTTCAGTCGGTATAAAAGGGGTAGGAAAATGGAAGGGAAGGGGAAAAGCACAAAAGGTTAAATGACAGCTTGCACTGAAGTCACTTGCCTGAGAAAGACTCTTAATCAGTCTGTGCAACCAAGACATAAGTTACTTGAATCATATTTCAGCTTTTTTAACTAAACGAATCACATAATTCCTGAGTTATTTGAAACTCTTTTCAATACCTGTATCAACAGATTACATCGAAGACAAAAATTCAGTGTTAAGCTACATGAATCTCCAACATCACTTTTTAATAACAGAGTAATCTTTAACTTTATTCTGATTTAGTATGGGATTTTTTAGTTTGCATTAGCATTGAAAATATTTCTACTTTGTAGACGATGATTTGGGACAAAGGGGAATTCCTGTATGACATCACTGCAGTCATTTCAATCCCACTATGGCAAATGATGATCACAACAGTCCGACAAATCACTTGAGAATAAAGGAAAGAAAACGCCATCTGGAAATACACCAGATCTGTTGTACCTCTGGTCATTTAGAAAGGAAAAACCTTTTCAACATCTGTAATTTTGAGAGGGGAAAGTCAACAATCAGTACTTCTAAAGATTAATTTTTCAAATATGCACACACACACAGTGGGACACTCAATAGACTTTTCGGTTTAATGTAAACTTTTTTCCTATCTGCATGTTTTTAATTCTTTCTATAATCAACATAGATATATAACATATAATCATCACACTTAAAGTCCCCAACAGGAAAGCAAAGGAGATTTGTTGTAAAACCTTTTTCAAAAGCAGCATTGCAATGCTACAGTTATCTATACTTGTTTAAGCACTGTGGTAACAAATTAATCTCAAATTCACATTGCAAGTCCTTTCACCACAAAACCCAGTCCTGCTAATGTAACATTAACAAAGAATGAGGGAGGAAGAAGGGAAAGCTGATGACATATTACAGCCTTGAAAATAAGCCAAGAAGTTCCAGAACTGCTATCTTCTATTTTAACAAATCCATGTCCTTTTTCATGAAACAAATCCCATCCAGAAAAGCAGACATCCTTTATATTTAGCTGAAAAAGTCTAAATCAACATTCATTTTTTCCAGCCTATACTCTAAGACTGCATTATCCATGCAGAATTCACTGCCCTGAGGTAGTCTTTAAAGTGAGAGAACAGCTACATGTAAGAGGTAGATGTTTAAGGTGTTCAAGGACAGCAAAGTTAAGAATCAAAGTCCACCAAAATCTCTAGAACACTGGCTAAGAGTAAAAAGAAATTTTGAGCTTGTGTTCGAACACCTAAACACATGATATGTTGAACCTATTTGCAGCACAAAAATTTCATGTATCTCAAAACAGTCACAACCCAAGACTTGCTAACATAATGTTCCTCACCTAGCAAACCTGGGTTAGATTCTTGAGTCTTTCTATTCTTCATCAAACTTGACATCACAAAGTAGAATTCTTTTATTCAGGAGTAATGTTCTTAAAGCACAGAAACATATACTAGATAACTACTTCATGAACACTGCACAGAAATCAGAGAAATCACTGATGTACAGAAATCACACAATGCAGAGAAATTATTGGAGTAGTCAACCAGCTTCTGCTGGACCTGCTAGTGGTTCTGTTTGAACATCACAAATTAACACACAAAATACACACAAATTAAGCTTAATTTACTCAAGATACATATTTTTTATTCTCTGAAGCACAGCTGTTTCTATATTCAATTTCCAACTGCAAGCTGGACACTACCTCTGGGTATTTCACTTTTCACAGTATTTCAAAAGTATTTCCCAGCACAACTGGTGCCACCTGAGTAATGATAAAAATCAGAAGAAGAAAGCTCCTGCCATTCACATTCAATAGCTCTAAAAATAGAGTGTGTGAGAATTTTAGCTTAGAGTTCCTTTCTTGCTAATGATAGTGACTAGAAGCAAAGTGAGCATTCAGCATGCTTTTACTTTTATATTGAGAACCACTCTGGCCTTTATAACATTTCATCAGCTCTTTCTGTCTTGGGGATCCTTTCCCTAGAAATAAAAAGGTAAGTGAAGACATAAAGAAGTAGACAAAGCCAGGCTAAAGGTTTGTGAACATTTGATGAAATGGAAGCAAAGGTGTGGACAAACAAATTACTGGATCAGGAAGCTGCTGCATGTAGCTACTAAGCCGTATATACTGGGCTTTTCATATTTTTAAAAATACAAAGACTACTGCACAACAATTTGTCATTTAGCAAAGCTAAGGCGATCTACCTTCCAGATTAACAGAGGATATACTGAGGTTACCTGCCAAAGGCTTGGTCCTTGAAAACAGAATTCACCCTTCAGACTTTAAGACAATGGAAATGCTTTTCTCTTCAACTCTCTGCAAAGGAGGTAAGATTACACAGGAGGCTGTCTGCAGTTTTACAAGGCAAATCAGTAACAGGTAACCCACAGAGAGCTGAGGTCCAGGCTGAAGATAACTGTGGTGAGCTAGTGCAAGCAAGTCTTGCCTGAGATTGCTATATGTCAAAGAAGCACTTTGGTTATGAAAGCTCTTGTTCATAAGCCCTGTGAGGGTGACTCTGCTCTGCTATTAAGGGGGTATTTTTCAAGTGACTGCACCAGGATTCTCTTTCTGTTATATATTCATAGCAAGGGAATGCAGGGCACTTTAGCAGACTATCTTTGTTTACAAGGCTCTGCCTCCGGATTTAGCCTTTATCATCCATCCTTACATTCCCCACAAGAGGAAGAAACCTGCATAATTTTTAAAGCCCGTATCTTGCTGGTCAAGCACAGACTTTTTCTTCCCACCTAGTTCATGCTAATGAGAAGCCAAGCATCAGGGCCTGAAAAAAGGAATTCACACCAGATTGAATTAACAAGAGCAAGGAATCATACTGGAATTGAGACAGTAGTGCTACACAGTACATTGATGTTTTTCATATTAACTATGAACATGGCTAGAGATGCCAACAGAAGCTTGGCAATATTTCAGTCTCTTCCAGCAAAAGGATCAAATAATGCATAAAAGAAGGAATAATCAAAATGTAAGGAAAAAAATTATTCAAATGTATTCTAAAACTTATTCTTTGGGATCAGCCTGGAAGCTACCAAAAGAAGAGCAGGAACTGTTCATAAAGGCATTTGGAGGACTCCTACCAGTTATTTACATGCATTATCAATTAACAGATTAAGATCTTCCAGATAGAGCTTCTCACTGTTACCAGATATATTCTACTAGTGAATATGAAATCACACAACAAATAAAGCAGCAAGCAGCTTGTCCTCACAACCTTCTCAATCATCAGTGGTCTTCATTAGTACTACTACACATTCTTTTCCAGTTCATCCACTGAAAATACTGAGCTCAGCTGTATGAGGTAATACATAGAAGCTCTGAAACTTATGACAGAATCAATATGCTCCAACTTCAACAGCTTTATACCTTTTATTCTCTTACATGCAGAGACAGAGACAATTCTTTTAAGACACAAGGAGTCCATGACTACAAGCCACTTATTTTAAACACTGAGCTCATTAATGATGTTTTAGTCTAACCCCAACAAGTTCAAAACAACAACTGTTAATCCATTTTAACCAGAATTCAGTACTTTTAAATCTTCCTTTACCATATCCACTCATTTAAAAAATTCAGCATACTATCAGTCAGACTATTAACTGATGTGGTGAAGTCTCACAGTCATTTTAGAAAACTGAAATACATCTAATAAATAAAATGCTACTTTTTGTGGACTCTGAAAATCACAAGCCAGTTCTGCAGGACATAAAACCAAATCTTAACAAAGTACATGAAGGTAACCATAGTTTAGAGAGAAGGCAAGACTCAGTTTGAGGAAAGGGAAATAATATACACATACTCATGAATATTATTCATTGAAGACATCCAAGAGGCCTCTACTAGCAACTCATCTTACAGAGACTATTTTATTTATTCTTCACCAAAATTAATTACGGTCTCACACAGCCTTACTGCACTCGTAAGAAAAGAAGTTATCTGGGAGCAGAAACGAAGCTGTGTCACTGATCCAGAGGTAAAACTTTCCAAGGATAGAAATGGCAGCAGTTATATACCCTGGAAACAAAGACTAAACCAATAAAGTGTTCTGAAAATAAGAGTAACAGTTTTTAAAATATTCCTGAAATAAATTAGACATTGTAAAGCTGAAATTTAGTGACATTACTTAGAGCAGGCTAAAAGAAACATGAATACATAATAAAATAATTTCAGTTTGAAAACCTGGAAAATGGATGATCTGTTTAAAAAGGGATTGAAATGGTCTTGATGACAGAATACGGAAAGTTACAACAGATGGAGAAAGTTAAGAGTTCCATTTTTAACCCACGTTTTCTGAATATCTGTGTATGCATGAGAGGAAAGCTGGATTAAAGGAAACACTAAAATGTCACTATTGAGATGTTCATTTTTACAGAGTATATACTAAGAATCCTTGGAATGAAAAGTACATAAAGATAATTCAAAATCTTTCAATTTAAGACTTTTAATAAAGAAGAGAACTCGGTATTATTATTTCAGCACATAAGTGCGTAGTGCTCTTAGAAAAAAAAACATTAACATGTCAGAAGACAATACACATAGTAGTAATAGAAATAAAGGTAAACTTCTGCCTGAATGCATAAATAGCTAAACCTTGAAGCAATATAGAAGTCTAATGGAGCACTCCTTAGAAATAAAGTATGTTCAAGTCTGTTTTCCTCTATAATCTCTTGCCAGTTTAGTTTCTGCAATACCACGCCTGCATGAGCAAACATATTTCACAGCATCACATTCCCAGCCACTAAAGAAATGTAACAGAAACTAAACAGGAGATCAAGTATTTCCTTACTCAACAGGGAATTAGTATCTCATTCTTCCAGACATTATATGAAACTGCCAGGAAAAAAGAAGGATTTGGGGTGACCTAACAGTGGCCTTCCAGTACGTGAAGGGGACCTACAAGAAACAGAGACCTATAAGAAACAGGGAGCGAGACTATTTGCAAGGGCATGTAGAGACAGGACAAGGGGGAGTGGATTAAAACTGACAGGGAGTAGGTTTAGGTGAAGAAATTCTTTGCTGTGAGGGTGGTGTGGCACTGGAACAGGGCACCCAGAGAAGCTGTAGATGCCCCTTCCAGGACGTGTTCAAGGCCAGGTTGGATGGAACTCTGAGCTACCTGGTCCAGTGGAAGGTGTCCCTAATTGTGGCTGGGGGCTTGGAACTGGGTGACCTTTAAAGTCCCATCCAAGCCAAAACATTTTATGATTCTATGAAATGGTTAACAGAAATTATGAACACTGTATTTGCTAGGTCTCTGAACTCTGTCAGTGACACCAATCCTATAAGCATCATCTTGGGCTGCAGACAGCGTTAGACTGCAAGCTATGCATACACACTAACAGAGTTCTCCAGTAAACAGAAATCAAAATTTGCAGGAATACTTCAAAATTATAATATTAAATATTATAAACAAATTATAAAGAGAATCAATGAAATAAGGTTTTAATATTTTTATTATCTATAAAGGCAAAATTAACTATTTTCCCCTTCAGAGGTAGCACACTTCAAAATTTCTGATAACTCATTTTGCACCCTAAAAGGTTTAGTACACTTGGTTTCCACTGTTACTTATTTAGTCATCACAAGATGAGATCTGAATTTCAAGTATCAAAACTCATGTGAAAAATAAGCCTATCTACACATACTGTGCTAGCTCTAAAAGATAAACCAAATTTATAAACATCCATTTAAAAAACCAGGAGCAATACTGTATCTGAATTAGTTATTTAGAAATATAACCTTGCAAATGAATCTAAGGCAGGATTTTATGAATTATGGAAAACATGCCACAGTAAGGCAGCAGAGCCAACAGTTTTACATGAAGCTTTTCATACACTCCAGCTTCCCCTCATTTCACAGTTTACAGCACTTACCTTGCTCATGGTCCATACCTTATTCTTAGGGAAATTCTAAATTCAAACTTGTGTATAGATTTAGCATTAGCAGAGATTACTGATACATTCTTCACTGACACACTGCAGTAGTCACTATTTTACCACAGCTTTAACCCCAAGAGAAAAATCAAGATGCTCTGCTAAACCTCACGTGAGGAGAGTTTGGACTGTGATACTGCCATGAGGAACAACACACACATATCAGTAAAAGAAGTTAGGGTGTTGATTAGTAATCTGCATAAAATGGCAACAAAATAAATAAACCTGACAGTTCTCAGTTCCATCTCCTACGTTCCCTTCTGCTTCCAAAAGCTCTATTTAAATTAGCATTTTGTACTAATATTACCTCAACTCACTTGGCATTCAGGAGCCTAACAGGATACTGAGCATCCAAATCTACTGTTAGTATCTGCCAAACACTCTGCTATTTGCAAGATATGCAACTTCTACCTTTCCCTAAAGAGGGGAAATTTCTAAGCCATTTATAAACATCCTTCTTCAATCCAGCTAAGAATGTATCCCAAAATAAACACATTAAAAGTTTATTGATTGCAAACGTCCTTCGAGGAAATGCTAGCCTATATTAAAAATATCTTCTTCATCCAAACACAACACTTCCAGCAGGAAATATCTTAACTAGAGAAACAGTAACTACTTTTAGGACACTGCTGATACAACCGAAGATGCTGCAACAGCAGCCAGTAGGATTGATGATTATGGCAATTGGTCCTAGCATCCTGCCTTGCAGATGTGCCTTCTCTCACACATCTAAGTGTTATGGTTACTTGTGAAAAGCAGTGACAATAAAAGGCCAGCTTATTAAAATCCAAACCTACCTCACAGAATTTCTGTAACAATGCAGGTGGCAAAAAATCCTGAAGATTTAACTGAACAGGAGGCCCAGTCCAATTGCTTTGAACAAAGAGTTGCAAACTCCCCACACCAAGGAGAAACATCAGCCTCTGCCTGCAATACAGATAAGAACCGCAATTAGCAACGTATTACATTTTCACTTAAGGCTACAAGAGCTGATTATCTGAAAATCTTGTGCTAGCTCAAAACCCTCTGTTTAAAAAAAAAATCACTCTTTTTTGAGGAGGGTACAATGAATGGAATATTCAAGAACACACATAGGAAACTCTAAATTCTCGAAACTTGTTTATTAAGGTTGTAACTAATGCCAAGCATTTTGGAGGCAGAGTTCATATATTTCACCATTTAACACTGTACATAACTGTTAGAGATCAGAAGATTAGCAAAGGATGCAGATAATCCAATATTTGCCTATTGAATGGTTATTATTGTTTCCTATGATACTTCTAACTTTCAGCATTTTCACAAAAAAATACTGCATTAGCACATGTTCCAAAAAAAGTAAGTTTATTTTTTATTGTTTTGACATAACTGTTTATTTTCACTCCTTCTGATAAAAAAATTAAATTAAATCAAAAATTCAGAATACTATCTCCAAGTTGGTTCAGATACTTTGACAGTAAATAATATCTAATTCATCACGGCCTTTATTTTCAATAATAGGAATTTACTGAAAAATGAAATTAAGAGACTTTGTTTCATTTCTAAAACTAGGTATGGCAAAATTTTCTTTATCTACAAGACTAAGCTCATTTTACATTACTATAATTTCTTTAGCAAATAATCTATGTGGTTTGCAGAAGGCAGGGCACAATCTCTCAGAACTTAATGTTCAATTTAACGGGTGTAGATTTTTAAAGATTTATATACAAGCTTCTGGTTTGTTTTATGATCCTTAATGACTTAGAACCCTACTGACAAGGGCCCTAACACATAGAGAATGGGCCTCCTAAACTACAAAAAGTTAGCATTTTAATTGCACAGGTTTGATATAAACACTGATATGGTAAGGAGTATAACTGAAACAGAAAAACCTAGTCCTTTCTTTTTGTAAAAACGGAAACTTAGAGATGTAAGAGCCCTCCAATCAAAACAAAAAAAAATAAAGTGTTATACAACTCCTTAAAAACCAAACTAAAATAGAAAACAAGCAGCTCGTGGGCAAGAATGCAACAAAAGATGTAGAACAATAAGAATGCAGGGGTGGGAACATTTAACTGAAAATTTTTTAAGAATCCAAAAAAAACAAAACCATCTTTCAGGGGAGTTAGAGAACAAGGACCAGCACAAAGAGTTCTTGTTGAACAAGACAAGGTAACACTTACTGGCTGTCATTACTCAGCCAGTAACTATCTGCTAGGAAATATGAATACATAGCCAAGATCACCATTAAACTTCCAAATAACTCAAGAACATAAAGAACTAAAAATTATTGTATACTAAATTATTACCACTACACACAAAATATTGGTATAAATTTCCTATTTTTCTCCTATGATAAATTATGCTTCAAAGCTTCTGAAAGGTAACATACAGGACAATCAACCATCCCTGCACTGTGATGTGATATTCTAGTGTTTTGAAGATAATTTTCATTATTTTATCATTTACATTGTTTCTGCTAGTAACTATTTATTTATTTTAACTGCTGATATCTAACTGGAAAGCAAACTTGCTTCAAGAGACACAGTTTTATCCAGGCAGAATGTCTCCAGAACAACTGATAACCAAATCCATTACTTTGGCTGGGATACTGTTTTTCCACTGTTTAATTTGTCATCACCAAATTACTTTTTTCCCCATTTTCAGGGGACCAACTCCCAGTCTCCTTATCACACTCACCATGTATCAGAAAACCAATTTCAATTCAAACCAATTTTGTAATCCTTGCAAATGCTGACCTTCCTTGCCTATCCCCTATTTTTTTTCCAAGAAAATGCATTCTGTCTCCTTGACTGCCCTTCACACTTACAATGCAGACTTGCAGATGCTCACCTCCCAAAGGCTGCCTGAAAAGCAATAGAGAGACTGCCTTTTTTTAACACTGTTTACACCAAATCCAATTGTACTTCACGATGCAGAATCACATGCTTAATATTCATCTTACTGTATCAAATGTTCCTCAAAAATAAAGAGCAATAGTGCATTTGTATTTCCAAAAAGATGGTTGTGCATATAATACTAGAATTTACAAACAAAATAAAAGAAAAAATATTCAATAGCCAGGTTCTGCTTAAGAAGTTACAAGTTCCTTTTAGTGATTACAAAAGAGTAGTCAAAACTTTGCGATTTTTTCAATTCATGGACATCAAAGCAAGCTGCAGAAACAGCAAGAATTTCTTCATTTTCAGTTTTCATTACATACAGCACACCAGTTAATCAACCATCAGATGTTCTGTGAGAAATACCAGAAATTCCATTCAGTGTTCAATCTGAGAAATCATAACAAGCTTTATTGTATGAATTTCTTCTGCCAAGTTTGGTATTCATTTATATGTTGAATAAGATAGAAGTAGTAAATACATGCTCAACAAAAAACAGTGTTAGAGTTAACTTCCTTGTTCCTTTAGATTTTGGAAGCTGCACACTATTTCCTTCCCTCCAGTCTTTTGAATCAAACTGTACCTCAGGCAAGGAATGCATCACCTTTCTACTGAGCTCAGAAAAAACCCAAAAAAGGTATTCCCCTCTGCATGGTTAACACATATCCTATTGCTTCATCCTCCAAACTTTACTGATTAAAATACAGCCATGGAGATACATTTTCTGTAGAAAACAGCTTTTAAGCCTTGTAGTGAGTAGCAATATCAGGAAAAAAAGTAAAACAAAAAATATCATATTCAACACATTTATTATAAGGAACGCTTAACTTTTAGGACATAAAGGCTTAAAGTGCCATAGTGAAAATGTGTCTGAGGCAGAGAAAAGAAGGCAATCAGTTAAAGGGATAGAAAAGTTGCACCCATTTTTAAAATGCTGCTAAATCATTGTCCTTAGAGAACTATGGGCTTGAAAGTGGAAAAAGTTAGAGAACTTGTCCAAAAAAATTACTGTCTAGATCCAAATTGTGAGCTGTTTTGCCCTCAAGCTGCTCAGTTTTAGCTTCAGAAAAAGAACTCCTTAAGAGTTCTTTTAACACTATTACAAAACCATACTTAGTGCTGTTTATATTGTGCAAAAAGAATAAGATTCACATTATCCAACTTTCTGTTTCTGATTGAATTCAGCTCCTACTGTGTTTTTAAATCTCCAGGATTATAACTTTCAATTCAAGAAAAAAAATATTTTAACTTATTCCATCTACAAAGTCACAAGAAAACCAGTGCCTTACTGAATTTTCTGGGCTGGAACTTAAGAGGTTTGCTGCACTTCCTTTGAATCAATCAGTGGAAAAAGAAAATTACATTTTATGCAATTAAAAAAAAAAAAAAGAAACATATCCACACACCACACCCCCGCCCACCCAGTTTCATCATAAGCAATGCAAAGTCTGGATGCAAAGGTTACATAGGTTCCTTCCATAAGGGACAGGGTCTGCAGGTAGGAAAAACAACTCTGTGACACACTTTAACCCCGAGAGTCATGGGAGACCAAGACAGTACAGGTCAAAGTGCTGTGCAGTGCCTGCCTAAAATAGGAAATTATCTGTCTTTCAGAGAAGCAACTTCAATAGAAGTTTTTGTACAAGAGAAAGACACAACTTACTTTCTTCAGCCCCCAAAACTTCCTAAATTATTACTAATGGAGCTTGAAAAATTCACTTGGATGCTACAAACAAAACTGTTTCTGGCAGACACTGATAGGTTTTGAAGACTCTTTGCTTTCATTTTGAATTAACTTCAGGCTATAATTTTGAGCAGAAAACCCTCTGTCTGCTTCTGAAACACTAAATATTGCAGATCTGCCTCCATATCTTTTGGCAAGGGGGCTTCAGAGCTGCAGAGCAAACAAGAAAAACCTCAAAGACCACAGAGCTGGAGCGTGAGCAGCCAAGGAACAAATTCCTTTGCTTTCTGCAGTAGGAGTGCACAATAACAGGATACATATAAAGTTCCACTGATGTAGATTATGATTACCTTCAAGAAACTGAATGGCTTAAAAAGGCAGCAACACATATTTGAAGCAGTAATTAAGATCAAGATTGAGTCTGTTTCAAGTCCTGACTGATTTTTCTTTCTTTGTCACGTTGTTCAAATCACTGCAAGGTGACAAAAACTAGAAATACTGAAAAACTTCTCCAGCTAATGTTTAACAGTAACAGCACAATAAAGTAAAGGGGAAAAAAACCCAAACAAGAAACACCTAGCAGAAATCATGCACAGGAAAAACCTCTGAACACTCCAACTCAGACAGCAGGAACACCAGAAGATGAGTTTTTGACACTCTATGATCATGAGCAAATCTCAGCTCAGTTTTTCAAACATGCCAAATATTTTTTTTTCTCTGATATTTTAGCAAAAACTCTTAGGTTTATGTGTGTCATACCAAAACACACATATATGGACTCTGCCAACACTAACTGGTAACAATTACCTTCCTCTTTTACTTTTTTAACCTTTATCTTATCTTTTGCTCCTCTTCAGTTGAAACTTTTTTACCTTTTAAAATATCTATCTATATATATATATACAAAACACACATACACAGTTTCCTGCTTCTGCTATCCTTAGCATGTCAGATTTCAGTCTGTTCATCATTTACACAGCAAACTGTAAACAGTAAATTCAGACTCCTTAACAGCAACAATTAGCACATAGTGTACCATTAAGAGAGACTCACAGAAAGTCTTTGGAAGAAAGCAATTAATTGAGGAACAGCATCCATGAGTAACACCTTACATTAAGAAGAGTAGAACAACCTCATTATAAGTCAGACTTAGAAATACAGGCAGTAGTTGGACAGTAACATTACATAGTACTTCAAGCAGTCACATAAATATAATAAAACATTTCAGAGAGAAAATTGTAAATTGTTTGATGATATATAGCAACATGAATGTACATGTGTGACTTCTTTACACTAGAACCTTCTGAGGTACTCACTCAAATAAAATAAAGCTAATGTTTTCAACAAACCTCCATAACAAAACATCATTGTTTCTTTCACTGGACAGTAACAAATAGATGTCCAAGGGAGCAGAGGGAATAACATAAGAAATTTGTTTCCTGCTTTCCTGTCAGTACAAGGATTTTGAAGGCCCTATATAAATTATACATTTTTAAATGCCTTTTATAAAAATCAAACATAGCCTCCATTAAATTTCTATATAATAAATAATAATTTCCACCTTTCCACGTTATCAACCTCTGCAGAACAATCCAGGTATGCTAGAATCTGCTTCTCCAAGTAAGTGTCAATGTTCTCCTCCGTCACAGAAGATGCACTGAAAACATTCTGAATGGCTGAATTTGAAAATATTGCCTCGTATTTTCCATCAAACATCAATTGCAATAATGATCCACTTTCTGGAACAGAAAAAAAAAATCAACACAGAAATCAGTGTCAACTTACAAACAATTTTGTCTTTCAAGATCTATTATATCTATTCCAATGAAAATATCTATCACTCCCCTTCTAAAGAATGTATCTTCATTTACATTGCAGGAAAAGTGCAGTTGCACTGAAACTCAAGAGCAGGTGTCACTCCATTCAAAATAATTTGTATTAAAGTTACAGTGAAACAGAAATGACCAGACGAATGTAAAACAAAGACTTGCACTGAAATTTCAAGAAAAATAAATGGATGGCCTTTTAAAATACTTCAATTATAACAGCAGGATGTCCTTTTTTCAAAACATTTTAAATGAACAGTAAACTCCAATAGATAAAATAATAATTCCACATACTAGAGAACTTATTTAGGGGAAATGCAACAAATAAAAATGATTCAATATTTGCAGAGTTCAGTGAATAAAGTCTTATGCAAAACTGCAGAAACTGCTCGGTCCTTCATTTACATGCTTAGAACACCCACAAGCAATGGGCAATGAGATTTTATCTTCACAAAAGAATTATCTCCTATGGTAACTATACTACCTCAATGACAAGCCTGCATATGGAGCAGACTCTTAGGAGTAATTACTAAGGTGGATTTAGACCCGTGACTGTTTTAAAAGCCTGATTTTAAGACAAAGGGAAGTCAAAAAATACTACATATTTCTGAGAAGCTTCAGACCCATCAAGTTCTTGACCCAGGCAACAACTTTATTCATAGAAGCTATCTTCAGATATGCTATAGAAATGCTACAATACAGCACTTGTTGGAACAATCTTGCCATGTTAAAACCTGCTATTCTTGAGCAAAACCATTACCTGCCTACTCTGCAGCTGTGGCTACAACTCATGCAGATGCACTAACTGGTTTCTGACTCGATGATGCAGGTGGTGGTGATGGTTCAGCTGAGGAAATGCAGAGGTCTTCATAGGATAAGTGCCTTACTATCAATCTGTGATTCCAGCTGGGGATTGCAGCTCCCTGCACTCAGTGTTACTGTAGCTGCACTAACATCAGCAGCAGAGGTAACCAATTTAACACTGGCGCAACCACGGATACACAAAAGCAGCAGCTGTGCAAAGAAGTGATCTGAATACCAAACCCAAGCTCATAGAGCTAAACAAGTACTTTAAATTTTAGAAATACAGGAACACAGAGGGCAGAACCACCTTCAATAACAGCAACGGATGACTCTGTTGGAATGGGTGACAGAGACTCATTCATTATAATGTCTGCACCATGCTGTTGACCCAAGTTGACTTCTGTTCTCCACAATCATCTCCTGAATGATATAATAGATAATGCATGCCATATATTATTTAAAAATAACCAAACTTTAAGCTGCACCTGGAAGGACACATACAAAAGAATAGCAATGGTTCTGCAACGCTGCTGACATCATAACCTCGCAGAGAATGGAAATAACCAAAGATTTTTCTCCAATCTTTGCTTTGGATAGACTTTCTCTCACCTAGTCACAACTTTTTTAGATTGAATTACACTTGCCCAGACAAGCAATGCTGTCGTTTGTAGAATAACTATGGGCTGTGAGGACACATGATGATGAATGAGGAATATTGAGGTTCTTCTCTTTCCAGTAACATAACTGTAAGCAGGTAAAATCTGCTTTTGGTTCTGTATGTAGCTCTAAGACATTACACAAATTCAAGATCACAGCATTTAAATTTATTTTCAGGACCATCAATAGGAAGGGTCCATGTAAACGGTGACTAAGAATCAACACAAACCTCACCATTTGCTATCTGTACTGCAAGATTCCTTTCTTCAACAAGTTTTTATGCACATCTTATAGCAGCACCCTACTTAAAGTACTTCGAAACAAACTAAAGCTAAAAAAACGATCAGAAAAACTCCACATCACAAACAGCATGCACAACTCTTGTTGAAAAGATAGGAGTCAGTCACATCAGCTACAACTCCTGGACAGTACAATGATTAAGGTCAAATGAAACATCACATAAGGAAATAAGAGCTGAATACCTCTGTATGGTTCTTTTCCAAAAACCATTAAATACTTAGGTAAGGATAAATGAGATTTTCAGTATGCTACAACACGGCACATGATTTGAGCACAACTCTATTTTAGTCTGCCTGAAACACAGAAGCACCTTTACATGACAAAGGTTACATTTTAAAAGCTGCTGCGTTCCCCCGCAGGAAAGCTGGGTCTAACCAAGTCCCCTCAAGAGACTATTTTCCATTGGTCCCTCAAGCAACTGTGACCGAACAACTAATAAATATAGAACAGGCAGCTCGTGCCGGACTCTTCCTTCCCACGTTTTGCTCCAAGAGCACGTTCCACCTCACTGCCAAGCTCCAACAGGCAGGCACCTTTCACTCGGGAGGCAGCTGGAGGGAGCCCCGTGCTTGCGAGCCTCCCGAGTGCCGGCATGAGGCGGGAGCTACCGGCAGCGCTGCGGCCGCGGCCCCGCCGCTCGCACCGAGAGCGCCAAGGAACCCTGTGGATCCCCCGCCTCAGCCCTGCGGGCACTGTCGCTGATCCAGCCTGACAACTCCACGGCTTCCCTCACCCTACAGCGCGGGCAGGAGCCCCCGAGAGATCGGCGAGGATCTGACAGGATCCGGGGGTGAAAACGCCCACGAGGGGAGGGAGCCGCCAGCCGCGGCCCCGGCTCGGTCCGGTGGCTCCGGACACGCACAACAAGCGGGCACCTTGCCCGCGCCGGGCCGGGACCTCCCCTCACCTGCGGCCGCGACTTCGCCCTGCTTCCACTCCAGGGACTCCGCGGCACTGAGGAAGCCCCTCAGCAGGGCGCGTTCCAGGGCCAGCATGGTCCCGCGTCCCGGTCCCGCCCCGCTCCTCGGCACCGCCGCCTCGCTCGTGGCCGCGACCCCCGCGCCCACAGAGCTGCCCGCGCGAGCCCTCAGCCCATGTGCGGGCAGCTGCCGCAGGGAGCCGCCATGACAGCCGCGCGAGGCACGCCGGGAGGGCGCGCTGGCCCCGCCCCGTCGGCGGCGTGAGGGGAGCGCGGGCACCGCCATGGCCGGGGAGCGTGCTTCGGCCGCCGGGAGCCCCAGGCAACAGCTTGTGAGGAGGCGGGGGTAAGCCCAGGCATGCGTACGTATCTACATCGAGTGTGCCTGGGCGATTCCATGTGGAGAATCACCGAAGGGGTCAGGTTAGAAGGAAACACCCTGGGTTAGCTGGTCCAACCTCCATCCTCCTACCTCCCTGCTCAAGCAAGGTCATTCCACAGCCCATGGCACAAAATTGCATTCAGACCGGTCTGAAATATCTCCAGCGAGGGAGACTCCACAGCCTCTCTGGGGAATTTGTTCCAGTGTTCAGTTACCACACAGTAAAGTTTTTCCTCATATTCAGCTGGAACTTCCTGTGCAGCAGTTTCTGCCCGTTGCCTCCTGTCCTATTGTTTGGTACCACTGAGCGGAGCCTGGCTCCATCCTCTTGACACCCTCTCTTCAGCTATCTATACATCCTCTGTGGAGAATCCTCTGGGATCCCAGACAGGTGCAGGCTGAGGTGCCCAGCACTCAGGGCAGGCAGGTCAGGATCACACTTTGGTCTATCCCGGTATTAATTTCAGCACCTGTTCAAACACAATGTTGATAATATTAAAATTAAAATTCCTATTGTGAGATTTTGTGCTTTTTATTTTCAGGGAAAACCAGTAAAGTAACATTTTCTGTAAATAAATATTTGCTAAATATCATTCCTTAGTAAAAAGAAGGAATATTTTGCTGTCTTCCTCACCTCTGCCAGTTCCCCCAATATGTGGGGTCTCACCCTTATAGTTCAGTTCTGGGAGCATCTCAAAACATCTGGAAGCTGCAGCAGATATGTGGGCAGGAGTACCCCTGGCAGGAATTAGTGCACTCCTCCTTGGCACTGGGCTGATTGTTACTGCTGATTTAAAAGATGGTTTGGGATGTTTGTCAGTTGTCGCAGACTTACTGAAATCTGCCGCTCAAGTTTTCTTCCCTAAACTATTTGAAGAATATACATTTATTTCTCAAAGAACCATCAATATGCTTTGTTTGCATCTAAGGACAGCTTCTGCCAGATGGCTCAAGGGGAAGAAAGTTTTTGCAGGATTGTGTAGTGCAGATTCAAGATTTTAGCATAGTGCTGCTTATTGTTTCTAAGCAGGAAGTAAATAATCAAAATTTCTGATACAAGAGTTTTCAGAGAATTACCTTCATCTTTAACTTTTTTCTGAGAGCGTAAGAAAATTATCCGTATGAAACGTTCTACTGTGGTATCTGAACTAGCACATTTAATATCACCTTACAAGATACCTGTGCTGCTGTATTGATGCAGCATTTATCTTCTGCTGCAGGATTTTTTCCTAAAGCCTTTTGAAACAGATGATCTCCTTGTGGACTATAAAAAAACCCTGCTAACTGAAAAAAAAAAAAAAGGTTTTGTAAGCTTCAAGGAATTTATATTAGCATAGATTTATTATTATGACATTTTTAACAGTGGGCTGCTTTTTGTAAAAGCTGCTGTTACATGATTTTTAAAATGACCCTGAATTCTGTGTGACAGGTCTCTGGTACTGCTGGGGAAAGAAGGAATTGTGTTGTGTGCCATTTTGGAGCAGGAGTAAATTTGCTGTTTGAGGAGTGGGGAAAGGCGAGGAATTGTCGAGGAAAAACCAGCTCATTATTATACCAGGATGAAAACTTGCAGGATTGTGCAACCAAGATTCTGCAATTCTAAGGAGCACATTTGATGCACCTGGTGAGAGGAGGGGAGATGCAAGGCTCATATTGGGGAATTCTGTCAGTTTTTCTTGCTTTGGCTCTGGAAGTTCAGTCAAGTTCTATCCCACTAACCAGTTGGTCTCTGTGATTCACGGTATTTAAGGTTACATCACCTTAGTTACATTATCAGAAGTTTCAGGCTTGCTGGCAGCTTGAGGGGCCCAGCAGACATCAGCTAAATATTCAAATTGTGTTCTTGGGCTGGCTGAGTCAATGCACAGGCCCTCACTGTCAGGAGGGTGGATCCCTCAGAAGGCTCCCAGCAGATCTACTGCTTTTCCAGTTACAATTGTAATTTAAAAATAAACTTAGGCTTGCAGTCTCAAGGTGACAAGGGCAAAAGAATGGCATTTATTACACAGCTGTTACACAATCCTAGCAGGATATCTCAGGCACAGGCACAGACGTGATGCTTGACATGGATTGTGGTTGCTTCACTGCACTCACCAACCAGCTCTGCATCCCTGGAGCCTCTCTGACCACTTGGCCAACTTATCCTCTTGCTTCACCAAACCCCAAAGAACAAAATCATTGGGCAGTCAGTGAAGTGGAGGTAGAAAAGCTACATTTCGAATGTGCTAAAAAAACTAGGGAATTCTTCTCTCCCTCACAACTTTATAAAGCAGTAATAGTTAGTGTAGGCCACTGCACCACAAGAAAAGAAAGAATGATTCAAACCACTCTTTGGAAATGTAAAATGAAGAACATGGCCAGTTGCAAATAACCCTGGACAGGTCTTTTCTGGTGGTATTCTCTGTGGTAACTCTTCCAAAAGCTGACATTTATCCTCATTAATAATTTGGAAAATACTATATATTAATATTACTGTATCTCTTTTTGTATGGTATCCAGGATCAGTAAATAGTAGAAAAAGAGGAAGTAGGCCTCCAGTAAATACATACTCTGTCTGTAAAACAAAGCTGTAATATTTGAGGTGCAGTCATCCCACTTGTAATAAGTTAGTTTTTCTAAAATTTAGCAATTTAGTAGAAAATCTATTGTCATTCCTGATGCCCATGAATTAGTGTTTGCTGCCCATTTTGCAAATGTTGCTCTGTTCCTTCTTTTTTTCTCCTTTTTAATCACATCAGAACATATCTCATTTGACTTTGAAAACCTAATTATTACCTGGTTAGTTAGCAGAAATTTGCTCTGCCTCAACTACATAACATCTGCGATTTTTCAGATGAAGAAAGCAAAGCTTATGTGGAAATAATTCAATTTACTGTTTAACAAAAGAATTCAGAAATTACTCTTTCATTAAATAAGCATGTCATATCTGCCCAAGTAGACATTTGCAAACTATTTAATGACTTTTATATGAGCTCATACAGACCCATTATTTTATGATGTCTAATTTTTTTTATACAGCAACATTTTCTCTCTTTGCTTGCTTTGAAAGGAGAGAAGGATTTAAAATGAGATTTAAAAAACATTAAATGGCTCTCATTAATTGGATTCTCTTTGTTAGTCTGGAGAAAGAAAGCCAAACAAAATTGGTTCCAGTCACACTGCATCAGGCAGAAATTTTAGCTGAAACAGATAGAATATTTTATTAAAACTGCATGATAATTTAAATTTCTTCAGTGCGCCCACAAACACAATTATATTTTTGAACATAGGATGTGCATGGTTACCTGTAAGCCAAAATATGTTTTTGAGATTACCTCACATGGAGTAAAAGAGTGAAAGGTTCTGGCTCTTGGATCCACTTGTGTCACAACCAGGCCATGGTGGCTGCGGTGCTGCTGCCGGGATATCCCTGTGGGGCTGTGGTGGAACGAGACTGGTGGAGGTTCATCTTTCTAAAGTTAAAAGTCACAGAGATGCCCCAGATTTTGGAGGCCCAACATTAAAAGCATCACTGCGAGTGATTTTCAGGCACGATTGGAGCTGACCATCCAAGAGCTGTCATTAGGGGAGAGTGAAGCTCTTGGATGGTCAGCTCCAATCGTGCCTGAAAATCACACGCAGTGATGCTTTTAATGTTGGGCCTCCAAAATCTGGGGCATCTCTGTGACTTTTAACTTTAGAAAGATTTGGTGCATGACTTAGGGAATAAGGACCATTAGTCATTCCTGGTTTATGTGTAAGATTTGGTGAGTTGTATAGATGAAATATGGCACATCATGCTAATATAGAATATTCCATGTGAATCAGCAGAAAATACCAGATGCGAGTTTGTGACTATTTTTATAAGAATATAACAAGCAGTTGTCTTTGTCTTTCTGTCTTAGATTCTTAAAAACATGAGCTCAGTTGTTACATTATCAGACACTAGTGCATTTGATGCAAATTGGATTCCAGAATTGTTTTAGATCTACAGAATAGTCACCAAACTTACATGTTACAGTGTACCTTCCAGAACAATTCATCTCACTAATTAGCATGAAGGATTTAACAGTGGTATTAGCTTAAATGCTTTGTGCTGGTTTGTAATGACTGGAACACAACAAGGAACATTCTGCTTGATGAGAAGAGTACTATCCTAAAAACTTCCTGTTTCTCACAGCTTTGCCAAATAGCACAAATACCAAGTTTGATGTTTTCTATTTGGAAAATGTCCCTTAGCTTGGACTTCTAAGCAAACTAGGTGCAATTTCTCTCTATTTTTAAACACAGGCACAAAAACGAAATCTTCCTGTATTTTCTACTCTTCTCTGAAATGTGTATTTTGGATGAGGAGGTATTTAGTGATTGGGAACATGGTGCCGTGTATGTCAGAGAATTACTTTTTGCTATCTCAGTTTCAATTTGTTTAAGTAAAAATTCAGCATGGCTTTGTAGTATGATAGAATTACAATAATAGGGGAATAGAACTTATGAGAACCAAAGTCAGGAGGCCTCAAATTCTGGAAGTATCTGGAAAAGACAGAAATCCAATTGATCTAGTGAATTTAATCTGGATAATCGCTTGTGCAATATTTATGAGAAGTTGATATTTTATGGTAATTTCAAATGTTACTTTGGACAATATGGGACATCACTGTGGATGCTATTGGTTCTCCAAAGTTTGAGGCAGGCAAAACTGACTGCAAATGTTAGAAGTTGCAAAGGAAAAGGTTCTAGTAAAATAAATAACTATATTATAGTGGAGGAAGTTGATGGAGAGAAGATATTCACACTTAAAACACCAGTAGATCTCAATGTCCTTCAGCAACCAAAAATCTGCACTGAAATGATTTCTCATATTCTCCATAATGAGTTTCTCCCTAAATCCTTGAAACTACTAGCTTCTTTGAGGATTATCTGTCCTGGCAAGAACAACAATAAGATAAATGTTCTCTTTCAAAACCTGCCTCAACACGCTTGTCAATATTTACTATATATTTATAACTTGACGTGGTGAAGGATTGATGAGATCATTACAGTGGATTAGGATGACTCATTTCCCTGTCCTTCATGACTGCTTCTGCTGAGCTCTTCTCCTGACTGCCCAAAGGAGAAACTCTGACGTGTTCTGCGCAGACTTCCAGAGAGTTGGAAGAAATCAATCCATTCTTTTACAGTCCTTGAAGATGTCCAAAGGATTCTTCAAGTCCAACAAATTTTCGATGTAAAACCAGCATTCAAGTGATTTTTCATTCATCTTGCAGTTGTTAATCATTAGACTTCACAAACATGAGGAAATCTGTTTGTGTCATTCACAATCTCTACTTTCCACGGGCAAAGTATTAATAAAATCAGGCTTTGATTTTCACTGGTAACTTCTGTACAATCTTTCTGATCTGATGCTACGGTGAGTGGTATCATATTCCAGTTCTCTTCTGGGTTTCTTGAGGCTAACAGGGGGAAAATAAGTTCCTATGGGTTTTCCAACTGTTCTCAGCAGCAGAACAGTCTCAGCCTTACTTTGGTGGCTGTGGGAAATTCTTTCATCTTTCTAATGTTGTAGGTTTAAGAACATTCTGATAGGGTTGTGACTAGAAATGTTTATGATGAGAAAACACTTTTTATACCTACTGTGTTCCTGAACTCTGCTGATCTATTTATACATCCATTCTATTCAAAGACTGACCGTAGCAATTGTTAGTGAAAATAGATTAGGAAATAGTAAGGGATTAGCCCATGTCTACAGGTTAATTTTCTTCTGCCACAAAATAAGCTGCAGAGCATTGTCATCAGACTTTGAACAAGAGGGCAAGAAAAATGTTCATACTGTTCTCAACCTGTTCATCTGAAAGAAAAGCAGTTCCTTTAGACCTGCACTGTATCTCAGAGGAAGAGCTCTTCTTGTTTAGCTTTATGAGTAAAACACTTATTAACAATGAAACAGTTCTGGGTTTTGGTCCTTATCTATTCCTAATTTTAGGATATTTGTCTGAATTGCCTAAGGCTCTTTTTCACTATATAGTACCTCTAGGTTTCCTGATAAAGAATGACCTGAAACAAATACAATACAAATAGATGTTTTACTAAGGAGCAAAAGTTGTCTAAATTAGGGTTTGTATTAACAAATTTAGAAAAGAAAATTTAAAATCTTACGAGAAAGTTGTTAGAGATGTAGGAGTCTATCAAGAGCTGCAGATACTTTTTATCTTTGGATTCACACAGAACAAAAATATGTTGGTGGTCTGACATCCCAGAGTGGCTTTGAATTGTCTGAATCACAGAACTGCATCATAATGACTCATTCTTGTTGCGTACTGACATCCCTGCTGGGAAAGAGCTGCTGTCTCTCCCTTGTAGCAATTTCACCTGGCACATTTTTGTTTCCTCCTCCCGATGAAGTTTCTGTCCTAACAGACATTTACAGTGGAGCTTCCCTTCTTAAAGAAGACAGGCACTGTTTTGCAGGTGCAGTAAGTAATTTATTGCTCTATTAGAAGCAAGTATTCACTCCTCCAAATGGAAAAGGAATATATAATCCTACCTACTGTTTCTAGGGACCTTGCTATAACTGAATCCTTTCCAATGCCAACACACAAGAGGATAACACAAGCAGAATGCTGATTTGTGCTGTTTGTATGTGCCTTTTCTTTATAGATGTGACATCTAAACTCTTTAGAATAAAGATGCTAATCCCTATAAAACAATCTTGTGTGCAGCCACCAAAAGAAAAGCCTTTCTAAAATAAGATGATCAGCCAGTGCTACGAATTCTTTGTATCCAGTTCCACTGAGCTCAGAACTCTCCAGCCTGGGATGAAATGGTATGTATTCCATGGGTTTTGCCACCATACATCAGTTCCAGATTAGGTGAACCAGGAGTGGCACACATAGAGGAGATCCTTCACTCACCACGTTCTTCTACTCTCTCTGGATGTAGATGAGGCATTGTGTTTTCAGGGCAGATCTCCAAACTTATACTGAGGGCAAGGGGAAGGGAATTCAATACCTCCTTTTTCCACAAACTGATGATTTCCCCTCCGCCTCCCCCCATGCTTATCATCCTCTATAACCTTAGTGACATAGTGGGTGATCTGTCCTTCCACAAAGTCACTAGAATTGTTGCTCACTGCATTTTTCACAAGGACTTTTCAGGTGAATGATAGTATTACTGCCAAATTCTTGTCAGCACACTTGGGCTAAGAGCATATGACTTAATGTCTGGCAAAATTCCTACTGGATTTGCTTCTGAAAATTGATAAGCCCCCACAAGTTGAGGAGAGATCAGGCCAAAGAGGCATAATCAAATGTCCTCCTGAATAAAAACATCCTTTCTTAGAACTTCCAAGGAATATATTTTGGGTCTCTGCTACTACCTGTGTCTTGACAGTGCTCTTAGATCTTCTTGTCTAGACCTCTTTTTTAGCCCAATGAAGCTGTGTCTTGACTTTTCTTACCCAGGAAATTGAAGCTTAGGGGTTTTTTTATTCAAATTTTCCTTTAGAGTTGGCAGTAATTCTAAGGCTGAGCTATAGATTCATCATTCCCATGCTGGATGCTCATATGCCATTTCAACCTTCAATGCAGATAAAACTTTGTAAAGCTGTTTAATTTTTCCTTTATTGTCACATAATCCTTTTTAGAACCTATTTATATAGTCTTTCTTCTACCAAGAGCTTTATGGAAGTGATTAAATGTATTTTTCATTTTTGCATTATACTTTAATGATTAATGTTTTAAATTGCTGAATTCAAGTATGATAAATTCATTGAGAAAATTTTAAGCTAATGTGTCATCACAGGATCTGTGCTCAGAAACAAATAAATTTGGATTTCTTGACACTTAGGAAGAGGTCTATTTGTTTTGATTTGGTGTTGTGCTGACAACAGATAGAGTTAGGGAACCAGAAGGTTCTTTTAAGTTTTTTAGCTTATTTCTTTCCTGTCAATCACTAATTCTCAGGTTCTCTCAAGTCAAAAAGGGGAAGTTTCAGGGGCATTCATAATAGCCTTCCCATTTGTAAAAAGTTGCTGTAAAAGACACACAATGTTCAGCATACACTTGGACTTTTGTGGTCTTCTGATGTCACAAGCTTTGCCTAAATTATCTCTGGATGAAGGTTTTTCCTTGTGATTTTTGTCTCCTCTGAAACTTTTCTCTGAGCCATGAATCCCCACGATATGAGCTACATTCACATTTGATGACTATGAAATACACGTTGCATAGAATAGCCATCAGTACAGACCTTTCCTGCACCATTGAAGTTCTAGTCAGGAAAAGGGGGACAAGATTTGTCATAGAGGGTTGTGATCTGATAAATAGATTTAAAACTGTGTGTCTCATTTGCAGTGCTGCACAATCATTCTGTAAGACTTTTCAGTGATTTTAGAAAAATTATTTGAAACATTTAGTCAAAGGCTTCTCAAAAAAAACCCAGCAGAAATGAACCTTTCCTCCTCTTCTTCCTCTGCTGTTTTAGCTTGTTACCTCAGTCCCCAGTCTGCACCCAGGCAGAGCCCTAAAATGAGTAATAAGTCTCACTGTGGAAATGACACCTGCATGACCTTAGAAAGATGAGGCAGAATTACAGCTTTGATTGGAAACGGCTGCCGCTCTTACTTGGTGTTCTTTTTACAGTTACGGTTTCATCCACTGAAATAATGCTTTATTACTTTTCTATAAATTCAGCAATGTAAGCAGCCATTGTGTGCTGCTTTCCTCCTTTTCTGTAGATAAATATACTTTTCAGTAGTTGAATTTAGTTTGCAGAGTTGACATTGAGACTGGCTGGTATGGAGCCAGATTCTGATAGCATCACAGCGTGTTACAGGTTAGGACTTAATTTAGTCTGGCTTCTAGGGTGGATGGATTCTCCCGTAACGTCATCTTTCTGCTCCTGACATAGAATAATTGCTAGTTCTATTTACATCTCCTTTTCAAGCCACAAAATTCCTGCTAGTACCAAAAAGACACAGAATAGAAGACAGTGCCCTTGCTATGGTTCAGTTGTTTCTAGAAGAATGGAGGTGGTGTTGAGGACTTGAGTTTTGTGTCACTCTCCTAAAAATAAGTAAAGGTAAGATAAGGCTTTTGTCCCTAAGTCACCTAGTTAGTGTAGCAATACATGTTTGTTACCTTGTGAAGGCCTCCAGTTTCTAACTTAGAATGGCTTGGGTTGGAAGGGACCTTAAAAGATCATTGACTTCCAACACCATGACCACAGACAGAGACACCTTCCGTGAGGCCAGGTTGCTCAGGGCCCCATCCAATCTGGACTTGAACATTTTTTACTTAAATGAATTACTTGCTAAATCTCTGAACTCAAGGAATCTGCTTCAGGTATTTAATATATGAAACCTGAGTTTTGCAGAGCATATTGATCCTTGTTAGAGAAGTTACACCTCACCTATATTTGTAAACAATATTGTTTCTTTTTTGGTTTTAATCATGTTTTCCCCCTTCTCCTAGTTCCTTACTTTTCCTTACAATGATTTTTTTCCCTTAAAGTACTTTTGACAAAGTAACAAAAATGCATTTTCTCTGTGTGTGTGTCTCTCAGTTAATAAGCCATACCATCCCTCCATTTCTGGCAGTTAAGTTTCTGGTATTTCCAGGTTTATAATCACTTATTTGGGAGCTCTGCTGCTGGTTTTGTTTGTAGTATTTGTATTATCTTCTTCTTACTGCTTATTGGGATTTGAGCTTTATACACATGGGATCTTTAATCACTATTTTTTGGCATCTTAACATCTTGAATTAATTTAAGCCGATGAAAGAGATCAATAGGTAAGGTCTTAAATATCCTTGATAGCCAGATGCTCCTATATTTTGCATGCAGAAATCTTCCATCTGCTGTCAGTTTGACAAATGAACCGAGTTTTGAATGTGTCCCCTGTTTACTTTAATGGCTGACTGTTCAGAGATTCCAAATGCTTTGTTCTGTCTCTGCACTGAAGAATAAGTGCAGGGAGGTTTTTTGTTTATTATGTAGTACATATCTAATTTAGGTATGTAAAACAGTTAATTCAATAGTTCTTTTAAAAACATTTTTAAGTAGCTTCAGACAAACTCCAAATGCAGAACCTTTTAACTGCTTCAGACTTGTACAAGTGGCACTGGAGAGAGGAAATGAGAAGTTTATTTCAGTAGCTGACTTTCAGACTCTGGAATTGAAAATGTAATCCTTTGTCACCTGTATTCCTTAGCATTATTTGTTGAATTTGATATAAAGTTGCCATAAATCAAAACTTTCTTACCTTGGCATGTACAGAGATATTTCTGTTGGTCTTAGATATTATTGCATTATTTCAACCTTTTGAAAACAAGCTTAAAAAATCTATAGGAAGTATTCTATTGTCTGAGAGCATTTTTGGTAGTGACTAGAATCAAACTACACACCCTGTCCTGATGTAGGAAGTCCCACACCTAGAATTTTCAGAGTACCTGTTGTCACTCTATCAAGCCTAGTGATTGTTGACACACCAGTTGGAATATAATACAGCACATGATAGCAAAATTTGAAAGACATTATAAACTAATCTTATCATACTTCTAGAACAGTGGTTGTAAAATTCAATACATTAGATACCATAAAGATTTTATTGTTGCTTAATGACTTAGAAATACAAAAAGAAGTAAATCCCACGGGTCTAAGCACAGCCAAAATCTCTGCCAATATCCAATTTGGAAAGATGCCATTTAGCCTCCAGGAAAAAGCCCTGCCCGCAGCTTGGGCTAAGTTTTCAGACTTAGCAGTAGACTTCAGACTCTATTGGATGATGGTGACACAAAAATATATTAACCAACCCTAATAATGAGATAATGCCAACATCTTGGTCCTACATGTAAAATAAAGAGAACACTTTACATAAGGGAGCAAAAAGAAGTTCTCCAGCCCCTTTAGTACTGTCCCTATTAGCCTGATTTCCTAGGGAAAACCAGTCTATCCAGTCTTATCTCAGTCACTGCCCTCAGTTAAGACACTCAGAAGGCACTGGCATTGTTCAGCCAAACTGAACAGAGACATAACTTGTCTAAGACTATGAAGTCTCTTCTAGGTTTGTGAAAAAGCTGGATAGATAAGGAGAAGAGAAAGATAACAGTCACAGTTTTGATCCTGCACGGAAACTTTTGTATTATTATGTAAGAGAGAACTCAACCTTAGGAGGGGTAAGGGGTGTGGGAGAGGGCAACATTAAAGGCCCTGAGAGCAGAAAAAGCTTCTGTTGTAGCCTGCAATCAGCTGAGGCACAAATCCATTGGAGGCCACACTCATGGACCCTTCTGTACACAAAATTCCCAATTTAGTTATGGCACCATGATCCTTAACAGTACTGCTTACAGCACATGCATTTGGAAACTCATTTCTCCCAGTAAAGTTTTCTGTCTCTTAAATTCTCTTTGCATGACATGGGGGGGGTTTTGTCCTTTGACCTATCACCTTTTTCTGTGTCATGGTACCCACGTTACATCTCTGCTAAACTCTGCTGCCAGTGGCAATGCAAGCCACTATAATAATTCACTTTCGTCCTGTATTTCAGTTAGTGGTATGAGTTCATCTCACAACCAGCTTACATTTGAATCTTCTTTTCATCAATAGAAATGTGCGGCTTAAAATCTCCAAATTCCAGTTCTAAACCAGATTTTGTTTCTATAACTCGTGCTGGGGAAGAAGATGATTCTGGTGTACAATGATTTTCTTCATAAAATTCTCCTGTCTTAGTGATTGTGGTGGTAATCACTATCAATAGGCTCCAAATTTTCTAACATGGGGAATGCTTTGCTAAATGTTACTAGCACAGTCCTGAAAGATAAAAAAAAGAGAAAAATCTAAAAGAATACTATTTAAAGTGAAAATGTGAGAGAGAGAGATGAAAGAGAAAGGCTTGACATTTTCTCTGTTGAGTCAGATTTGCCAAAATCCTCGGATTGCAAAGCTGACGATTTTCTTTTGGCATCTTCTTAATTTCACTTAGGATGGAAAATATATTCTTACTAAAATACCATTGATTAGCAACAGGACTTAATAGGGGTGTATGAGTAAGGTATGTAGCATCATCTGTGATCTTACAATTTATCATTTAAATAAAAAAACGCATAAAACACCCTTACCACACCTCCTTTTGCAAAGGACAGCTGGATGTTGCCATTAAATTCTGTATATTTCAATGAAATTAAAGTTTACTGCTACCACAGGGGCACCTTCATGGCAGTTCCCAGCTGCAGCAGCATTGGCTGCTTCCCTCTCACCTTTAATGCTTCCTTTGGACCCAGAAGCAGCTGTGAAATCCTGGATCAGAGCTTGTTTAAAAAAGGCATTCCTGTTTCTCACTACATAACAAGTTACAATTTTTAAAATGCTAATAGAGAGGGCAAGACTTCAGTCTTTAGATGACTGAGGTTTGAATTTTCTTTTTTGGAAAAACTGTAGCAGATAAAAGCCGATCAGAAATAACCATACTTAAAGGAAGGATTTTCCTTCAAAGATTTATTTACAAATCTTTCTCTCAGGCATCAGAGCTATGGTGGTAGTGTAAGTCAAGTATAAAATATTTTTGGTGTCACTTTTCTGTAAGAAAACCCCTAAAGCAAACTGTAAAGCATAAGATGTTACCACTCCTCAGCTGCAAAACTTGCACAACTCCTAAATCAGTTTGTAGTTGGCTTCACATTTTAACCTGGGAGAATTCATGGTAAGAATGATTCTAGGTGACATTGAGAACTTCTGAAAGAGCCCACCATGAACTTGGGGCCAGGCAAGCTTTTCTCCTCCTTGTCCTCTGTACAGCAAAAAGCAGCAACCATGGCCCAAAATAACCCTGGGAAAAGACATACTGTGGAAAACTCCAGCCTCTCAAGAACTCGTAGAAAAATTGTTTGCAGAATATGACTAAAATGTGAGTTAGGTGACTTGGTTTTCCTTTAAAATACCCTCAAACCCAGATATCCCTCTTTTGATCATTTTGTCATCCTAATGAGTTTATCTATACACCAGAAGTAAAAGCAAAACACATTCAAATACATGTGTGAGCAAGGAATCTAGTTCAAGAAAGAAGAACAGTCTGAGACACAGAGAAAGGATCAGCTCTTGGAAATAATGACCTCCCAGTACTTCCACAGTCTTCATAGTTTTCCTAAGCATGAGTGAATTCACATCTTCTATAGTTTGTGACTTTTTCAAGAAGACAGAGTGAAATATAATTTTAAATTTAAACAAAGGCAATGTTAAAGCTAATGCAGCAGCAGTCTGTAGGGTTTTTTTCCAGCACATGCTCCAGTGCTATTGTAGTCAGATATCCGCTCTTGGAAAATTTTACAGCTTTGTCAGGTAGAATATCTGCCTTTGAATTCTCTTATGGTTTTTGCAAGTGATCCTCTCATCCTTACTATTGAAATGACTAGTGAAGAGGCAAAAGACATGTCTCTGACAAATATTGCCTTGTGGTGCAGGACACTGGTTTTTACATATAATTCTAGCAGCCAGCAGATTCAAATGTGAGAAATTTGGCAAGTTCAGCACAGGGTAATCTTCAAGCTATGAGTAGCTTGGATGAAGTCACAGGACAAAGTAAAACCAAAAATTACTTATCTTAAATGTGACTCAGTTCACATAAGAAGACAGCAGCAGTTTTTTCTCTGATGTTGACAGTGCAGTTCAGTGTCACAGCTTGAGATTTTCTTACCAACATAGTGCTCACATAACAGAGCACTTGCAGTTTTGCCTATTTATATATATAAATAGAGAACATTTCAATAACAGTTCTTAAGCTCATATGAACGAGGGATGAGGGCCTTTCTTTTTGAATTTCCAGAGCTGTGTGGCTGTTTGTTCATATTAAGGTTGTGCCTGTGATAGATCCTGCTGTTCTACTCAGTGTACAAACACAGCCTAAGAAGTCAGGCAGTTGCAGGGAAATACTGATTTTAGCACTGCAATCAAGCTGCTTTGCTAACATATTGCCTGGAAAGTAATTTTGCAATGTTTAATAGCCCATATTAAAACAGGGACCAAAAATCATCATCACAATAGAACATTTGCGTAGCAGTCCTTGCTACGGGGCTGGCAGGCAGCAGTAAACTCTGACTGCTCCTCAGGGCTGGTGAGGTGGGAGAGGAGATGGTGGGGACAGAGCTTGTAGGGCAAGGCAGTGTCCCCCACAGCCAGGACCCACAGCACCTGAGCAAGGCAGACCCACAGACCACAAAACCCAATCAAGTCAAGATCATTACAAAAACTCACCAAGTCCAAGGTAGCCCAGGGAGTTCAGTTTAGCAGAATCCACAGCTACAGCAGATACAGAAACCAACACCAACCTAACCCAGGCAAAGATTCCCAGCCCTGGGCTGTGTTTAAATAATGCTCCTGAGCCCACAGGAACAGGTGGGTGTGGAAATCCCAGGTGGGGCTGGTCAAGCTTGTTAAGGCCAAGCCCCACCAGGGGCTCTGACAAGAACCATTTCAGTGTTTAAGATGGAAGGAGTTGTTCCACTTGGAGATGCTGTGGAGAGCTGATGTAGTAAAAGGCAGAAAAACCAATCTTTTCATAAGTCAGCTGTGTAAACAGCTGCATCTTGTCAGATTTTATCTTTTTAATGAAAAGATCTGAGTGCTTCAGAAATAGCGGAAATTGCTGCAAACCCTCCATGTATTTACAATCCAGACATTGTAGGATCTGTCATGGTAGATCCTGGAGAAGGATGAAGAGTTCTGAGAAGTGGCATTGCAGACAAGCCTGGAAGGGTTTTATTTTAGTTTGTCCATAACGCAGTGTGAAAGACAGATGAATGTGTTTGTGGAGGAAAGGGTAAACAGGCAATGGAAATGAACGTTGCTGTACCAGTTTCCACACACGTGTATTAAAAACTCCAGTGCCTTGTTCAGGAGGTAATGAATAAGGGGAGAGAGTGGACATGTAAAAGGTCTCATACATTACTGTTACTGACAAGGAAAACAGTTATCAAAGGTAGCATTTTGTGCTGAGAGTCATGTTTGGGAAAAACCTCCGTGAAAATTCTGGCAGCTCTGCTGGTAGAGGTTAAGTGTCTGGACAAGACAAGACTCCTTTAAAGTCTGCTTTATTTCTTTGGAGTGCAGTAGAATTTTTCAAGCAAATGAACCCGAGTCCATGTTCCTTCCTCTCCCACAAAATTTACATCCTTTTCTCTAAAACACCTCCTGTTTGTCTTGGAATAAAGAGCATTTCAGCCTCATGGCTCAAAAACAGGGCAGATGGTGCCCTTGCAGAATTTAAATGAGATATCACCATGTTGTCACCTGTAAGTGCAGTGGTTAGAGCAATTCTGCAGTGCAGTCACTGAGATGTCAAAAACAGAGAAAAGAGAAATTTTACTTCAGCAAATGCTGCATAGAACAGTTTTGCAAACTGCTTAACCAGTAATTCTTTGGCTTACTGCAGTGCACCTGGCAGAAATTATTAGAGAGAGACATGTATACAAGGATTTAAAAAAAAAAAGAAAGTAGTTGATTTCTGCATGTAGTCGGTTGAAGGAATTAGAGGGAATTTAATATATCCATAGCTGGCAGGTTTAATTGTCAGCTTTTAGCATGGCTTTAGAGGATAAGAGGCCTCAGTATTGCTTTATAGCTCATGATATCTTTATCAGCATCAAGGAGTACAGAAGTTTGACTGCTCAGTTTTTTGAAGTAAACAAAAAGGTGACAGCTACAGTCTGTTCCTGCACTGAATGCAATATGGAGAATGTGTGCATGCACTTCTATGTTACAGCTGTCATTACCATTTACATGTGACATTAACATATTGCTGAACTGAATAATTGTTTCAATTACTGAATTGTACTTTATATTTTCTTCTTAAAAGGGGCAGAAAGGTGAAGAGCTTGAAAAACAATAAAATGAAACACGTTTAGGGTGCCATTTTAGGAGAAAGTGGTGAAGATTTCAAAGTTAATCTAGAAAATAATGTGTGAGTTAAGAGAATTGGGCATCCAAATATAAGTTAAGTCCTAAACACTAATTAAATAGCCTGGAGTGATGGGCCTTGCATAATGAGAAGAGAACATTTTTTGAAAGACAGAAGTCAAGCAGTGCATGAGCAGGGAGAATACAGAAGGGAAATACCAATGCAGATTTTGGAAAAGTTGATAGTTTTTTGCAGTGAGAGAAAGATAAATAAGTGGGAAAAATCTATGAGCTGATAAAAGGAGTCATGCAGGGAAACAGCACTTGAGAATACAGCACATGAGTTTAGAATGCTTTAGTGAGAGGAATTCATAATTGAGTCAATTTTTTTTGGATCTGATTCTATTTTGAGTCTCTTGAGAGTCAGCAGTATAGATTACACCACCCAGATCCTGACTGATTGCTGCCAAGGGTTGTTCTCATTTAAGGTGGCATCCTCCAAGATGCCAGAAAACCAGTCTGCAGCTATAGATTAACACCTTGATACTGCAATTTAATCTCTTTCCTTTCCCCTGTACCAGTACTGAGAAATTATGAAGCTCATCAGAAGGACAGGAGTGTGTCATACCTGTCAGAGCAAGGCAGGGTTATTTAATTTGATTTTGCTGTCATGATCAGTGGGCTGGCATGCAAGCACAACTGTGGAAATACAGTCTCCCTTTATGAGGGTAAGAAGAGAAGGAAAAGGGAAAAATAAGAGTTTTTGTCCCTGAGGTGGTTGGTTTTTATTTTGATATGTGATGCGGGAGGCAGTAGGATTCCTGAACCGTATGCAGAAGTATGGAAAAAGAATTTTTGTGTATTTTCTGTGTGTATTCAGGAGGTTTTACTGGTGATGTTTGCTTGGTTTGGTGGTTTTGTGTTTTGGAGGGTTTTTTTGTTATTTTTTGATTTCAGTTTTAGTTTTGATTTTTTCTCCCCTATACTGTGTACTGAGGTTTTTCTGGTGCAAGGTCATGCTAATTATATGCCCTAACCCAAAAATGTATTTCAGAGTCCATCTAGAGGAATTTTAATTAGTGAGCTAATCAAACTGAATAAAAATGAATAAACATGACTGATAAATTAATTAGGTTGAATTCACGAATAAACTGTTTGTAATAAATTACATTAGTTTAAGGATCCATTGAAATATATACATAAATGTAATTTTTCCCCCTTTTCTTTAACAGGGAAGGAAACAGAAAGTTATGAGGTAAGTTTGAAAACTGGCCAGGCAGAAGAGTTGAGGCTTTACTTGCATAAGCAGCTGAGCTGGCCAAACAGGTCACTGCCTCTGAAAATGAGGTCTCACCACCCTGCCCTCCTGCCTTGCTTCCATCCACACTGCCCTGTGCATTCCTTGGAGGCTGCACTTCCTGACAGGTGCCTCTTTGTTCAGGCAGCTTCTTGTCAGGTTGAGAATGACACTGCCAGTGATGGCAGTGTTGGATGAGCACCAGAGCTCAACTGGCAGCTCAGCTCTGGAGTGCTGGAGACCACCCCCATCCATGCAGCAGTGACCGGCTGGGTCAAGTCGAGCCATGTCACAGGGCTGTGTGCTGTGCCTCAGGATAAAATTGATAATTATAACATTTGTCTTGACCACTATGCTTCACACTGTACAGAAATTTTACATTTTACAGAAATAAACTGCCCCAACAAAATTGCTTCTCCTTTGGAGTCAGGTGTTGAAGTATAATATGAACATGAAAAGGAACAAATAATGAAGAAATCCATACTTTTGAGTGTTAATTCTCTTTTGCCCCAAGTAGCTGCTCTGCATGATTTCTTGTATTGTTTCTTCAGAGCATCTTATTTCTAAGTTAAGATATAAAAGTCTCATGTACAAAAATCTGGCTTTTAAGTTGCTGACTGGGAAGCTGAAAGAGCCTCAGCCCTGTGGGGCCAATTTTAATAGGTGGAAAAATGCTATCCAGCCTTCCATTTTATCTGTATAGGAAATGGATGTTTTAAAAGGAACTTACTTTTTCATTGCAACTGTTCTATTTGGGCTGTTGCACATCTTGGATTAGATCAGCTAATTAGCTCAGTGTGGAGAGAGAAGTGCTCACCCAGCAGGGCTATGGTTAGACATACCATGGCTACAGCAAGGGGGAGGGATTAAAGCTGTGGAAAAAAGATTTTCAGCTGTTTCCCCAGTTTGCTTACCATGTTTTCTCCAAAGGAATTAAAAAAAAAAAAAAAAAAAAAAAAAAAAAAAAAAAAAAAAAAAAAAAAAAAAAAAAAAAAAAAAAGGTTTGAATCAAACCAAAATTGGTAATTTCCTCCAAACCTTGACTTGAAATCTTACAGAGAGAAATGGGGAGTAACAGCTTTGACCTTCAGGTTTGGTCCCAATCCTGCCATTTTCCATGATGCCATATATATATATTTTTTGTTGTTGTTTGTTTGGGTTTTTTTCGTTTTTTTGGGGTTTTTTTTTGTTCTACCAGGCTGCTGCAGATTTCAGAAAATAGTTGCATTTTGGTTAAGGTGTAGGCTGTAATTCAGACGAAGTTGCTGGCTTTTGGAGGGGGAGAAATAAAATTCTATTTCTCTCCTGTACCACTGCTTCATTGTTTGAGGATTCTTATGCACACAGCCAAATTAGATGATAAGCTAATTTCAATTTAAGGAATTTATGTATTCAACTGTATATGCCTGTACAAATGGTGAACATGAAGCCCCAAATTTTAAAAATTGTGCTTAAAAAAGGGAAGAAATTAAAACCTGCAATGTTAATTATTATTTTAATAATCTTTTACAAACTATTAGCTGGATCTTGATTTTTATTCTAGAAAGTTTTTAGTTTCTTACTGCACCATTTTAAAGACGTGTATATTTTCTTAGTCTGTAAAAGCATGTCTGTGTCAATACAGTATTTAGGTCTATTTAATGAAAATGAAAATCAAATTTTACTCTTTAGCAGCTGACATCAATCATGTCCCCTCTCTCCCCTCCCCTTGCCCCATAACCTTTAGTGCTAAACAATGTTCCAAAAGGAAAATTTATTATATCACCTATTTCGATTCTCTGACATCATTCTGTCATGGCAATGAAGTGATTTACATGGAAAAATGTATTACCTCTGCTTTTAGACAAAATGAGTTTATGATGATGAATGGTTTTACTGCAAGTATGAGAGAACCTGGAAATGGCCAGCCTTTCAAAAGTGGAACATGACCTATGCTCAATTTTCCTCCTTTTTATTTTCTTCAGTTATTGTAAAATGGTTTTGGTTGTAAGTAAATGAAAATGTAGAAATTATGTCTTGTAACTGAAGTAAGCTTTAAAAACTGGGGTGTCCATGGTAACATCATTACAGAACTAGAGACAAAAGGCAGAAAGAAATCAGCTTGAAGCACAGAGTCTAAACTATCATGATGGCAAGGGACTTGGATCACATATTCCATGAGGAGTCAAAGTCCCCAAGGAAGGCACATGTTTAGTTTGGGGAAGAGCAGGCTCAAGGATGATTGCCTCCAGCTGTCCCTCCTGCTCACCATTCCTCTGATTCTGTAGCACAGTTGACTTTGGGCAGAGAACTTATAATACAGAATGGTCATATGAATGGTGAAATAGTATTTTAACAGGAAAGCATGGTGCAAATAATCTTTCCTGATACATGTCTTAAAACGACACTTGAAACATTTCCTTTTTCTTCATACAGAGCTGTGTTTTTTTCCTTAGATATTATATAAATAACAAGTGATAGACCAAGGCCTAAACTAAGATGAAAAGATGCTGAATAAGAACTCTGAAATATCTTCTTTGCATGTATTAACTGAACTAAAACCCAAAGGCCATTAAGGCAAAAGCTGTTCAACTATGGAAAAACTTAAATTCAGGAAAAACATAAACAGTGTCGCTTTTTTTCCAGGAGCCTTATGAAACAAAATCACTCTGCTAAAAAGAAGGCAAAGGTTGAGGTGAGCACTGGCAATTTAATCTGCATGGAGACTTTGTATCAGTCACAAGAAGTAATATTTGAGATTTAAGAATTTCTGTCTGACAGATCAACTACACTTTGTTTTGGACATTTAATCCCAGGCTGTGATGGATGCTGGGCACTGAGCACTATTCTGCTGCCTCAGTGGAGCCTGGGTGCCTTTCACTGTGTTGAAATGTGTAAAATGAACTATTGGGGAAAAATGAAAACTGGATGAATTTACAGTCATGGCTTGTCCTTAGTGACCCTGATGGAACAATTGTCTTTGAGGGCACACTTGGCAATGGAAAATAACTTGCTTTTGGATTCTGTGCATGAAAAGGCATTTGCAAGTAAAGCAAAAATGTATTTAAGGTAGTGATTAAAAATACTCAAATCATACTAACATTTTCAGGAAGGCAGCAGTATCACAACAAGCATTTTAACCGTGTTATTTTTATTCAGATGATTAATCTAAGTCTTCCATTAGGCATGCATTGAATTTAGCATTCTACTGCAGTTCTCCCTATGCAATCTAGAAATTTCACTGTCCCTTATTGACTTCTGCTATAAGTACAGGCTCTTGAGAGCTCTTCAGGACTGAACTGTCTTTCCTGACTTACACAGTTGTTTATCAGGAGCCATGTACTGTTGTTCTCCCATTCTTTGTTTAGATGGCTTGGCTTTTCCTCCAATAACATAATAGAAGTTATGGATGTTCAGTTCCCTGCTCTGTGGTGTTTGTCCATCCAGCTATTTTTTTTCTAACATGAATGATTTCCTTGGAGGAAGAGGTAGGAACAAGTGAAAGGAGGTTTAATACATCAGCAGGCAGTGCAGATACAAAAGGGTATTTTGTTCTTTGGCTTACCTTTGCTTCAGTCACCATTTGCTCTCATCAACAGCAATTGTTTCAATCTGAGTGTACATAGTGTACATTTGTAGTGTTGTGTGTTTTGGTTTCTCTAACTAGAGTAAAATTTGTATGGAGCTAAATCAATAGTTGGAGGTAATTTCCACCTTGTATTCCCTGTTCTGTCAAATGGATCAGCTGGTGTCTATGAGACTCTTCATGTTGCTGCCACTGAAGTCTCCCAGGGACCTGTACTGGAGCAGTGTTTCAGTGTCTGTGTGACAAGCCTGCACACTCTTGCCTTTAGTGACCACGAGACAACTGGGAGATGTGTAGAATTGAATCTTTTTTCCCTCTAGTCTGAGGTTTCCGTAATGCTCTGGGACTTTTCCAGAATCCCACATGCTATGGCAAAATTCAGCCAGCCAGATGGTCGCATGATTTCTCTTGTGACTGCTGCTTTGCTGGAGGCCAGCCCCTGTGAATTTTATCTATCACATCTAATTTCTCTGGTTGAAACTGCCTCAAAATAGTTGAGATTTGCAGTGTGACTATTTGGTAGCTGAGATGGGTTCTGTTGGCAAGCACAGCATTTTCTTTCCAGCAATCCTGCTGCTGGCTGCTAGGTTTAGATGTGCCATGTCACCTCTGTTCCCTCTTGAATCATTGCCCCACTACACTGCCAGCAAGAAGCTGCAAGGTTTTCAGGACAGCCTGAATTGTAGCTATAGCCAGGATGGAGGCAGGGACTCACATCCTGCAGACCATTCCCAGCCATTGTGCTCAGGGATCTGGCACCCTGGATTCCCCTATGCGAGAATGCTGGTGCTTGGCTGGGCTGGTTGTATGTATGTGATGATGGTGGCCTTGTCACAACCTGAATTAACTGCACTGGTGCCCCTCCTGCAGTGCTGTTGTAGTCCAGGCTTAGAATTGTGCTGCACCAGAATCCACCTAAGGCCACGTTCTTACAAGCTGCTTAAAATACTTGTAGAAATAAGTTTATTATTCAAAACTCTGGAATGAACAAAGAAATTTTGATAGAAAAAAAATCTGGAAGTTTGCATTAATGTGCTTATTCCTAATTTAGGTGTGGGCAAAGGTTTTCTGTGGCTGAAAACTTAAAATTTCCAAGTGAGAGAACAGGACTTAAGAGACATCCAAGCCATTGCTTAGGAGTAGATTGTAAGGTATTTTCTGTTGGTATTCTGTTTTTGAATCACATGCTTGTTTAAATATCTTAATGAAAACAGAAAAGATGGAACCGCCCCCAAGTTTTGCTTTTCCTGTTTGCTCTCCCACTAAATAAGAAAATCCTTAATGAAGCAACACAGAATCTTTACAGATGGGAAACTGAATTTATCATGAGATTTTCAGTTTGTTTTCATTTTCCACATTTGCACTCAATGCAAAGGGTAAGTTGCATTAATACACCTGGAGAAATAAGTGGACCAGGTTATTTTTTTGAGAGCAAAAACTCGTGCTCTGAGGCAAGAAGACCAGAGAAGAGATTGCAGTCTGCAGGGATGACAGGTCACAACATGCAGAACTCTCTCAATCAAGACAGAGAATTGTGGTTTGGGATTTGTTTTCTGAGCCTTTATTAAACAGAGGCACTGGCGAGATTATTTGGGAGCTCTGCTATAGTAATTCAATGGGTAGATAATGTATTTTCTGCATTCATGGTAAATGAATAAAACAGAAGAATTAAACAATGGCAACAACCGAATCTTTGGAGAATTAAAATGTTTTTATCTGTGATTCATTTTAGTAACTGTGGAGCTTACTTTTACCTCCATTCAGCTCAGTGTATTTCAGAATGCTTATTTTTGGGATATAAACATCCAGTTGTTCCTACTAATGCTATCACTGGCTATGGAGGACAGGAAAAATACAGCTCAGAAAACATTTTCAAGACAAGTGACTGCCAGGACAGATGCATTTATACATGGATAGATATGTATGTGTGTTGGTAAAAAAACCTGAGAAACAGATCTGAAATAACTTCTGCACCTTATACTTGTTCCTTATGGCAAAAAGAATGAAAATCTGTCTCCTTTCTTTTGTAAAATACTTTTAATTTCTGTTTTCTATAGAGAGAGCTGACAGTCCCAAGAAGGTGAGTCCACTTGGTGGTGATTGGCTTCTAGAGAAATAAAAACCGAAACACCTGTAAATCACAGTAATACAAAGGCAGCATGGAGTTATAAAATGAAGAAGGCCTGCCTGAGAAACTCCAACTAAAAATCTAAGCCTAGGTAATTCTCCGTCACAGGGATCAGAATAACATAGTATAGTCCATATGGCTTAAATGTAGGTCAGCTGGGTTTGTGTTCTGGTGTTTATGGGTTTACAAGACAAATTAATAATACGGCTGCTTGCTTATCAAGTTGTTTTCCTCAGGATGTAAAACAACATTTCTTAAAGTGCCAAAGTGCCACCAGAAACATTTTGGGGAAGAAAAATAATGGATGACATAGCTGGAAAAAGAGAGAGCTTTGTAGTCATATTTTCTTAACAATGTGATCCTGTCAGAAACTGAATGCTCTATTTGACAGATCCATCAAAAATAGTACAGTACATTTCCTATATTGCATGGGAGCTTTGTCTTTTTTTTTTTTTTTTTTTTTTTTTCCTAAAAAAGGCAAAGAATGGACGTTCCACTGCTCCACTGCTGCTAAACAAAACATCCAGGCACAGCACTGCCACATGCACACTGAAGCTCCACAGAAGTGATCAGCAGCCCAGTGCCTTACCTTTGTCACCAGGATTTTACCTGTGGCTGCAAGAGAGTCTCCTCACCTGGCTGGAGAGGTGCACAGTATCTTGAGCTTATGGAAAAGATTTACAGAAGAAAAACAGTAACAAAGCCCAACCAACAATGCCACACAGGTCACTGCAGATCCAGTTGATCTATAGTCACACATATTTTATTCTGCTTTTACCTAAACATTAAACACGTAATTACTGGACTGAAACGTAGTTGTTTACAGCTTTTTCAGATTTTGTTTTGTTATTTTTTCCTTTTTTTCTAGATTGTCATATTTGTTTTTTCCTGCATAGGAGCAGCAGAATTACAGAGGAGCATTAATCTGTTCATTTATGCACATCTTTTACCTGGAGGAAATTCCAGAGGAAACCATCAAATCCTGCAGAGGTACCATCACTGCTGCCTGTATATGGAGAGTGCTGTGGCTACAGCTGCAGAACAGAGCAGTTGTTCATGTGCAGCCATCAGTGGAACAAGGGCTTTGCTCTCATGAAGCACAAGGTCTCAGGGATTGCCAAGCTGTTTCCTCTTCCATAGACACTGTGGTTGCACCAGTGAGAAAATCTTGGCATTGTTGTCTATGAAGCCCCAGGAAACACTCCTGTCTCACTCTGTGGTGCCTGACTCTGCCTCTGGCAGAGTGGCTACAGCAATTCCAATGGCTGGTAACATGCCACACTACACTGCAGAACTGTAGTGTCAACAGTCAATCCTGGGCCAAAGGCAGCACCAAAAAACATGGAGTAAAATTCCATAATGATCTAACTAGCAGCTTGCTGCCCTTTGCACTTTTGAAAATAACTTCTGTTGAATTTTAAAACATTTTCTACAAAATCAGCTTAACAGTTAAAAACACAGGACCTGAATGGATGGTTAGAAACTGTGATCCATCTGTGCAGGTTTCTATTCACTTTGATGAAATGGTAAGAGATGAATCTACCACCTCATAGGATTACTGTGATGTTACTGCCAAGTAGCATAGCTACCTCATGTTTTAAAAACCTAAAAATGTGTATTTTGTGTTTGTTGCCAAGTTCACAATTTAACTAGACTGTAACACAGTTGCAAGTTATTAAGGATCGAATCTCTGATTTAATTTGGTCCAATACCATTCTAGCTCATGTTAGAGCAAAAAAAGGATAATTGGTATGTAGATGCAAATTAGAGTTTAATATCCCATGCAGCTGTTTACATCTGCTTAATTAAGCAGCAGTGGCTTCACATTAGCATTGCTATGAAACCATAAATAGACACTGGAGATAAAGGTACAGTCATGTTAACCACCTTCCTCCTGTCAGATCAATGCAAGATGGGTACTTTTTGTTTCAGTCTTGTTTTTTATGGATAAAGAAAAAAATCTTCACGTTTAAAGAGGATCTTTGGGTTCAATACATTTGGTTTTGTTACACGTACCAGGATTTTATAAAAAGACTGTGCTCCTGTAGGCAGGCAGTTTAAGCAGTAAAGGAAGAGCTCTAATGGAAACTCCTAAAAAATATAATTGGAAGCCAGTGGTTAATTTTGCTTTTGGAGCCTTTACAGGAGTATCACAGTCATTTTGTACAGTAATAGAAGGGAAGTGAATACCCATCTGGAGAAACGCAGGGCTGTTGTAACACTGATGAAGTTCTAACACTTGGACTATGTTGCATAAGCTCTTTGTATCACGTATTTACCAGCAGTTCTGGCACAGGGCTGCTTGTTTTGCTCTTTGACTAAGGACCCCTGAAGTTCCACAGATGTGGTATTTTGAGCTGGTATTTTGAGAGGTATGTACAATCAGAACTGGCCTTGGATTAACACAACACATCAGCAGGACACAAAAACTGCTCGTCAGTCAGGACTATCAGAACTAACTGTTAACCATCAGCATAAGAACACAACCTCAGTTGGTGCCATTTTTAATGATTAGAAATAATACATTGTAAAACAAAAAGTGAGAAAATTCCAGCGTGATACTTATAAACAAAGAACAAATAAAAACCAAAATTTTCGGTTTTGCCTGATTTATAGTATTTATCATACACACAGATCGTTAGTCTGAGGTAATACCAGTATTAACTTTTTAGTCCTTCAAGGACTGCTCAAAAATTAATAACAATGATAGCAATGCATGTTATGTTAAAAGTGAGACTTGATTATTAAATCAAGCAAACTCCTTACCCCTTCAGTTAGAGATCTGTGGCTGCAAGTATAAAACTGGAAATAAGTCTACACAGTAGGAACTACAGAACATCGGAGTCCTGTGTGGCGTGTCAGTACGTAGGAGTACAGCTGAGTATGTAAAAATCAGACATTTCAATACAGCAAAGACTTTCTTCCAGAATAGCCCTTAAGAAATTTAGAATACTGTTAGTTTGCATAAAATAGCCAAAAAACCCCAACTAATTCAGAAGTCCAAATTTGGCATGAGGTAAAACCATGTGCATTTATTTCACCTGCATTTTAGATTTAGTAAGCATAAAATTAAGCATGTTGACTGTAATGAAGTCAGTCATACAAGTGCAAGTCTTCAGCTAGAATGTATTTTATGGCAGTTTATTTAAAAAATGTACCAGTAAATCATAAAAGAGGGATCATGTCCATTTAACGTTTATTGAAGTATACAGGAGGTTTTCTTTAGAATCAAATATGAGCATGAATATATGGCCAAACGTAAAATCTATCAAATTCAGTGAAAATTTTCTGACTTTAAATAGTAGCTGTAAGAATGACCAATATATATTCTTTGTTACAACCGCCCTCACTCTACAAGTAAAAAAAAAATAATAAACATTCAGTAAACATTCTTTCCTAAGGTAGTTTCCCTTATATATCAGTGATTTATCCATTTTTTGTATACATAACTTTTTAAACATACCAATCAGTGGTTCTCACAATTGAAAAATAAAAGCACAAAAAAGTTTACACTCTTGTACAGGTAAATAAAAGATCATTTTTAATTAAACTGTATATCCTTAAGGGCATAGTATAGTTTCAATTTCATTACCTATTACATAATTAACTTCTTACATACAAATATTGACATATTTGGCTTGTGCTTCAAAGCCGTTGTGTCTACAAAGTCCATGTCAATGCAACTCATGACTTGAAATCAGTGGGGACATCTTTACTGCTGCTGGGTTTAACCTGGTCGTGCAACATGGTCTCTTCTGAGCTCGTTGTGGCACTGCATTTTTCTGGGGAGTCATCAGTGTCTGGATCCAATCCTTCAGGACAGGGAAGTTTTAGAAGCTCTTCCCGCAGCTGAGCTGTGTGACGCTGGAGATACAAGAACAAGTCAGTGTGGAAGGCCACAGTTAAAACAATACTTTGAACAAGGTTAGACACTGTAAGGCAAAATGAGGAGTAGGTAGAAAAGGCTTAAATGTATTATTTCAATGTCTGGATCAACTTCTCCCCTGCATTTAAGGACTGGTACTTTTGTTTTAGTGACAGAATTATTAGCAAGAGCTGCTAGGGACAAATTAAAGGTGGTGTTCAGGGGTCACAGCAGAAACTGGCTTGGACTGGTAGGTCATACAGTCAAACTAAATTTATACAGAATTCATGATGAGACCTGTCATAGAGACAGATATGCAGAGATTTGTATACTGATCACAGTAACTTCATTTTGAAGACCAAGTCACACAACAATGGAAGTCTGGCAACAGAAAAAAGAAGCCTTCAAAAATTTGGGGTTTGCACCTCAGGGGAAATAAAACCTCAAATATTAAAAACAATATAGACCTGTTGTCTGTGTGGTCACAAAATACACAAATGGTAATACTTGGCTAGGAAAATGTTTATAATGGTTAGAACTTGATTAAAGTTAACACAGGGTAAAACTGATTGTAGCAGACCACCGTTTATTAACCGCTTGTCTACTCTAAGAGCTTGTTTTCTGGCATGGAATTGGTTGTAGTGCAACTTTATCATTAATCCCCACCCACCCTCAGAGTGAACAAAAAAAGCTATTATCACAGAATATTCTGAGTTGGAAGGGACCCATAAGATCTGAAGTGAATGGCCCATAGAGGATCAAACCCACAACCTTGGCGTTGTGAGCACCATGCTCCAACCAACTGAACTCATCTTGGGGTCACTGTACCCTATACAAATATTCATAGAAAAAATAGGCAAGACAGCTCTAAATGAAAATCCAACGTATAGAAAAAATACCAAGGAAGTGGAACGCACACACATTTCATCTCTTGACAACTGGGACACTTAGATTTGTTATAAACGTCTCACCTTCAGAGCTGCTGCATGATGGGACATGGTCCTGCCTACTCGTTTGTCACTGCTGTACTGCTGTATGTCTGCTATCCACTCCTCACACTGAGCCATGATCTCCACTCTTTTCAAGTAGAAATGTTTGTGGATGACCTGCAAGAAAACATTACCAATGTAACATGGATGGAAGAACCATATACTTTAACAATACCAAATTTGCAAGACCTCTGTGGTCTAACTGAATATAAGGAAAAAAATCAGTATGAAGGTAATTCAGAATTGAACCAGGTTGGAGATTAAATTGGAATTTCTGTCCTCAGAGGTTTCCAAAAACAACTGAAAAAGCCCTGAGCAATCTGTTCTGAATTCAGCTGATGCTGTTTTGGGGAGTTTTTTGGTCTGCATGTCTCTTCCAGTCTGTAGGAATCCAGTGCTTGAGTGCAGCCTGCTATTTCAGCAGTCACTTGTGTTACCTGGGTGCAGGATAAGCCAGTGCCAGGAATACATTTAGCAAAAGCAAAAGGAAGAGCAGAGTGCTGCTCACATTCTGCAGGTCAAAGCTGGATGTACTACGCAGGCACCAAGTTCACACAGGAGCAGAGTTACCCAGAGACAGTGCTGAGGCTTTCACAGTTTCTTTCCCTGCCCTGTTTTGCTAGAGAAGCACAGAGTAGGCAGAAGCACCACGTCCTCTCCTGTCACTGACCACAGGCTGCCCCAACACAAAACAGATGAGCACAAACACTGCTGGCAGTACGAGCACAGGAACATTACGTGCTTCTGCAGAGAGAAGGATCATGGCAGCTCTTCAGAGGGGATGCAACCACTTTGCTGTAGGCAGAGACAGCACATCTGGGGACACTGGAATTCTCAGGCCATGGTAGTTGAGCTGCCCGCTTTGGATGGGAGCCAGTATTTGACTGAAGAGTAATTTTGGTATTGAAGTACATATTTGAGTTTAAAGAATCCAACCAATCAACACTCATACAAAGTTGTGAAACTCTACTTGGTGTTGGCTTTGTCTTAAACAGTTTTCTAAAACTCTGAATGGTGAAAGGAACAATAAAACCAAAGAAATTTTACTGAGCACTCAGAGCTCCTGGCCATATTGCAACATAATGGGAGAAATAATTTTTCCCTCTAGAGGTTAGAGAAAACAGCTATCTGTCTAAAGAGAAACTGCATATTGAAACCATAATTGACTTCAATTCTGGATACATTGCTTAAATCCATAATGGAGCTTGGAAAAGCTCCCAAAGACTGGCAGTTTAGATCTCCCAAGCCTACCCGTCATTTAAGACACTGAAGACAAGACAGCTCAGAGTTTTGAAGACAACAGATCTCAGGATCTGCGGTCTTAGACCTCAGTCTTCAGCATGAGTTTGCATTTATGTGACTGAATTGATCATCACTGTTAAGGTTTCTAAGATAACCCTACAAAAAACCTAGAGGTCTGAATAAAAAGTGAACCTCCCAAAGAAGTGCTCAGATAACCCAAGAGAAGCATTTCCATTTGGATGGGGCTGCAGATGGAATCTAGCATTGTTCAAAGCTGCCTTTTTCATACCAGCAGTGTGAAAACCGAGCTGCAGAGTAAGCACACGATTAATGAGACTCTTAAAGGAAAGTGCAGTAACAATAAGCTGGGATTCAGTTACCAAATGGTTTAATACTGCATATCTTTCACTTCTGTATGTGTGAGAAGAAACATTATTGTCAGGGAGCCCACTGCTTTCTTATATATTCAATTAATTTAATCTTACTGTGATTTGAGAACACCTTTTGCCAAAGTGAAACCATCACATTAGCTAGAAGAAAAAGACCTATTAGCAGGACTTATTGGATTTTATGTCCGGATATTATCTTTATCACAGTCTTCTACTTATTGAGTAGAACATTTAAGAGATAATTCTGAACCACCACCAGGTTTTATTTCATTAATTCAACACTCCTACATACACTGCACAGCCTTTTTCACCTGCATGTGGATAAAAATATCTAACACTTACAGTGCAGGTAAAGTGTCAATGTTTTCTTATGCCACAACACAGTAATTTTAATGAAAAAAGGTTTTGCATTCCAAAGGATGTTTTTTATGACATCAAGGAAGGGATGGGAGAGCAACATCTCAGATGCCACACCCAGCAATGTGCATAATCCTAAAATAATTAGGCTTTTTCAACATTTTATTATGCAGACCATTGAAAGCCTAGGTGATACTGACAGATGGTTCCACACTTTAACACTGGCAACAGCTGTAGCAGTTCAGAGCAAAATGTGTTTTTCTGGAAATATTCACTGGTAATACTGTGAGATGACTCATGCTTGACCAAACATCTTGCATTAATATCCATGCAGATTCTCTTAGTGTTTCTCCAGCTCTTTTTTCCTTGAACTCTTTCCTGTATATGTTCAAGCCCCTGAGATCTAATTCATCTGCTTTGGGAAAGGAATTGGACTACAGACACTGAGAGAAGTCCATAATAACTAAAATCTTCTATGATGCTACAGGTGAGCTTTAGTCTGTTTTCAGGAATGTAAACAAATTAAGCAATTTGATTTATTACAATATTTTTTTTAAAGACAACATGAATGCATGAAGGTTAGCATTGCTTTTAGCAGCATCAAGAAAGTTGTTTTAAAAGTCACAGGTTTCTAGTGCAGATGCTTTGTGGAATTTCTTTTAAGGTATTTTTCCAATTTGGATTTTCTTGGTGTATCTGAAGTATTTCTTAGTATTAGCTTCAAATTTGTGACCCTTGGGAAAATACAGCCTGTTACTTATGCGGAGCATGGAGCATCCCTCTGTAGGGCTGACCAACAGGTGTTACAGGCCATGTAAAAGGTCCTGATCAACAAGTAAGAGTGGGCTGAGCTGACTGAACCATGTTCTATCCAACTGTGCACCAAGGTCCCATTCAGGTCAGTCCCACTTTGCCTGAATTCCGGTTTCCCAGAAAAGAATCTGTGAAGTTTGGTGTGTCCTTCTTCACTTCAGAACAAGACAGTCTCTTGAGTCAGTTGCCACAGGTTAAAACAGACATCTCATGCATGGTCTTACCAAATATTTGCATTATTCTTACTGCTCAAAAAAGAGAAATACTTCCTTTCACAAAACCTACCTCCTTAAAACATGGTGATGGATTTCTCATTTGTTCAAGCATTGCCCACTTGACTGTTGCCTGTCGGATATTCCCATCATATTCTCTGGAGCTCTGGGTACCACTCGGGGTACCTCGTGATCGTTCGTAGCCTGGTTCATTGAAGTATGGTTCTGCCACCAGTATGAGGGACTGGACAGACACTAATACCTGATGAGAGAAGAAACCAAATATTAAAATCATGCTACCAACATATTCTTACAAATGCACACAGCTCTGCTCACCTTACAAGCATTTCTATGGCAAAGTACTTCCATTTGTGATGCAGGCTATGTGCAAGCAGAGAACATCCACACTTTCAAACCTACACTGTCACTACACACAAAAACCACCGAGTCCTGTGGCTGTCTAGCTCAAACACTGAGAAAATGACAAATGTAACTTAAAACCCTGCAAAACAAACATACAGATATGAGTAAAAGAAAATATTTAAAGGAAAAGATGTCTGATTGCACCCTTTTGTGAAAGAGAATGTATCTGTCAAGTTCTCAGTCAATAATTTTGATTTTTTCCCTGTGGCTGAGCTTACTGACTCTACTAATTCTGAACTAGATGGAAAAGAAACAAAGGAGGTAAAATGACATGTGAACCACTGAAGTTAATCCTGATCTACATTGTCTCCCATTTTTTCTCTCAAATGAATGATCTTAGCCCTTTAGTTTCAGATTTTACAAATAATACTGTGTCATATGCCAGTAAAACAAAATCTCGGTATTTTTCTTAAGATAAGGGAAAAATGTTTTCAATACTATATGAACAAAGCACCAACTATTCAGTAATTAGGAAACATCAAATTTCCTCCTTTCAATTTCAGTATCCAGCACACATGTGAATAGATGCTTACATAAATTCAAGGCATTTAACTATATCTTTATCTATATCTTTAATAAAACCCAAAGAATTAAACAGATACATAGGGCTCCTAGGTATCCAAATGTAGATGTACTGTATATTCATCATTTGACAGCTTGCTAGTTTTTCCAATATTAAAAATTTGTCCCTGTCAACTTGGTTTTTTTTTCTAAATGAAGGGCAAGTTTTTCTTATGTACTTAGGACCAAGTCCACCGCAATTCTAGGGATTACAGTTCTGTGACACAAACTTCCAGAATGGTAAAGAATTCAACCGAGGTGATTTGAACACTTACATTTCCTCAATTAGTGAAAAGCTGATGATATGTTACAGACCTAGGAAGGGCATTTCCAGCACTGAGCATACTTAGGTTCAGATAAACACATGTCAAGGCAGCTGTTTTTGGAACTGACTCTCATCCCAACCTAGGTACAACTTGGAGCTTTAAAACATTCCCTAATTTAGCAGCCTAATTTGTGAATTTGTATATGGAAGACAAGAGTCCTACTTCATCTTGGTGGATGCAGAATGTACAGCTCAATCCAAACTCTGACTCTTTTGCAGGCAGTGCTCTGACATCCACAGCTGTGCTCTGTGCTCAACTGTGCCATTCTCCTGCAGTTTTCTCCTGTAGCAAAGCCAGCACAGAAGTGTTCCAGCATCCCATCCTCTCCGTGATGGTTCCTCACTCCACAGCCACAATGCCAGACCAGTAATTCCTATCAAAGCAGCAGTCCAAGAGCCAGCTGAATGACACAGCTACCCTCAGTCCCACCAGCACCTCACAGGAACACAACCTTACTCCTTTAGGTGCTGTGGCACTGTGCCCTTGTGTAGTGGCTGTGCTTTCGTTACAGCACAGACAGGCAGTCTAGGGCAGCCCAAGTCTTTGTCCTGACGGATTGGACGTGTAGCTGTGCAGTGGGAGATGTGAACGAGCATCCCTCATTGGGCTGAGAAGGAAAATTAACCAAGTTTTTCTGTTCCTCAGGCAGGTGCTCCAGGGAGCTACTGGCACCGTGTGCATCACCACCGTCTCCTGTACCTGCCCTGCACTCAACTAGAAGCAGCCATAGATTTAGTTTTAAATCTTAAAATGTAGGTAAATGCATTAAAACATACAGAATGTGCCTCACAAACTGTTTCATCAAGCAAATGGCCACATAGACACCAAAAAAGGCAGAATATTAATGCCAATGTGCTAAGTCACAGTAGAGTGACTTGAGGGCCAAGGGTTTGGGTATGAAAGGTGTTTTGGTGATCTCTGTGGCTTTTACATGTCTTTGGAAGAACAGGCTTTTGCTTTTTAAAAATTTTGTATTTTAGGTATCTCTTTTTTTTTTTTTTTAGTAGCTATGGTAGAGAAATTTGACACTGCAGCATGGTACTTTCTGGGCCTGAATAAGCAGTCAATACTTTGAATTAGAATTGTAATGAATGAGAAACACTACACCGATCTTCCAGTTTCGCTGGGTAATAAAAATTAATTTCTGAAGTATTTTGGGTGGTCTGACAATACTTCAATCTTTGAGCCAGAAAAAACATGTAGTGCCTATTTCTTTCCAAGCAATTTATTTAGTCCTGCAGCTGTTTTCCATTTAATAGTTGTAACGTGTTTTTCTCCCAATATGGTGGGAACGGGATTTTTTCAACAGTCTTCTTACTATTCTCAAAATAAAACACTGAAAAGAAGTTTTAAATTCTAAACTTCTGTGTTGCATGTGATTTTTAACAATCAAATCTAACATTTTAATGTAAGAAAAAGGACTTACTAAAGAAAAAACTTTTCTTCCTTGTAAGAAAATAAGACTTCCTAAATACTCGTACCTTTCTACACTGATTTTACAGTTGCAGTCCAAAATTGCAGTTTGTCTCTTGATTAAGAATTTAATCTTGAGGATCTTGCACTCAAGATCTATTTAGATCTTGAGGGACTTGCACTCATTAAGGAAGTGTTGGATACCTATCCTAATGTGATCCTCTCTCTTGCTTATCTTTAAGCTAGTGTGAGATTTGCCAGGAAGTTCCCTTGATTGTTCTGCCTTTCAAAGATGAGAGCTAATGGCTTTGCAGTGGTATCAGCTGGATCCCTCAGCTCCCCTGGATTCACGGGGTTTGGTTCCACAAACATGTGGGTCCAAGCCGCTTCAACACTGTTTCCTCTACCGTGGGTAATTCCTCATTCTCACAGACCTCCCTAGTGAGGGCTTGGGGACAGGGGAAAGCAAATCTTACCCCTAAGAGTGAGGCAGAGATGACCTCTTGCCGTTTCCATGCCCTTGTCAATGGGTTTCCTGCCCCACTGAGCAGCTGGAAAGCTTAAGGAAAATGTGTTCTTTTGCTGCCAGCATACTTATGAAAAGCTCTTCATGTTGCTCTTCCTCAACATTTTCAGTGCCATCTGAGCTTTAGTTTCCTTAATTTCTCTCCTGCATGTTTGGTCACTGTCCTTTTATTTCACACAAATAACCCATCCCCTCCTTCCACCTTTTCTTGCTTCTTTTTGCAGCTGAGCTTAGGCAAGAGTTCTTGTTTATCCATGCTGGCCCTCTGCCTCACTTGCCTGACTTCCACATACTGGAACAGACCATTCTTGAACTTCTAGGAGACTGATAAATCTGCTCTCCAAGGCCAAATCCTGAACAAGCTGAAATCTGTTCTGCTGAAGGCAGTAATTCTATTATGCTGAAGCTGTGCAGTCTTCTAGGGTTTGGAACAGAAATTGTACCTTGTGCTACATAATAATTACTCCAAAGTCAGAATAAATTCAGTAACTGCCATAGGAAAGAAGCCATTGCAGGCTTTACTTAATGTCTTTGCTTGTGAATCAGTGCATGTCTGCGAAATAAAGCTGAAAATTATAAGGACTGCATGCCCTAATAAATTCTGCTCTAATGTAACACTAATTGTTATTGAACACAGCATAGCTGCACTTCCATTCCCTTCATCTTTATTCTTCTACTCAGCTCACCTGCATGCTTAGGAGCAGGAAAGATACAGTCTGCACCAGTGTACTTCACTTTCTCACCTCTTTTTTTTGTCTTCATCATAAAAAGCTTATGATAAACCCATGAGATGATGTCATCTCCCAGTCCTTTTTTTTAATGTTCTTTTTGAAAAGAAACTATTTGAAATCATCTGAGCAGAGCTGCTGCAGGAATGAGTGGCACACATGAACAGCTGCTCTTCAAAACCAGACCAACAGAAATACTCATTAGAAAGAGCATTTTGAAGAATCTGTCTCTGCAGCAGTGCTCCTTTCCTAGAGTTCCAAGGATGTTTTCTGGACTTTTGTCTTATTTATGCTTATTTGAAAATTATTCTGGTTTAAATGTTCTAGAAAAGGAATCCTTAGGACCAAGAGACAACTTACTACTCCTAAATGACATTTGAAGAGAAAGAAGAAATTGCTCACCTGCAAAAAACTTGATGTTTGTGGATTCCATTTCTCTTCTGGCCTCCCATGCCATGTATTAAGTATGCTTAAGCACACCTGAAAAGGTGACATTATTATTATCATAGACAAGTATTATGACAAAATTGTTCTGCTTGGACAGAACAGAATGTTGACATCACATTCATTTTTTGACAAAATTTTTTACAACACCATTCTAAAAGACAAATTTGTTTCATGTGACAGAATCAATGAGGTTGGAAAAGACCTCAGGGATCATTGAGTCCAACCTGTGATGGAACACCACCACATCAACCAGACCATGGCACTGAGTGCCAGGTTCAGCCTTTCCTTTAAACACCTCCAGGGTTGGTCGGAGACTCCACCACCTCCCATGGGGAGCCCACTCCCATCCCGAATAATCCTGTCTGTGGCCAAATTCCTCCTAATGTCCAACCTAAAACTTCCCTGGTGCAGCTTAAGACCATGAGAGTACTTTGAAAGGAAAATAGATAAAAACATGTGGATAAGCAAGAAGAGCATGCTAATAAACAAACAAGACAAGGCAGATTACTTTTCCTTGTGGGAAACCTACGGATTCTAGTGGCTCCAAAAAAACCCTGAATTATGAGTGTTGTCTGATTCTCTACTTTCTGCTTTAAATACTGTTATAAAACTTGTAATTGTGTGTTTTAAAGACAGTCATTCTGCTTAAGCATGTAAAAGGTGGTTTCTGTCACACAGACTATCAAGAAATTGAAATTATTCCTTAATCTTTGTGACTGATCTGAACTTTTGGGAAGTTTATGGTATTCTTCAATCTTATTGTGAAATGGAACAATCCAAGACAGGGAAAACAAAGAGACAAAACAAACATAAGAAACATAGGGATAAGTATTTTCCAAGACTTAAAACTCGACAAAGGAAAATGGCGATAAAGTCTCCACTAGGAATTATATTCTGTGTCCACATTAATAGAAAGTGAATGCAGAAAAAGAGACAAGGCGCTCAGCAAACCTTCAGCTGCAGCTGATATGTAGCATACTTTGTCCATGGAAAGGGTATTTCAGCTAGCCAAAACAGATTTCTGTCTGGTTCATTTAGCAAAAAATGTTGGAAAAGAACATTTTTCTCAGTCTAAAGTACTTGCTTTTTTGGTCCAATCCAGCTCATAAAGGCTGGATCTCCAAAAATCTCCAAGACTATTTAGAAAGCAGATAATTCCCACTTGAAACTGGGAATTTTGGTCTGAAGACTGGTATCAACTAAAGAGCTTCCTCCTGTACACTGATCGATAATGAGAGTGGCTGATGCATAATTCAATCACAACAGGAAAAAACTTTCACCTGTTTCACGTCTCTTGTGACATCTAACACAGGATCCCAGCTGACCTACCTTGCCATCATTGTAGAGGTTTGGATTAAATCTCACACTGTGGCCTCCAGTTGTTTCCAGATTCACAAGTGGAGGGGAATTCGGATAGTCTTGTGGGAAATACACATCAAATTCAAAGCAGCCATTTGCATACGGGGTGTCTGCAGGACCAGTAATGAGAACCTACCAGTGTTAAAAAGAGAAAAAAAAAGGAGAACATTTAAAATCCCCACCCTTGTATCTATCACACAGTTGAGATTTTTTAAGTTACACAAAGCATTTTATTTCCACCTGCTGTGTAGCAGGAATTATTATCAGACCTCATGATCATACACAGGTGTCAGTCTGTTCATTCTAATCCTGTGAGTAAGCAAAGCCCTCTGCCAACACCCATTTCTCCAGATTACAAATGGAAAGCAAGACAGAAGGAGCTGAAACTCTTTCCTATTGGATGCTATTAATAGAATGGTTCTTTTCAAAATTGGATGCTATTAATAGAATGGTTCTTTTCAAAATACAGGTTCAGAGGCATGCAGTGTACTTCTCCCTACCTACTGCTTGCCACTTCAATGGTCACATGCAAAGATATGTTTGGACCATAATGGAACAACAGCACTAAACTCTTCCCTTTGGAATAGCTCAAAAAGAATGAATCCTGTTCTGTGAAGACTCCTTGGCCAAGAGAGTGCTCCTGGGGCAGATGGGCTCTCCCTGCCCCTGCCAAGTTGCTGAGAAATCACTCAGACTCAAATACTACCACTTACATTAATGCCTGGACAGCAATTAAAGTGGATGTGAAATATTTCTGTTTTTTCCTAAGATTTCAGGCACCTTCCTGAACCCTCCTACGCCAAGCTGAAGAAAGCACTAAACCCAGCTCTGCCTCTTTACCTTCATGATGTCGAGGCGCTCCTCATCGCAGCGCACGAAGACGCTGGATGAGGACGAGAGAGGCAGCGAGGTTGAGAGGGTCACGGCTTCCTGTGCCAGGCGCCGGGCCCTGGCAGCGCTGTTGGCGTCGCTTGCGTTTTTCACCTGAGACATGTAGTGGTAATTCACTTTAAAAACCAACTTGCCGTCGTCGTCTTCGGAAACCATCTCAAATGTATCTAGAAGAGAAAAAAAATTTAACGCATCAGGAAAGGAGGGAAGTTTATGGAGGATTAGTCTTGGATAAAGATTATGAGCATTAAAATCAGGAAAGTTTAATTTGTATCACAGTAATGCAAAAAAGTACGTGTTTTGTGAGTTAACAGTGATCACAGACACCAAAGCATTAACTGTGCTGGGCTGAAACAATTTCTGCAGCTAATTTATAAACTTTCATATGCAACTTGTCAAATATACACCACCCCCCATTTGGAAAGCTACCAGCTACTGCCGACCAGGAATATGATGATACTTAACAAACACATAATAATGCTAATAATGGAACCTGTGCAAAGCCAAGTGCCAGCGGCATTTACTCGTGTGCTGGTAGCAATGTTATTGAAGAAGGATGAAAAACTACAGTGGAGCTGGTTTTCTTTCATCACTTGCTACACAAAATCTGCAGCACAGATGCCAGAGGGAAAAGCTCCCACTTCCTACAAACCTTCCTAACTCCTACTCTTGGCATACACTCCACAAACATTTGTGAGGAAAACCTCTTACAAATATAACAGCAAAGAAATGTGACTGCAAATGCCATCACCGCAACTCAAAAACTACTCAGTGAACATGTTTTTGCCATATTTTTATAGCTCTTTTTTAGATAAGATACTATTAGTTCATTATGATTTTTTTGGGTAACACATTCCTTTTATGGCCAAAGTAAGGACCAACTCCCATCACATTTTCCAAATGCAATATATTGCACTTCATGAAAGGACACAATCAAATTTATTGCAGTTTCATTTAAAAACACATTTTGATTTATTTCCTATTTTAAAAATAACACATATGAGCTTTATACATAAATACAAAATATATAAAGCTCATATATAAGCTTTTAAAAAATCAAACATTTGAATGTAATTTGAGAACTGAAAGACTCACAAAAAGTCATTACTGTAATGAAAACATGAACACCATCACATGGAATTCATCTGGTCCCTTGAATTACCCTAGTGCACGCTTAAAACATTTCTTATTAGTTCAAAGACTGCATGAGTTGGTAACGTGAAAACACGGATGTACAATTTTCCTCATGTGAAAATTATCAGTGGTCATGTATGTAAGACAGTTGTTAACCTTAAAAATAATCAAGGATTCTGTTCAACAGAACACACATTTCTTCAGTGTCTGCTTTCTAAAACACACGTATCCACACTTTTCAACCTACCAAACTGGAGTTTTTTCATGACGGCCACATACTTCTCTTCAAGGGATCGTAAAACAGACAAAGGCTTGGGCTTCACAGCAGCCTTTTTGGAGTATTCAGCCATCTTCTTTTCTGTTGTGAAAAATGTGAAGATTATTTGTAGTTAACTACATAATTCTAAGAAAAACAGTGCAAGTGTTGACATTTTATGGTTACATTCTTTTGCAGAAACATCTCAAAACTGGGCATCACTTAGGATATACAAATCTCTTTTTCTCACTACTGTGTATCATTATCTGAACAGCTTGGAGTAAATAAAGATCATAGTCTCAGCTTAGAAATAATTCATGACTGCTGCTGCTTCTCTGAATATTCTGTTATTGTTTCTTTTATATTTTTTAAATTTCAAACAAGAAGTATGACATATGCTTGTGGATAGCTATTCCCGAATGCATTCCTGGACTCTCCAAAATTAAGAGCTGATTATACATGCCTTTATAAAATGTACTCCCCGATTCAGCTACTTAATCTTCAGTTTTTATCACTAGACAACCAGATGGTCTTTTGAACATCTGCAAGTTCAACCAATGTTTCTGATTTTTGTTCTGCATTCATCTACTTAATAGTTAATCCAATTCATAAGATTTAATTTTAACAGAAAAAGGTTTATTACTGAAGGTCCTGTATATTGTTTTCTGCCAAGCAAAATAATAATAAAAAAGGTGCTACATAACCATGCTGGAAGCTGTGAAGTGGACTCTTAACTTATTTGAATTATTCTGTTTCCTGATCAAAACATTTAAAACTACCATAAGGTTCCAACTAGCTTTGAAAATGCAGTCAGCAGCTGGGGACAGGAGGGAAGTGTTTTGTCTTGCTTTTAAGCTGACAAAACTGTGTGAGTTCTCTGTAAATGGCTGTATTACAGATAAACAGCATTAGTATTAGAGCAGTGTTGGTGTTTCACCTTGGTTGGCTTGGCGCAGGCTGGTGGTCGCAGCATAGACGATCTCTGCAGTCTTTTGGATGTCTGGCACCAGGAGGGTCAGTCCCTCTGGCTCTTGATCAGAAGTGTCCGGTTTTACCCCCGCTTTAGCTTTGTCTTTCTTAGACCTGTGTGGGGCAAAGAAATGGGATATAACATGAGGGAATATCTTTTAACCAGACATAGAGTATCCAGTGCATCTGTCAACAGGGAAAAATACCAAAGATAAAGGACTGAGACTAAACCAAGCCTTCTGAAATGGAGTGGGTCTCTCTCTATACCTTCAGGTTCTTCACTGAATGCAGCAACCAGCAGTTCCAACACTGAACATGCTGCCTTGATTTGACAAACAGATGTACAGCCGGTATGAGCAGTGAAAATATGAACACAAAGCCAGTGATTCCAGTACAGCAGTTTCTGCTTTGACATTTCAGGCCTCCTAATCGCTGCCCTGCAGGCTGACTTGATGTCTGCACACCTTCACACAGGATTAGAAAACCTTACAAAATCAATCGAATAAAGATTAGGTCATGAATATGCATTTCATCCTTGCAGATCCTTGTGCAAAAGTAAGTTCTGAATAGGTGATAAAATGCTTCTTCCTGCTCTACAATACATTAGCAATTACTGAAAACACACTAATGGTAAAACTCTAGGAAACCTCCAGTAAAAATTCACATCAGGTAGATGAACATCAACCCAGGCACCACAGGACTGGGTCAAACACGCATTTTGTCTCTCTCTGCAGTTCTCTTCCGGGCTACAGAAATGTAGCGCTATTATTTCAATAAAGAGTTTAATGTAACAATTAAAAAAGCCTTAAAATATAAAAAGCATCTAGGTCATTGGCATCTTGGTCATCTAGCATTGGATGTTTATAATCAAAGTATTGCAAATCAAAACGTCAATTTAAACACCTCTAGTTTTTCTAACTATTTGAAAATGCAGTGCAAACTGCACTGTTGTTTGATAGAAACTAGTTGCACAATAATCTAAGATACATTTCAATCTTTAGATTGTGACAATCCAGTCCTTACTAGCATATATAGTCAACTGCTGAAATGAGGACAAGGGTATTTGATACTAATGTAACCTAAATGTGTGTATTTAAAAGCTTCTATGTTGTAAGAGCTAGCATAAATTTACACTGTCATCCTGCAAAACTTGGGAGATTTTAATGCTAACAGCACCCAAATTATTTTACAACAATTTCTATACATTTTTGTTTCAAGAGCACTTGTTCATTTTGAGACCCAAACAAGTTCAACATCCACGAAGAAGTGGTTTCCTCTTTCTCACGAGCAAACAGGAAACTATCTACATGAGTAAAACCAGCAATTTAATGTTTTGATATAGCAAACATATTTTACCAACTGTAACATTTCTGTGCTTTAATCTAGACTGAAATTGTGCATAATGAATGGCTCTCTAAACTATTCAGTAGAGGTGATTACAGTAGTACTGAATATGGTCTCTGAACTGTACCTAATCAAATGAGAATATCCCTAGAGAGCATTAATAACAAAATACATTACTGCAGCATGGTCCATTTTCCCTGTTCCAGATTTAATCCAATAGGATGTTAGCCCATGGCTGACTTCAAGCTATTCTGAGCTTTCAGACTCTCAAAGTTAGGAGGACTCAGAGGCATCACAGCCAGCACCAGGCTGCATTTGAGGAGCATTGTATGACAAAAAAGCAGCAGCTGCACCTGTCATTCATACTTTCCAATCCTTATTATTGCATTTTTCCTTGTGGAAAGCTAGGCAAATATTTTTTAAATAACCTACTGTGCACCTTTAGAAATATATATTCAAACCTATTAAACCTCAGTGATAACCTGTTTTAACATCATGCACATGCTAGCAGCTACCAGTCCCTAGAAAGGTATACAGATTTAGATCTGCCTGCTATTGATGCAGAAGCCTTAAGCCATTTGCTACAAACCCTTGGAGAAACTCTGGCTGAAGTAAAATGTCAGTGGGTATTATGCAAGAGAAAGATGTGTGAAAAGCGGTAAAAATGTGCTTGGTGAAGGTACCAAAAGTCAAATTAATTCTTAGGAAACCATTTTCAAAACAGTGTTCTTGTGGCTCTTTTGTCCTCCATTTGCTTTTACAATTTAAAGTACTTGTTTGGTTTTCTTCCTTCTGCTTGGTCTTAGAATCAAAAAAATCAAGGTGATGGCCTCATTAAGCAGATGCTTCATCCCATGCTTAAAAACTCCTACAGACACAGTGAGTTACTGACAGCAACTGCCTCAGCAGACAAGGAATATATATTAATTGAAGCAGCAGGGAAAGGAGACATCTAGTCAAACACAAACTTTCAGTACCAATAATATAATTTCCTCTTGTTCTCCCTGCTGTCCACAGCAGTTACACTTCAGCACTTTGGAACAGTCAAAAGAGAATGTATTCTCCTAACATCTCCTGTGCCACCAGGGAGAGGAGATTCTGTCCACTGCAATCATGAGCACAACAGAAACCCCCTGCCCTGCCTCTCCTCAGAACAGACTTCTGAAATCTTGTGTTTGCAGAACTGCTCTACCCTGACAACTGTAGTTATCTGGGGCTTGTGTGAGGGTTTACATTATCAAGCTGCCTAACTTCTGAGCCAGGCCACACCTGTGGAACAGCAGTTTAGGAAGTGAAATGCAGGAATAAATCTAACTCAGACACGCCTCTGCCCCATCCAAGTCTCATTTTTTGATCTTGATCCTAATCATGGATTTCAGTCAGTTTCTGAGGGAGGATAAGATAGCTGGTACACAAATTCCCAAAATTAGACATACTGCCTTTTCAATGCTTAGCTTCCTCACACGAGCATTGCTTGTATATTCTAATGGTTAGTTAGGCTAAAGGCAACTTCCCACTTTTAGGGAACAAACCAACTGATGTTGCCATAGCGTGCAAGACTCCTATGAATGATGACATCCAGTTTTTTCTTCCCTCGTGTTGTCTTCATACCTTTATTTGTCTTCATACCTTTATTCAAAAGAACACCAACTTAGTGCGATCCATCCTGCGCAGTTTGCGAGATCACAGAATGGTTTGGGTAGGAAAGGACCTTAAAGATCATCTCATTCCAACCCCCTGCCATGGAAGGGACACCTTAAAACTGGATCAGGTTGCTCAGTCCCATCCAGCCTGGCCTTGAACACCTCCAGGAATGGGGCATCCACAGCTCCTCTAGGCAACCTATTCCACTGCCTCACCACCCTCAGAGCAAAGAATTTTTTCCTAACATCTAATCTCAATCTACTCTTTCATTTGAAGCCATTCCCCCTTGTCCTGTCACTGCATGCCCTTTGTAAAAAGTCCTTCTCCAGCTCTCTTGTAGGCATCTGCCTCATTATTTTACTCCCTACTTTAGCATGCACAAATGTCTGGAGAAATTTAACAGTATTTTACAGTTTCTCAGTTTATTTACAATCAGCATATGGAAAATCAAGTAATTCCCTAGACTCTAGATGGGAAAATTTGTCAAAGGTTCCCCAGCCACATGTACTCTCACACTGATGATAATTTTTAAAGCTCACAGAGTTTTGCAATCTGTGATAGAACTGAACACCTCTGCAGACACGAACTATTACACATCATTTTATATTTCTTTTACATTAGAAGACCACAGCAGCCCTTTCTGAAAACATACCCTTAAAACCTGTTTATCATGTCTATTAAATAATGCAATTTGAAAAGAACAGGTGCACCATAAGATAAAAATCTCACACAAAACAGCTCTGGAACGGAAGAGGCAGGTGGGAATCTGGTCTCCGTATCTGAATCTCCCTCATGTAACAAAATGTCCTGGTCTGGAAAATCTAAAAGCCTATTTTGTTCCCTAAGCTGTATGTTTCTAAAAGGGCTAAGACAAAAATGTAATTCAAAGCCCATGGAAAAGTTCCAAGGGTTTCAAATATCACCAATGCACTGGAGAATCCTAGAATACACAAAGTAAACAAAGGTCAGAGTCACTGTGAAGGTCTCAGTCCCTCAGAAAGGTCAGCAGGCCTCCATGAGCCTGCTGCAGCCTTGTGGCTGCTCTATGGACCCTACAAAATAACTCCATGGTCAGATTCACTCTTGGAGCCCTCCAAGGTCAAAATTACAGCTTTACTGAAGATGACAGTGCATAAACTGTTTCTCAGTGTGACCTGAAAACACATGGTATTGCTTCGTGCACACATGAGAAAAGCAACCTGATGACTACTCTGCCATTTGCCAAAGCACACTATTTAATAAAGCTGAGAAAATACCATTCTCCCTTCTTGCTGTCATCTCCAGTGCTGCAGTGCTGCCTGGATTCATTCTCTCTCCCAGCTGTGTGTCAGATACGAGTGATCCAGAGGCACCAGGAGGGCCCCAGCTTGAGAGAAGCAGTTGCTGGGAACTTTACTCTCTCAATACTCCATGAAGGAGGAAATGAAATACCAAGAGTGAAGTCATACAGCCAGTAAGATGCTCCTTCCTTGCACTCTTGCAAGGAAAGAGTCAGCTTGCACAGAAATTTGTGTATGCAGACAGCTAACAGTTTAACAAACTCCTGAGCTTTAATGCAGGCAAAATTGTTATCTAAATGTTACAATTTCCAGAGTAGAGGAGGAACCAAATATTTCATTTAGACACAGAAACTTTCCCATACAGTTTTTCAGCCACTGAAGAAAAAGCAGAGAAAATGTCAACCCATATTTAAAGGGATGACAGTCACTAATATATTTGCTAAAAGAGACAGCAGTGTACATGCTAATAATTTAAGCCACTAATTTAGCTTGTGCTAGAAGATGACAGCCTTCTCTTTATGCTGTGCTAAATGAATAATGAATTATACACTCCCAAGGCAACCTTAATTTTCAAAGTCAATACTAATACTTACTCACCCATGCCTGGTACTTGGAGGTAAATGTGATGATACAGAATGATACCCTTATCAAAGCATTCACAGAGTACAGCCAACGAACCCTTCAGCCCCTGTGCACCACAGGGACAGTGCTTACAGCTCAGTGTGGCTCAGTCTTAGTCTGGAGCTCACTGGCTTGGGATAAAACTACCCTGGGTTTGCAACCACAGCTCTCATGGTCTCCACATCTGCTCCTTCCAGTCATTCATAGTTTCTTAAACAAATCAGGCAAAACAAGCAAGGGACTGTGACTTTGCAAATGACCACTGGTGAAAGCTGGCCTCCTCCCAAATGGCTCCACCTATCCCACCTTGGGGCTTGAAGTACTATTCACACATTAGGTGGAAGACAGATTACAGACATTCTAAACCAGAGGCTCCAAGACTGCTCCCTGCAGACAACCATCAACTCAAAATGTGATCTTCAGCATGCAGCAGAAGAAACTGAGAATTGTTTTTTTTTAAAGAAAAATAAATTAAAACAAATTAGGCCTCAATTCTTGGGGCCCAGTTCGGAAGAAAATATTTTTTGTTTGCAAAATGCACCCTTTCTCATAGCAGTCTTCCAAAATAGCAGTGAAGACAACGAAAAGACACAGCAGAGAAAATGCCTCAAGCCCACCTGGTTGTACTCCAGCATCCCCATGAAGCACAGTTAGGAATTTTAGAGGTAAACTTGCTAGATAACACATCACATGAATGAGCCACCATCTCAGAACAACCATTTTGCCAGAACAACCATTTGTATGAAGTTCATCCAGCAGATGTTGGTTCCAATGACCCTGCATTGCCACACATCAGCAGCTCTCTGCAGCAAAGGGCTCAGCCATCACAGCAAGCCCACGTCTCAAACTCAGCCCTCATTACAACTCATTACACCAGCCTGACTGCTCTTCAATCACTGACGGCTTTGACTGCCTAGTATTCAAACAGTCATGATAAATCATCTCATCCCCAAATGTCTTCTCCATTATCCAGAAATTTCCCAATTTTCTAACTGAATACTGTGGCCTTTGAAAGTAAAGGAAATTCAGTGCTAACTGAAGTCCAAAACCAAAACTGTTCCCCTCCAATTCTGGATCAAAGTGGACACTCTCAGTCCAACATGGAGATGACATTTAGCAGACATGAAAGTCTGCTGCTCAGAGGATGTGATGTTTTGTCTTTGAAACTAGAACCCATAATTTTGTGTTGCTGTTCTGCCAATTTGACCTAAAAGAAACAGCTGATTGTCCCCATTTAAGAAATTCATGCCAATACTTGCTTAAATTCCTGGCACACCTTCAACTAAAATGCTGAGAATTCAAACCTTCCACCCCAGTGATTCCAGGCTGTTCAGGATGTTGGGTGTTTTCATCTTTGTCCATACACTGTTTCAAAGACAAACAGCACTATGCTTAAACCATCCAGTAAAAGACAAGCTTTCCTTTTGTGCCGGTATAACAAAGTGATACCAGAAAATGGTACAGATAATGCACAAAGAACCAACCACAGAATTCTTATCAAATCCACCTAATATTAAAATAATTCTGACTCTAGAATTCTTCTTTGCTTCCAGATCCTAAGCTGGCACTGAAGAACTACTCATACTGTATTTACTTTACAAAACTGAAAAGAGCTTATGAACAGTAGTCATGCCATTCTCACAAACTTTTTAGGCTTCATGACATGAGAAGATACAGGTTGCCAAGGCCATTAAATCTGAGGCTAATGGATGACCAGATTAGCAAAGAGAAAACAGTGAGCGATTCTGGTGGAGCATTACATACACAGATATTGGAAATGGATTACACAGAAGCCAAATATCTTTCCTATTTTAAGACTACATATGCTATGAGATATGGATATGTAATATTGCCAGCAAGCACAAGATGACTTTTTTAGGTGGGTATCCAACATAAAGAACTGGGGTTTGTCCTTACATGCTTGATAAGTAAGACTTGCAATCTCAGTCAAGAAGTATTGGTGAAATTGATGGGTTAAGTCCAGTTCATCAAGAGCTACTAGAAGGAGTTCCCAATAATGAGATTCCTTCTCAAAAAGTCTCTTGGGTAATGGTTGGTAAATATTCCAAGTTAATAGTGGGAGAAAGAACATTCTCCACACAACTTTTCCTGACATTTTATTTACCTTCTTCCCGTGATGTTTCAGCATATGCTTAGGGACAACACTAAATTTTGCAGAAAATGACAGGTTATTATTTCTTAGGAAATAATTTGGAATAATTGTCTTTAAATTGGGAAGCAAGTAAACAGAATCAAGAAATCAACTAATTACTAGAAGCAGAAAATTATTAAAATAAAGAAAGGAAAATCTGTATTGCAACATTGATAGTTACCAATGAAATGACAAGAGTATGCAAATCTTATGTCTGTCATACCAAAACCATTCCCTGTAAATAGTACAGTAAAGCAGACAGATACATATAAATTCAAATCTAGATCAAAAGGATGGTATACTCTGGACAGCAGCATCCATTCAGAGAAATAAACAGAACTCAATCTTCTTTCACTTCTATATTCACAGTAAGTAAAAGCACATGTCCCACAGCTCCAGCCAGAACAGGGTTAATTTTTGCAGTATCCAGAAGAGGGCACAGCCAGGACCCAGAGGTTATTCTGTACCACCACAGACCATTGCTGGGGCAGGGGAAAGGGACTCTTCTCTGGGAAGAAGGGGTTCCTTCTGGTCAAGTAAGCATGGTGGAGGGAGCAGTTGGTGGTGCCAGCTCCACACTGGAAAAAGCAGCTGGATAATGCCTGTTTTGAGCTGGAGGGAGGGGTCAGGGTGGTGTAGCTGCAGTTGGGTTGAGCTTCATGGTGAGCATTTCTGCATGTGAATCACACTCTCTTTTGTACTCTCTTGTTAATAATACTGTTGCTGTTTGTTCTCTTATCTCACTGCTGCTTCTAGTAAATTATTCTTATCTCAACTCGTGATTTTTACCTTTTATTCCTCCAATTCTCCTCTCCAGCCCACCACAGGGAGACGGGAATGTAGGAGACAGTAAGAGGCAGTGTTGTTAGGAGCGGCTCAGTGGGAGCACTGAATCGGGGAGTAGCATTCCCAAAGCACAATCACACAACACAGTTTAAATGAAGGTCAGGCTGATAAAGGTGCTTACCTCAGTCGGTTGGTGTAAGTATCTACACAGGTCTTCATTTTAGCCAACAAGGTCCCAACAGAAGCTTGTGACTCCAACTGCTCTTCCTCCTCTTCACTACTTTCTCCTGACAGAGGAAGAAGTAAGGGCACCATGGATGTGCAGGAGGCAATAGCACGGAGCAGTTCCAGCAGAGCTCGGTACAGGGGAACGTGTCGAGCCATGTCCAACACTACGAGAGACAAACAGTTTACCAAAATTACTAACACTGGAGACACTTTCACTCCTAGTATAGATATTTGAAGTAGAAGAGCTAAATTTTAGTAATTATTAACATACTAATGAAATACAATGATAAAATACAGTATTTTGTAAGTGACATTTTTAATTTGTGTTGTAATGGACCTGTACAGAAAGAAGTTTACAAGATACCTGAAAAAGAAAGGTTAACAAAAGACACAAGAGGACATAAGTGCTAACAAGGTATATGAAACAAGATTACCACATGCTATCTATATTTGTTTCTAGTACTTTAATATACAGTCCTGGCTCAAATTGTATGCTGACAGTAGAGTAGCATTTGCTGAATCTAACAGCATAAACATTAATAAAGACTTTCACATCACCCAGGAGAAGTCATCTCCTTCTGGGAAACTTTCTCTGCATTACTGTAAAAATATTTATGGTTCTTAAATGAATGAAGTTATCTACTCAAAAGAAGTCCAGTTTTGTTTCTTTTCATGAAGAAAGGATTGTTTTAAAAACCATTATGTATCCTTCAGAGCATGCAAATTTTATCTACATATATATGAACCACAAAACAGTAAAGATGAGTGAGAACATATATTAGGCAGGCAAATCTCACTGTCTTAGTGCCTTTCAGTGTGATATGTATGTGTTACAGAAGTAACTGTGGGTAGAATATAGATATCAACTCTGATTAGGAAAGACAGGCACAGGTACACAATTCTAATGGATTCTCTAGCACCACATTGTTTATTTTTCTTCTCCACTTGTTTGGACAAATATGTAATGGATGTCATTTCAACTGACTTTGTATCATTGATAGAAATCCTGAAAATGTAGCAATAGGCAGATACTTTACACAGCTGCTTCCTCTGTCCCTAGGACATGCTATTTTTAACCTAACTGCAGAAGATATTTGCTCTAGTTTAAAGTATTCACAAATGACTGAGTTTACGATAAAATAAATTTATTCTTTTTCCAGCAAAAAACCCCAGACAACAAAAAGCCCCTGACAACTTGCATTAGGACAGAACAAAGCACAGAAGAACTCTTTAATGTTTCATTTAGCACATCTCATCCTCCAAGCTAAAGCAGATCACAGACTTTCAACTCCTGTCACCAAACCCTTAGCTCTAAATACAGGATGATGAGACAGTATAAATAGCCAAGCTAAATTCAACAAGTCAGTTTATGCAGGTCTAAGGCTGGATTCAGCTTTGCCAGGAGTTCTTTAATCAATAGCTTGCTATTTGTCTTTTCAATCTATTACAATGGCACAAACTCTTAACTGGGTAAAGTGCTACTGAACAGGAAGAAAATTTACCAATACAAAATATTAATCTGCCAGGCCTGATATCATGGCTCTAAAAATAACACATGTCAAAATATCCCATATATCTAAAGCAAATTGAAATTAAACACTGGCATTAAGAAAACCAGTTTCAATTATCTGCTGATTCTTACCTTTATATATATATATATATATATTTATGTAAGTATATATGTCTCCCCTTTTTATGCTCAGTCTCTAGTAAAGAATGGTTGCCCACAAAAAAATCCCCACAATATGTAAAAGTAAACACATATAGATCTGATAATGTGTGGATTTAAGAAAACAATACCAAAACAAACCAAAAAAAAAAAAAAAAAAAAAAAAAAAAAAAAGAAGAAGAAGAAGAAGAAGAAGAAGAAAAGGAGGGCAGTGAAAAAAGGGCAAGCATAAAATATATCCTACCATAGTGTAGCCCTGGCCAAAAACCACTTCCCACCTGTAGTGCTAAAGACCAAGTGACTCCTCAATTTAATGACCAGCTGTTTATTATGAGGATAGTGAGTGAGGGAGAGATATGACCTCTTAGATAACCACAGCATTTCACTCTGGAAAGCTTTTATTTATTTATTTTAACCATGAAATTTTCATGAGACCAGAATACATAATTTCAAATCCTTCAATGCTGGCTTGCCCTCTCCTTTGCTAAATGGATAGTTAAGTTCAAAATTACCATCATGAAGGGAACTCAACTGACACAACTTTAAAGTGGAAATGTTTTCCAGAGAGATGGGAAAGATTTCTGGTTTTAGCAGATCCAACTCACTTGCACTGCTTTGCGATAGTTCCCATGTGATGCAAATGAAATGCATTCACTTGGCTTCCATTTAAACAACCTTTTAGGGAAAAGCTACTCATTTCAGTTACCTTAATGCCAGACTCTGTGAAACTCAATTTTTGGTACCATTATGTGTTTTACGCTATTCTTCTCCTTTATCATACTTACTAAGAATTGTGACTCATGCAAGTGTATATTTCTGTCCAAAATGCCTGAACTCCCTTCCACCCCCAATTTAAATCCTCAAAATGTTCATCAAGACTGGATACCTAGATAAATATCAGAAAAATTAGCTGGAAAGAACCCAACATTGGCAAATTACTGTTTATTATCTTAATCTGGCAGTTCACCTACTCCTGGTGTCCACTTAGCTTTCAGCTGAAAGAATGCCCAGCTGATTACAGTATATGCTTCCTGCAGATACAGCTCTGCTTTCTCAAAGAGCTAAAGAAGACTTGAGCAGTTTGTTGAGCTCCATGCAATTTTTAAGCCATATTTTTAAGCCACTAGGACAACAGGATACTCTTGTAAATTATACCCCTGGCCCAGACCTACTCTTTGCTAACCTGTCCACCTCTTCCTGGTGTGACCAACTGCAAATACGGATGTCCCACCAGCAATTTTGTGGACTGAGAGCAGCTTAACAAGTCCAGCAGCATTTCAAGTTGAACTTCAGTGTTCAGGCTGTGCCATTAACACTCCATCAGCATTCTCACTGATGATCTTCAGATACCATTATTTATTTCAGAAATATAAATGACACAGGTTTATAATAAAAAATTATTTTCATTCTGTAACAAAGTCCTTTAAGGGAATTGAACTACTACAAACATTAATTAAAACATAAAATACAGAACTGCAAATTAAAAAAGCCTATCTCCATCAGATAGAAGCAATGGAACTTTTGGACTACTGTCCTCACATACAGATATGTGGCCAACTAAGATGCCAACAATTTGGATTTCAAGCAAATACAAACTTCAGTAAGAACAAGAGTCAAAAGTAAACCACTGTATTCTTCAAAGTATGCTCTTCCTTGGGAACATATCCAAGTTTTTTTGTCTGACTCAATTGAGCAATGAAGGTGTATCATAACACTTTACCTGAATTAAATATGATAGTTTCTCTTATAGGAAAAAAAACCAACACAACATGAAACAGAAACAAATTCTTTTGCTTATACCAGACCTATACCTTGAATACCATTAGGAAATATTTAATATGTCAGAATCTTTTAATATGGGTACTTGGGTTGTGTAAGGAGGCACCCAACAGCCTTTGATTTATACATGTATGTACATGCATACATGTAAGCACACCAAACTGCAAATACACAGCATTCCTAAGAAAATGAAAATGGGAGATGAAAATTCTTGGCTTTGTAAAAATGACAGATGAATATATTATCCAGGAGTGTCTGTTATCCCAGGGACAATGCAGTTGCTAGATAATGACAGATAACCTTTTACACAGAGCTCAGTCTGGGGCTTCCAGTCTCCTGCACTGAGTACACTCAGACTGTCCTGGCTGTCAGGCTCCCACCAGCTGTGGTGGCTGTCACGTCTGTCCATTTTTGTGCTGTTGGTGCCCCCAATTCTGTGGGTCAGTGAAGTGCTGAGGAATGTTCAGCTCCCAGCATCACAGACCTGTTCAGAAGCTCCCCCTTGCTGGCTCTCAAACAGAACTGCTGCCCCAGAGAGCCCACCTGAACTTCTGCTGGGTTTCCTGAGCACTTCTTCAAATGATTACTATATGACACATACTTACATCAAAAGAAAAGATTAAATTATTTCATTTCTAGACTCAAGGCAGGGATTTGCACTCAGGTTTTATCCTGCTTCCTCGTCTGCCTCAACGAGGGCTGTCAGGATTAGTCTGCCTGGAGACAACACTGGTGTTTCAGAGAAGGCTCCAAAGCCAGAGCTGGGAACCGGCTTCTGCACCACCTGACCCAAGCTGGTTCCCCCACAGCCTGCCATGTGACTCTCAACTTGCACTGAATAAATTCACATCAAGGTCTCACCTTTTGGCTATACCAGCAGTTAACCAGTTCAACCAGCAGAGCATGAAGCAGAGCACAGGCTAAAAACTGCAGTTGAACCTGGAGGGTGAGCAGGCAGCTGCAGGACACCCCACCACAGCCCCTCGCTGTGACAGCCCAGGGTGACAGAGCAGGGCAGGAGGTGACAGAGAACAGCAGGGCAACAGCACCATGGGGGGTGGCCAGATGATGACAGCAGTGCCCTTAAAGGCTGGAATACCAGTGGTACCACACACAACTGTTAACAGTAGCATTTTTATCACTATCTTTGTTTTATTAATTAAGCAATTACAAGTGGATATATCCAAAAAACAGGTCAATGTCTTGCTGGCCCTGATAATTAGCAAGGAAGTTCAGGGGCAACAGGCAGCGTACATATTTACTCACAATTCACATCAGAAAAGTACCTCAAGTCTAAATTTATCCTGTTGCACTTATGAAAAGCAGAAATCTCAGCAAGGTCACTGCCATTTGCTAAGATAGCTAGGGATGACAAACATCTGGAAAACATCTCATGGTTTAGGGGAATAAGGTCTTACTCTACTTTTACCATTCCTTTTGGTAATAAAGGTCAAGCTTTACCAGAATCACTACAATTCAGCTAGTCTCTTGCAATTTAGAAAGATGCTGAATGAAGGCTAAATAGGTAAAAAAATAGAGATTTCATTAGACAAAATTCCCCCTATATGCTAATAACAATCAGTCTGATTTGGGAAGGAAAATGAGTATGACTGAAATTGTGTTAACAAGTCTTGAGTTCCACAAACTGCTGAGCATCCTGTTTTTTAAAAACTGTAGTCTTTCACATGCCTCAATGTCATGAGATATTAAGGTATTTTTGAGAACTTTTAATGTATGCCTACTTATTCCTGGTAAGCAATTGATTAACATTTACAGATCATGTGTGATTTCAGAATGTTTCAATTGCTTTCCACAAATCCATTTGTTCATCACTAATATAGATCTATTTCTTACAAGTATCTAAGACTAGCCATATGCAATTACAACCTTAATATAATGAAAAAGCATACAAGGGCAGGTAGTTTCACAGCATCAAGGTATCACCTTAAATTTCATATATATCTGTAGCAAGATAATGACCCAGCTGAGTCTAATACTCCTTTGCTTTCTTTTAATATTATACAATACTCAAACAAAGAATAGCCAGGCCTAATGGCCCATTAAATAGACAGTACTGAACAGCAATAAATTTTTTTTCAATTGATTTAACATCCTCAGTTCAACTTAACTGGCTATGAATAAGATTATTTCCATTGCAAAGCATATTTAAAACATCACAAAGAATATGCACATTTATTCTAAATGAAACAAACTATTAATATAGCATATCATTATATAAAAAAATCTTCACACTTCAAAGGAAACTAAAGAGACAAATACAGAAGAATAATTTGTAAGAAAATGATGAAAGGTTCTGATTTACTTGCATCTAATATCAAGGCCTTCCCCACTGTGATTCTCACTATACTATATTAGGAATTCCTACCCCAAAGGAGCCTTTGAACTTGATGTAGAAAACCCCTAACAGCCACTTGAGGAAAAATAAAAAATCAACACCTTTACCAGTTTTACAGCTATGACACTGCCAGATGCAGACCCTCCTTGCTTCTGTGCTCTGAGAAAAGCTGTCTATATATTATGCTCTCAATCTCTCTCCTGTATGTAACTTTTCCTTTTCTGCACTCATTATTTAAGAACTTACTGAATTTCAGTTATTTTAGAGGCCCAGAGAAGTAAGACTATTTTTCTTCTGGACAATCTCATTTTACTTCAGACCAACACATATGACTGATGTCCTTCTTTTGTTGAAAGAAAGAAGCTTCTGCTGGCAGCCACAGCAGAAGGCACCACTGGAAACTCTTCCAAAACTACAGTCCTTTAATTTCTTTTCTCAAAGAGATCTACCACTGCAAACATGAGAGAGATGATCAGGAATGATCCATTAAAAGGAAGTAGCTGCAAAGAAAAACATGTTTGGGAGAGAACCCATATGGAAACCCCAGAAATATAAGAGAGGCCTCCATCTTGCATGGGATGAAGTTTCCAGTGACCCAAGAGATGCCTCCAAATCTCATTTCTTATTTTGTTCTGGATTTATTTCAGTTAGATGTTTTATCTTCCTGAGAAGACGAATGATTGTGTTTTGTTAAATATTCATCCTAAAGCAGCCATCTAACCCTGCCTCAGTTTTAAGCAATGTGAAAGATAACCAGAAGTTATATGGAGTAACTGTATTATAAAACTGTTCTATTTGTATCATGCACAAATGTTCAAAATTTACTACAGTGAATCCAAGCCTCCTCTGCAAAAAACCCAAGAAAATACCAATGTATTCTGAGTGACCTATTTTTTCTTTCACAGTAATAAAGTTTGAAAGACATGGGATCATCAGCTAAAGAAGCCAAAGTAAAATAAGACATTCTCATTACCCTGCTACTTACTAAAGTTTAAGACCAATGTTAAGACCATGACTGCAGTACCACATTCACCTGGCACTACATTTTTCTTTTTTAACCTTCAAATAAATCAAAAGTAAGACCTGAAAGTTCTGCCAATTTTACACTTTTTCTAAAATATGCTTAGCAATTAGTGAGGACATCTTCTTGAAGCCTCAGTATGTTATTCACAAATCTAAAACCCCTGGCCATGATCAAACTAAAGACTTCAGGATCTCATTATTGTATTAAAGACTCTCAGCTGCTAAGAACACCACTATTCAAAAAAAAAAAAAAAAAAAAAAACCCAAAAAACCAAACCAAAAAAACCCCCCCAAAAACAAAACAAACAAAAAAAAAATCCAAAACAAAACAAAAAAACCCAAAAAAAACCCCACCAAAAAAACCCCAACAAACAAACCACAAAGGAAACATTCATTTTGTATTTTTAATTAAAACCTTCAGAAGACACAGTCCTGTGGCCACATATATGGCCAAGCATGAGTGAGGCACTCTTTCAATGCCCTTTTGCTAAATATTTTAAAACTGGAGCCGTTCTTCGGCCCCCCTTCACTGCATCTTTGCAAACATATGATCTATGAATGCAGTCCCTGCTGCAGGCAATAGTGTCGGTTCCAAATACGTCACGCTCTGCTGCCTCTTGATTTTCTGTTGCAGAATCGACGCAGGGCAAGCCTCTTTTATAATGGACCTAATTAACACGCTGTGTTCTGCTCTGCTTTGATAAAAAAACAGATTGCCCACATAGTAGTTCAAAATCAGATCTCTAAGAAAACATTAGCCTTTGGGTAAAAATAAAACAAAAGCTTTCCAAATATTGTCATCTTGTAGTAATTTAATTCACTTGACTTTTTCTTCACTTATTTTAAAACAGGAATAACACCAGCATTTTCACAGTACTGTTTTCAGTATCAGGAAAAATTACATCAGAAGGGACTCATCCCTTAAATAATGAAGCAGGAGAAAGGGGTTAAGCACTCTTTCAGGCCATGAGTCACAAAGCTCATGTCAGAGCAGTAAAACAATGCAAGAAGGGGAGGCTTCTGAATTTAGTGGGTACAGTGTCATACCCCGAATTACTACTATTATTTTTCAGATACAACTTGAATAATTTTTTCTTCTGATGTCAGCACTGAGCCTACTAGCAGTCAAAAAATATCAGGTCAAATGTTAGAAAAGCTGAAGATAAATTAGAAATCAATTATTTAGGCTGCATTCAATCATTAATATCACTTCACCAGCATGTGCATTTTCCCCTTTTATCAAAGATGGGAGAGACCTGGAGAAGAGTGAGAAGGGTGACTAAACAACACAAGGCACAGAGTGAGCTGCTGCACTTTCTAAAATGAAATAAAGACATAGCAACCTCAGTGACTAATGAAGGGTATCATAAAGACATTGTTTTGAAATTATGAGTGGTAAAAAAGTGAGTAGAATTGGACTGATCAATACATTCAAACGAATGGGCACACCATTAGAAGAAATAGTGCCATTTGTACAAGAACACACACTACACAATACATCACTTTTAAGGTTTGGAAAAGCGTAGCACTAAATGTCAGGGCAGTAAATATTATCACAGGTTCAAAAGTAATTGGGTAAATTGATGTAAGAACAGGCCATCATGGGCTAATAAATGAGGGAACGCCACCCTTAGCAACATACTAGCAATACCAAAGCAGCATCTGCATGTCAGCCCCATCTCTATATTCTCCCTGTTACTGTCCACTACTGGTGATAAAGTGGCAGCCTAACAACCTTGGTCTGTCTTGGCATTGCTATTACTGGGTGTTCTAGGAAACTCAGGGAAAAAAAAAAAAAGTGTAACTGCAACAGGAAAGGAAAAGTGCTCAATTAGAAAGGCAAAATGCACTGCCCAGGGAAGTCAGTCAGTCATCCGTAGGGAAGTAATGAGACTCAAAACTACTGCTCTTAACCATTTCTGGTTTGCTTATTTTTTAAAGTACGTTTGAGCTTGGTGGAATTGAGTATTTTCAGGGAAGTTTACAAGTCGAGTCAAACAACACTTTTCACACATGTATCCATGAATCCAGAAAAAACCCTTTGCCAGAAAAAAGTGTAAGGCATTACTTCATTAGGCCAATGTGTACAGTTGAATAAACAAGACACAATTTCCTGCATTTGAAAGGATGGGAAAAAGAAACCCAAACAGCACAAAAGACATGAAAACCAAATGGAGCTTTTAAAGCACAAATGACCACTAAAGCCATATATGATCCCCAGTTTTGGAGATACTACTATTTAATGCCACACACTGTAGTCCCTCAGAATCCACTAGGCATCACTCTCTGCCATTAAATAGAACTCCAAAGAAACCTGGAAAGGTGGTCAGGTAATGGAGAGATTCATCTTGGAAGCTACAGAGCAATCTTATATGGGGCTTGGGAATACATCATTAACTAAGAAAAATTAATGAAATCTAAAAACGCAAAATTGTGTATTGATTGGTTTTGTTTGATTTTAAAAATGGCCCAGCAGGGATCAGTGTAGAAAGGCTGTGAGCAAAGTACTGACAAGCAAGCACATACTGCCATGGGATCCAACCCCACTGCAACTTTTAATAATTTCTCCTCTGAAAGAAAGCTGGATTTATCCATTACCAGTTCTTAAAACCAACAAAATTGAAGGAACTCAATTAAAGCATAAAGCTCTAACTAAATCATGTTTGCATTGAAATCTAGATAACAAGTGTAAGGAAGCATCAATGCTCCAGGAATGTTCCATATTATCAAATAAATAAAGAATAATATAGAGAAAGGCATAAATAAAAGAAAAAATAATTTAAAAAATACATGAAAAATGTGAAGAAAGACACATATAAAGACAGGCATTCAGAGACTGAATGAGAATAAGTTGTTTGCCTGGTCAACAGATAAAAAAAAACTTATTGCTAATACAAGCCACTGTGGCATTTAGTAAGATAGAAAGGACCACTGACTTCTATTTGAGGTCAATGTACTGAAATAAATCTAATAATAAAGGTAAGCTAGAAGTGTCAAATTCATCTTCCACTAGGAAAACAAGAAAAATATTTTCTGTAGAGAAAAATACAACATTTAAATATTCTGCAGACAAACCCTTCCTTAAAAAAGTAAATATAAGTTCAAAATAAAGAAGGAGGTGGAAGTCTGGTTACCATGTCATGTTAAGTGTTTCAAGTGTGCAGCACTAGACAGAGATGAAAGAAAAGGTATCACTACCCTTAAAACATGGATCAAGATTTTTATAAAAGTTCAACTGGCTTTCATCATCCCTGCAATGGAGGAGAGAATAGTGATTTCACTATTTCTGGCAGAGGAGTGGGCAAACAGCCACCTTGAAAAGGTCCTCAGTCTGAGCATCACCTCTTCTAGGCCATAAAGCAGTCACTAGTATCTTAGAATAAGATAGGAATTGAAAATAAGATGGAAACCTGCCATTTCAATGCACATGCTGCAGAAATAGATGCAGAAATTCAAAATTAGATAATGAAGTTGTGGAGTGTTTTTAAACCATTACTTCAGCAGATGGAAAGAGGCCAAGACTTGGATCTTCTGCTCTGTCAGCAGAAGATACCAAGACTGTTACTGGAATGAAAGGATGTGTGACTTCTGTGCTTCATTTTTTCTGTATGTGTGAGCACACCTATAAGATCACATCCTCAGGGGATAGAAAGGAGACTATTTAAGCATCTCATTCTGCATTAAATATCTAATTATTTCGCTTGGGTAAGACAGCAGAGCTGCTGTGCATATGCAAAACAGAACTTTCATCACTCCAGTGTATTTTTCAGAGAATAGTTGGTCCTTCAAATACCAAGATGGGCTTTTAGTAAACACACAAAGAGCATGCTGAAAAGCTACAGCCTAAAAGCTTCCTTGAGCCCAAGTTAAATGAAAGGTAACCCTTTGCATTCACTGCATATTCAAAGTGCCTTAGAGTGCAAATAGCTCTTATATAGTAAATATATCAACCAATTTAATACATGATAGGAAGAATCATCTCTAAGACTCGTGGAATGGGAGAATTTTCACCTTCCATGCAACCTCATGCAAGTTCCCGCACCACTTATTAAAATGGATCATGCCCCATTATGTTACAGCAAAACCACAAAAAAGAACTCAAAATAAAATACAATATTCTTTTGTTAATAAGCTGCATTATCTTGATGCTCTTTAGAGAAGGCAAGAAGATACAAATCCCATCATAAAATAGTACACCGCGTTGGAATTATTTGCTGTAGACTACTTCCTTCAACCACAGAGATCCATTTCCTTGGATCTGTACTTAGGACTAAGAATACCCTCCAAGGATAGTAAGAAAGGAAATACTATGAGTGGGAAGTGTCTGCATAACAATATGGGAAGTGCCAGATACATTTACAGTATTTTGTTTTCAAAAAGAGGAGAGAAAAAAAGAACACAAAAGAAGTAAATGACAACTGAGGATGTTACTGCCCAGAAAATGAAAACCTATCACATGACTAAATAAATAAGACTTTCAACTGCTGAAAATGAAAGCTAGCCCTCACCTCAGTAAGTTCTTCAAATGCACATCGAGCCACACACCCCAGCTGACAAAACTCTTCCCTGAAAGTACAGTGAGCTTGCTCTTAGGAAAAGCAAAGCAAAAATGTCCAGGACAAACCCTCACAATCTGCTTTGGACATGAACAGAAAGGGATTATTAGTTTCTTTAGTTGGGAAATGTTTAGCAGCTTATCTAACTGTACTGCCACTACTTGGGAAAACCACTAATATGGAGAAACACAAAAATCTGAAAATTTATTACTTACAGCTCTTTCAGAGGTCTCTTGTGTATCTTAAAACATTTGTGTCCTGTTAGTGGTTACTGTATCTTACCAGGAAGGCACAAGAGTTAAAGAGGAAGAAAGCACATTGGGCATTTCTGCTATATAATTTGGAACTGTAGGACATGTAGTGTGGTGTCACATTCTCTTCTGAAGTCATATTCTCTTTTCAAAAAAGACTGAGCCTGTTGGTAATGAGCCATAATTTTTACAATCAATTCTTAATGCCTCTAGTAAAATCTGTCAATGTTTGTAGCACGTGGCACTGCAGAGCAATCTATTTCAGACATCCAGCACTCATATTCCCAATCATAATTACCAAGTCTAAATGAAACCACTTGAGATGTACTGTCTAACTAAAGTAAAATAAGAAAAAATGGTAGCACTGGAAATATTTATTCTGGAAATTTTGAAAGATGCAGTCTGGTACCTCCAATTTTAAAGGGCTGGCTGAACACCTTTACCCTCAGAGGCAAAACCAATCCAGTACTTAGAGACTCCCAGGCTTGTCCTATGAACAGAGATACAGCTACCAGTGTTGGCTTCCACCTGATGAAAGGAAAAAGGAACTCTTGGGTGAAATGCTCCTGGGCCTTAGCAATGAGATAAATGGCCCAGGAAAGCCTAAGGATAGGCTCTCTCCACACTATACTTTGCTGCCTTGTGTCTTGAACAGTCAGGGCAGTGGCCTGCACTGTCTTCCCAGGACTTAACAGCCATCACAAGATGGTGACAGTCTACTGGCAAAGGGAATCTCACTGAACACTCACGACCAAACTCAAACACTTTTGAAGACAATGACCCAGGCCTTTTATTTCTCAAGTGAACAATTAAAAGTAAGCATATAGAAACCAATTTCAGGAATGAAATGAACACCAGCTGCATCTCATGTGTGATTTTTAGCTTCTATACATCCTTGTATCAAGGATCAGCATCTAACTGTTATTTCTCCTGAAAGCTTATTAAGAAAGATAACTCATCTGCAGGAGGCAGAAAGGCAAACACCATAGTTCAGTTTCCTTTTACATAAGACATATTATACAGTGGAGTGGAAGGCATAAATGTCTGTCAGAAAAGTGTACCTCTGCTTTAGTACCAGAAGAGTTATGTCTAAGTGGATCCAAAGGGGAATAGTAAAAGATAACAGGTCCTTGGCAGGCAGACACAGATACATAAACAGACTGTTGCTCAAGCTTTCCAGACAGTCATATTATCCTATAACCACAAAGGTCCAGAAATTCCCAGTGGTCTCAGATGAGGAAGAAATCTTGTTTACTTAGGTTTTCAGGACTGTCTTGTATAGCACCTCCAGAAGCTTAGTCATCAACTGGAAAAACTTCTGTTATTTAAGGCTCATAAAAAGAAACTGACAGACAAAAACTCCACCCTGCTCTTGATCCCAGAGCAAAATACTCCATCACGTAGGCAGCAGGACAAAAAACATGTGGGTGAGAAGCAGAAGGAAGAACAATGTGGGATGTGAAAAGCCCCACTGAAATCTCGTCTTTACTCCTCCTATTTCTCAGCTGATATTTTTTGACTATCTTAACCATGAAAATCCTTTCCTTCTGGAAAATATAACGGGCACTTTAACTCACTATGATCAAGTGAGGGGGGCCAGAGGTCACAAGCTAGTCTGAGGTATGCTCTGTACAAGCAGCTGCAAAATATACCACCAGCTGAAAAAAAATCAATGAAGATCTGTCAGTTCATGAATTTAAAAGCCATATAAAACAATGTGCAGTACAGGAACAGATAAAGATTGAAGCAAAGGTCCAGTGTCTTAGTGAACTTTGCTAAATACCAACTTGTTGAAAAAAAAATACCTCCAATTAGCTCCTTGTAGCAAGGCTCAGTCTTGAAAAGAACAAGTGCTTTATCTGTCATGCAACCCAGTACCCAATTACAAACCAAATCTAAGCGGCTTCATTCCTTGTAACAACTAGGTTTTTAATTTTCAAAGATTTTAATGCCATGATGTTTCAATACATAATTACTCCTTATAAATTACAACAAATTTCTGCAACACAGTAGAGCTGAAACTACAAATTTATAATTTGTTCTTTCATAAATCTTTTATATTATTAGCCAGTCAAACAGATAATCAGTTTTGACATTTTAAAAAATTGTTACAGTTCTAATCCGAAAGCAGTATCTACTAGAAAACAGTCTGCTACTTCAAATGCTTTGAAAATACAAGCATATATTCATATTCTCTTGCAATAGGAAATAAGAGGTTTTGTGGGCTAATAATTTCATCCTTTTATTCCAAAACTATTTCTAAATAAAGATGACAAAACAGAGGAAAGAAACATATTGCAGATGCTGGGAGTGCAGTAATCCCTAGGTTGGTTTTGTTTTTCAAGGTCAGTCATCTGAAAACTCAGACAGACAAGATGTGTTCTTTTCAGATGGTAAGATGCTTTAAGGACTTTGGAGAAAGAAGTTGGTGTAGTATTGCAGCTCCCTGAGAGCCACCCTCCTGGACTACGATCAGTTCTCACTACTCTGCTTCTCCTGTGTTTGCCCAGTAAGGACTCAATATTCACTTACTGGACTCCTCTAACACACCAAAATTTAGGAAGATGAGAACCCAAAAAACTGATACTTGACTCCTACAGAAGCATGAAGCCTTACACTCAAACATTGTGAAGGAATAGTCCCAAAAACCTGCTGTCTTTCATTGAAAAACCTCTCTTGAGCTGCAGAGAACAGCACTGAATCAGAACTGAAGCACTCTAAAGTTACTAACTACCTTATAAAGGTACAATATCCATACAAGAGATTCTTTCTGGTATGAGTAAAGAAGAGAATAATGAAGACTGCCCAATGTCAGAAGGTCACCACATGCAGCTGAGGCTGAAATTCTCACCTCTAACTCAGGAACATTCATCAATCACCAACTTCTGAATTGCTTCAGTACATGAAGACAGTGATTTAAATACTTCTCTCTGAACAAATACATGACACGTCACGTGACACTTTCCAAAGGCTGTTTTTTGTAAACTTTTACTCAACTGTCAAACTCAGCCCTTTTATTCACAAAATAGTGGTGTCCATTCTGACCATGATCACAGGAATTGAGCTTGATGAGTAACAAGAGAAGCTGGTGTTGAAAGGGTTGTGGCAGAAGAATTGGTACCACTTCACATCCATTTAATTGACTTCTTAATGCAGAACTATTTCAGAGCAAGGAGGAGAGACTGGAACAAGAACATTTTTGCTAAGCAAAAACTGACAGGTGGGAACTGACTGGAGAAACTCCTGTAGTTAGCTATGAGAGAATTCTGAATTTTTCTGAAGGTATTTTGGGTCAGCATCTAAGTTACAAAATCAGGAAAACCCCCAGACAATAGGCAAAAGACAAGGAAGTTCCTCAGTCAGAAGGAAAACAAGAAGTGTAAAGCTGAAGTGTCAAAATCATCAAGTCAATGCTGAGCTGAAATGCATAAAAGAGCCATGAAAGAGAATAGTAAGAAAGCTAAAAATAACTTGTGTTGCTTCAGATGGAGGACCTGAGTCCTTCCTCTTTTTTCAGCAGAAGAGTAAAAAAATACTTTGAAACCTTGCCATGCCTATCAGTGCTGACTCAAGGGCATCACACATCAATCCATATCATAAAAAATAGGCTAACAGCTCCCACAAAGAAAACAGTATCTGTGTCATCAGGAGAGAGGAAAAAAAAAAGAAATTAAAAATAACCCTAAAGATGAAAGAAGGAATGTGGCTATCCACTTCTTGCTTATGCTAAGCCAACCAGTTCATCTTAATTTGTGCATACTATTGCATCTCCCAAGAGACACAGCTTTGCTCTATTGTTCTGCAATTTAACTCAAAAATCATCAAACCTCATAAAGGGAAGTTTGTGGAGGTTGTTGGAGAAGAAAACTAGAATACATCATCCTACAGAATACATGTGCTATCTCATTTCAAGTGCATTCCTGCATCTTGGGGAAAATTCAGAACAACTACAAGGGAAAACAGTCTTCATGGACAATTGATCTTTTGGATTTCATTACAGCACTTTAACCTAAATAGACTTTTAAGCCTAGACATTATCTGAATCAAAACACGCTATTTTAATGAAAAAATACAGCATACAGAATAATTTTAGCATATACAAACATCCAAATTCTAAATTCATAAGAATACATGAGGAAAAACAAAACATACACATACAACTTGCATCTTTTGCAGTTGTGATGCCCTGGGTGTACCACATTACTCGTAGCTGTAGCATACAGCAGGATAATGAACATCAAAGGATCAAGACTGTAAATTGTTGAATTTATACCATGGAGTTTTTACAAGATAGCTTGGCAACTTCCTCTGAAGTATGAATATCTTTAAAATACGACACACATTTGTATTGCCTAAGGTCTATTCCCATGCAATAGAAGTGACTTCAGTGGTAATGAACAGAGTGACCTCTAATCAACCAATTTGTCCTGCTCTCAGAATACCACATAAATCAGTTACTGAGGAGTTGCCAAATTCTTACTAAGTGCTTGAAAGCTCTTCCTAGATGGAAGTAACAGAATTAAATTCAGATGTTTTTGGATACCAGTGTCCAAACTCCAAATACTATATAACCATGTAAAGTTCACCCAAAAACAGGTGGGTTTATTTATTACTGAAGTCTATAAAATGTACTCCCAGACTCTGAATGTTATTTTACACAAAATGTAAAGCATCTCCCCATCTTTCCAAATATTGAGAATTATTATGGATAAATCAAGGCCTTTTTTAATCAACCTACATTGCTCACTTCACTCATGTGAAAAATCTTGCGTGTAATTTTCTCTTCACACTGGAGCTGCGTTGTAGCTATAAGGAATTTATTTGTAAATGCCAACTTCCACCAAACATGGATGAATTCCTTGAGTTTCCTGTAACTGACAAATGTTAAGTCTGACAACCTTTATTTGCTTCTTCTCAAACAGCAACTCTCTGCCACCACTGACAGCTTAAGCAGCTACTTTCCCGTCCTTCTTACCGTGTTGTGCTGGAGATTTATTTTTGGCTGGGTCTGCTTCCCAAACCCATTCACGTCATGTCCACACAGACGCGCATACCAATGCAATGGCAGGATGTGAGGGAGGAACGCCAGCAGACCATGGCAAGCACTGCATCTGAATCACGCTGTGCAGGAGGCATCTCTGCCCTCACCTGTGTGCAAAGGCAGCCCAGACAGATTTGTTCCTCAGGGTTCACCGTAGCCACTGAAGTGCCAGTTGCAGCACAATTATAACAACAGCAGACCACGATGAGACCTCGACCACGGTAATAACCACGCCAAGAAACGTTTCAGGATTTTTTCTGCTGCTCTCTGCGGGTACAGCGTAATTAGCTGGTTATTTGCAGTGGAGCTGCAAATATATCATTAATCTTTAAATAAAATATGTACATTGGACAATTTCCCCCTTGCACAAAGCAAAGGGTTTGATTTTGAACATGTGAGGGTTAATACAGTACAGCAGCTTGAAAATTCTGTTATTGCTAGGTGCTGTCAGCAACGTGAATGCTCAGAATACACAAGTGAAAATACCCCCATCTTTGTACCTCTCAATGGATCTAAGTGAATACAGAAATACATTCAAGATCATAGACACAAAGAAATTGCAAGAACAACTGAAGATGAAGCAGTGTTTTCAGAAAAAGGGAAGACCATATATACATATTAGAAAATATACATTTAAGGAAGCTTTGCTGGAGAGTTTTAACCTAATTAGTTAATTCTTCTAGAATCAAACTATTTCACCGAGGCAACATAACTTTTGGGATAAAGGGCAAATCACATATGAGTACCATACAACTCACAGTACTTCAAACATGGTATTTACCATTAAAATAATGCACGTGCAAAATATGCTGTTTTGTCTGTTACTAAGAAACTAAGCAATGTACTTAAACACTTTGGAAAAATAATGAAAAAAAGTAATGTAAATTAAGCTGAAAATGGAAGAATTTAAAACGATTTTACTGTCTTCTGCTTTCTCTATAAGAGATTTTTAAACATTGAATTTCAAACAATGCTTTGTAATTCCTAAAATATGCTATTCTGGAAAATAATTAAGGAATCCAGTTACATTCCCATTGTTCAAACTCAATATAATTAATTGCATTTTGATTTTTCATAAACATATACAAAAGTACATTTTTGTATATTTGAATTCTGACTTGCTTGGCATTGCAAGTATTTTTTACAAAACAAGTTTTCTGATATGTTTAAAATACAGCTGCATTCCAAGCAAGAAGCTAGAAGCTACACCAATGAAAACACATTGCACCATTAGCCTTCATAGATCAAAGTGACTGGATAAAATTATTTGAAATACAGCTCCTTCCAGAGGTTATTAAAATTCTGTGGGGTTTTTTGTTTTGGTTTGGTTTTTATTGGGGTTGTTTTCTTTTTTTTTTTTAATCTGTAGAGACTGGGAGGAGAGGACTTGACAGAGTTCTCCCCCCTTTCCAATTGGACAGGAAAAAATTGCCTCGCTGATTTAAGCACGAAAAAAAATTGTGTTGATGCTTCCTATGAAATCACAACAGGATTATTTTTAAGTGTTTTCATTAATTACATGGTAACCTGGCATTCTTTGGGTGGTGAATAAAAGAGGAAAAGCATTTATTTCCCATAGAAACAATTGCCTGTCAAACAAAGCATAAAAAGACAAAAGGCAGAAACACTGTTTCAGCTCGAATGCCTTAATGTCACCATTTGTCACGCAGCACTTGCTCAGAAAAGCCCGAAGTACAGTCAACTCTGCTCCTCTTTACACCGTGCACTCTCTCCGTCGGTACAGGATTAAAATGTGCCCGGCCTGACGATGAAACAGCAGAGCCATCGCACATTGTTATGCAACTCACTGTCTGCAAGGGTGGCTCGTAGCTCCTTCTTTATTCAGCAAGTGCCAAGTGCATGTTTAATCAATGTCACAGCTCACCACTGTGTGCAACTAAAGCCACTGTCATTCCTCTCTTCAGATTTGCCTAGCTGAGTTATGCAATGCTCCGAAGAATACCTTGGAATTCTTTCCAGAGGCTCTGAATGCAGGTGTGTGACAGCGTTCACACTACTGCCAGCAAAGCAGAGCTCTTTTCATCCTTTTTCAGGCTGGACTAAAATTACATAGTGTGACTGCACGTAGTTCGCTGCATTTGGAATTACAGCATGTCAACGTGAGAAAGCCTCTTCAGACGGCTGCCACAAAGAGTAAATCAAAGGCTGGGTGTTTCTGAAGTCTTAATAAATAACTAAGTATAACTGAATAAAACCAGGAGCTGTTTGTATTTTTTTTAAAGACAAAACGAAACAGCATGCATTTTGTTGCTCTGCATCAGCTAAGGAAAAAAAGCCTTGATTTTAAGGAGAATTAGTCAACAGTGAGGATCATTACGAGAAAGAGCTTTACTGTTTTTTCGACTACACTTCCTTTAGTGGATTACTGAGAAAGAACACAAATCATTTGGAAGATTCTGCAACATTATTATCCTCACCGATAAACTTCATCAAGAAACTGTTCGTGCTCCTATCTGGTCTGTCTGAGAGAGGAGAGCAGCCCCTTCATGAAGATAAAAGCCTGGCTTGCCACTGAATCGACGAGTAAGAAGCATGTCTGATGACATTTTATTCCTCATGCAATGTAGGGTAAGAAATACCTTTTTTTTCTAACCTTTCTGTAAGATATGCTCTGAGCTGATGACATTAATAAGACTCACAGCAGAAATACGGTAACCTCTAATGATTAAAGCTGTTTGCCAGGAGAGAAAGATGCCACTGCACTATAAAATGATTGTATATCTTCAGTAAATTGGAGTGATCTGAACTAGTAGAAATCCCCATCAAATTTCTGATCAATAAAGCTAAAACAGCATAGCAGATTACATACAAGATCAACATCCAAGTCACCAATGAACATAATTTTAGAGGGAAGATGTTTCTAGATGATATTTGACTGTAAATTAAGAGTACAAGAGCAGCTAAGTAATAGAAACGACCTGTCAACCTCACTTCTGCAACCAAAAGAAGATAACAAATCATATATGCATCTGTAAATGTCTACTTGAATTCTTATATTGCATAGAATGCTGCTACTATAAAAGCACTAACATCCTGTGGCATACTGCAATAATCAGCATATATGACATCCACCTTTATATTTGAAGAGACAGACATTTTCTGTTAAATGTTTACTGTTGCATGGATGTCCAAAAGCTGATCTATTAAACATGAAAAGGATAAGATTTCACTTGCAATTGTCTGCTTGGGGCTCACTGGTGAAAAACAACTGTGATGCTGTATCAAAGAGGCTTATTTTCCATGTTTGAAAACAGCAGGCATGAATATTTTCAACTGGTTTTGTTATGTGGCAGTTCAATATCTAAGAAGAGCTGAAAATGCATATAACCTCCCCAGGCATTTCAGAGTATTTGACAATGCTCACATAGCTGCTTTCACCAGTTTCATCTTTTATAAGGAAACTAATTAGCTGGCTAAAGATAAATTTAAAATGCCTTTTAATAAAGACATATGTAATAAAGCATATCAACTGGCTTGAAGCACCAAGCTATTTTTCACTCCTATCAAATCTGTATCTATAAAACATTTATTTTTAACATGGATATATTAATACAAAAAGAAAATAAAAGACAAATGCAACTCAATAAAGGCAGCATTAAGAAATGTATGAAGAACTACAGAATTGTTTTGAAAAAGATCAAAGCTTGCGTGTTTGTCAGACCAGATTTACCATTTGCTTTCTTTTTTCTAGCTAGCTGCCAGAATACTGGTGAAGGTATTTGCAGGAAAAATGGGGACCTCTGCCATCACAACACTGGAAGATGTAAAAAGGCAAGAGGAGAAAGAGGAGAAAGAAGAATCTATTCTAGCACTGCTTGGGATTATTGGAACTGTGCTCAATTTATTTGTTATTGTTTTTGTGTACATCTACACTACACTTTGATGACATTTTTGAAAATCAATTGTACAGCACAAAGTGCAAAGAGCTGCAATGGTAAGGATGATTTCTAAATTTAAAGCAAAAAGCCCACCTCTCTCTGAAGAGAGTATCAAAAACATTCCAGAGTGAAGTGTCTGGCTAAGGGTGCTGCATCAATGACTGCAAAGTGTACCTATGAGCCCAGCTAGGGTGCTAAATTACGTAAATGAAGGCAGACCAAGTACAACTTCTTGTTGGTAACAGATGAAATCTGAATAGCAGGATCAGAGATGGCACTGTTTTATTGCCAGCAAACATGCAAGACAGAAATGCAGGCAAACAGTGAAAACAATCAGAATATAAGAAGATATGAACTAAATATATAAGTAACTATAAGCAAGTCTCATGCTTTCTATGGTTTTGTGCAGTATGTCTCTTCATAGCTGAGACCAGAAAACAGGCAAAAGGGTTTTTCTTTTTAGGCCACCATAATTTAGGCTTATAACTTACACTAATGTATAATGAGTGTGGAAACAGGAACACTGTTATACTAAAAGTTGTAATATTAAAAATAAATTTTTAACTATTGACTATATTCTGCAGCATTTTTGTTAGTCTTGTGGAAAGCTGGAAAAGGTTAGATTTTCTTGCCTTTACTAAATTTGTATTTGAAATCATCATGCTATACTGACAATGTGCTTTTCTAATTAAAAATACTTTAAAGTGGTGTGAAAAAATAAAAAATAATTTTAGTACTTTTAAGTTATATTGATAATTCAAATGACACACTAATACATATTCTCTAAATGAAAAAAAAATCTTAAATGACATTTTCTATATCACCATTTTCAGAATGTGTTTAACATAAACCAATTACAATTCTCATGTTTTCACCCCGATGTGTATTTTCAAGTAAAACATATCATGCAAGGATTCACAGTGTTGCATGGAAAACAGGCTTAACCTTTGTCCAGAAGTCTGTACTTTCCCTTTCTGGACCAGGTCCTGAAGAAATTTTCCCTTTTTGCACAGTCTATGATTGTGGCCCAGAATTGCCACTCTTAAGCATACTTCACAGAACATATCGTTTGGCTACTGAAATTAGTGAAATTGATTCCACATATTTAATTAAATCTACATATGCCTTTAAAGTAGATCCAAAGCTGCAGTCTGAGACCATAGAAGTTTTTGTATACATGAATGTATCTCACATGTACCTTATAATGAAAATGACTTTTGAGAGCTTAGGATTAAAAACTCATTAAAGCAGTAACATGAAAAAAGTAAAATGAAACTGATTTTAATACTTTTCTTACTATTACCTGTGCCACAGAGGAACAACAGAGCAGCTGCATTTCTGAATATCAGCTCAGTTTCTTCTAGGCTACAAAACTACATCCAGTCCCTCCATAAAATGACATGTGAAGAAATACATCCCTTATACAGGTGATAGCTTATTATTGTACAGAATTTGGTAACTGCTAAATCCAATGAGCCTTTGGAAGTCACTCTGAAACCAGTACATGCATAGAAAAAGGTCAGGGACCTAGAAGAGAATGAATTTGGCAGTGATATTTCTGTCAATTGCAGAAACACATTGCAACACTGATTTGTGGACAAATGAGGTGGAAGATGGTATGTTCTGGTTTTGCAACCCCGAGTTGCAAATACTGACAATACTGGCTCAACTACAGTAAATGATAAACAGAGCTAAGGCTGCACTGGCAGGAAGTACATGCAGACAAGAAAATTCATTCACTAGCCAGTCTTCAGCAACCCTCTATTACATGTATACTTATTTTCAGTATATGAAGCACCAAAGCATTCTGTAAAACTAAGCTATATTCTAGAGGAATTATGCAGGTTACTAATATTTAAGACTACAGAACAGATAATTACCATTATTAATTTTTTCAATATACTTCTTATATGTACATACTTATGTATATTATTGCATTTAATCTCATAATACCAGGATATTTGAGATGGGTCTCTGAAATGAAAGAACACCTGAAAAGTGAAATTCAGGTAGAAATTAGTGCTGTTTATTTTGATCCTGAAGTTATTTAAAACGTGTCAATTCTGTGAAATAAATAAATTTTATTTCATATCATTTCAGTGCATAGCTCTCTTCTTGAAATCGTGATTCAACAAGTACAGCAGCATTACAGTGAAATACTGCACCTTTTATTTGCAAGTTCTTCAACAGCAAAACAGACAAAAACCAATCCCAAAATTATAACCAAATGTGCAAAGGGTCAGCATGATTCTTTTACCAATGAATGAGCTTATTAACATTAATGAAGGCTAGGAGAATTTTTAATTTCAGTAATTATATGCTGTCTATCTAAACTGCCACTGTACTTCTGAATTCATTTATAGCAAAGGCTTTGACCCTTAGAGGGAAGTCACAGGGTAACACTATCATTAGATTGCCTCAGCATACAAGTTACATTTTGTTTTAAAACAGCAATCTAATATTCTTAACAGGTAATACCTGCGGGCTGTACTCACGTGGACCTAAGTCTAACTTTAGTTAAATGAGCTCTAATAAACAGCTTTGGTACTTAAGAATTTCACCAACAAAAAGTATCTTAACAGCAAATATCTCTCATTATACACAGCAAAAACTCAACCGTCTAGGGAGAAGCAGAGTTGCATGACGATTCAACATTTACACTGCAGCAGCATCGTCATACCTTCAGTGATGGATGAATAAAGAGCTCAGTGTACCTGCCTCAGAGTACTCAACATACTCAGTTCAGTGGGACTGGATTACTTGACAGAAAGTAAAACAACACCATGTCATGCCTTGAGTCTAAGTGTGATTGCTAGAAAAGAAATACTCTGTCTCCAGCAGACCAACCAGTGTAGTTCATGGTCTGAGGCCTGAACAATATGACTTCAATGGACTCAACTTACAAAGGTACATCAAAAGAGGCAGAAAAAGGAACACAGCACACTCACATTCAACAGATTTGTCCACAGTACTTATTAGAGTACCCCATAACAAGGTACTTGGCAGCAAGATAAAGCAGCACAACATTAATGAATCCACAAATCCATGATGTGGTAGTACTTGGTAAACCATGAAGTGCACATTGGAAGCAAACACTGGACTCTCATCAAGTGGAAAATGCTAGTCAGCAAAGACAATCCTTTTAGCAAAGCCCTCCCACAGAAATGTAGCATCTCTTCTCAGCAGTCAAACCCAGGGAAGACTAAGCTCACATAAGGCTACAAGCTATGCTGACTTTGTCCACCAAAGAAGGAAAGAACCTAAGAAAAGAGCATGCAAGAAAATCCCAGGTAAAATTACAGTATCATCTGCTTCCTGGAAGCCCGGAAATTCAAACAAGGAGAATTCAAGCAGAATTCTGCAACTTGCTATGAGGTCTGTTTTCCAAGGAAAAGGTGATAATAAACCTGTCTCGATATTCAGCTTTAAACAAGTCTAAGTCATCTCAGGGTTTGCTAGATACTAGTTTAAGGACAAACTAGTACGAAACTATTTTTTACCATGAAGAGAGTACCTAATATTGTGGTATTGACAAATCTCAACTTCACTCAGCTTCTTACTGTTCAAGGATATTAAAAAATAGACAGTCCCTGCCCTATTCTAAAAGTCACTTGATTTTCCTTCTGTTTCATGACTTCTTTCCATTGTCTTGTCTCTATAAACCTTGTTGGCTACAAAGACTGCTCTAAATACTGCTTTCTTCTCTCCCACTTGCAAATACTAGCTTGTATTAGTTTCCATAAACCTATCAGTCAAATAACTCTTACTTGTATTAGTAAAACCTAGACCTTCAAGATAATGTATGGTCACACATTGGGTGGGAACCTCTTGTTGTACAGTGCCAATTTTATTGCTGAGCATTTTATTCAAGAGAAGTGTTCACATATTTAAAAGAGTCCCTAAATTCTTTCTAATGAAATGTGCTGTATACAAGACAATAGTGACAAGGTTTTACGGTTTTAGTTTTTGGTGTGAAATGTGCATATGTGCATGGTAATGAATACATAATGAATACAACATGCTAGATGTTTCATGATACAGAAGTTAAAAACTACATCCATTTCATAAATGTAAATATGACTTAAGTCTTAGGAATAAACATAGGTATAAGAAAAAAAATCTCACCGCATTGCAAAATTAAACCTTTTTCATTTACAAAATGCAAGGTAATAAAAGCCAGAGTAATGCCATAACAAGACATGAAAGAAACACCAAAAAAATTATCAAGAAATGGTGAGGATTACAGCAGGTATTGCCCCTTGTGACGAGAGCTATCTTGCATACTAAGGAAAGTTCTTCAAAGACAGATAAACCTTCCTTCTCTACAAGAAAAAAGCAATTATAGAAATTAATTAAAGTGGTCAGTTCACAATTTTCAAGGACTTCACAATCATCTCACTTTGATGCAGATGAAGCTGCAGAATGTATCACAGCAATCTGGTTTGTACTGATTTGGTTCAAGGTGAAGTTTCTAAAAGATTAAACGTTATGTGAGCACCACTTGTCTGATCAACATTCCTTTTATCTAGAACTATACAGGTAACAACCTAGTCCATGTATGTTTTGGGCAAATAAAGCAGGATGCCAAAATAAACTTAAGCAACAAAAAACCCAGATAGATTTATAACCGTGACACAGACCAATCTGCCAAAAGAGCTTTGCAGGCTGGATGTGCCAGACCTGTAGCTAATTGAACATGTGTAAGCAAAATACAAAATTCACATCAGTACCAGAATACTTACAGTCTCACATTACCACAGAGTTACCAGCCTACTGTGCAATGAAAGGAAAGAGCATGCCTGCAGCTTCATTGCACATACTTCTTTATCAAATCTTCTCCCCACCCTTAATTTTATGTGTATGGTAGATACACATAGATATGTGAAGATCAATTGTTATTCCAACAATTACAACAAAACCTAAAATCTAGCAGAGTACCTTCAGTATAAGGATAACCTTCAGCTGGTCCCTGTACCCATTCAGTACCCATTTAAATCTGAAAAAGTTACAGAGGTGCTGAAAATCACTAATTTCTGTCACCATTGTGCTGGGCACAGCTTGTTCCTGCTTGGGTGCCAGAACCCAGGAACACTCTGTTAGCATTCTATATGCAGTATCCTAATTTCTCAGTCCAGCATGTTACAGGAAGAATACAGCTACCTGCTTCTTCCACATAAAAGTACATTTTGACAGCAGAATTTGCACTAGTCTGAAAATTAGAATACCATATACATGAGCATTACTATTAATGCTGTTCCCTTTCCTACTCTCCCTAGGCTCCTGTTCAGCCCTGCTAGACAAGAGACAGGTATTCAAGATAGAGAAATTTGAAATTAGATAAAGCTCTATCAGGAAAGACTCAAATCTGTTCTATTACATTGCATTGGTCTTCGAGAATTTAAAAAATAAAATTAAAAAAAAAAGTAGTAATAATAAAAAAGTAATCTCTGTATTTGAACTATAAACACATTAAGTGAATTTTTCAGTCCTACAAGCACCATACCAGAGCCTAACACAGCTTCAGAGCTTCTCAACCTGCCTCTCTTGTGTTAGCTATGTCTCCTGACACTCAGTGTCAGTGACACTGAGAGCCCCAGCACCACGTGCAACTGGCACTCATTAATGTGAAAATTATCTGCCTGCCTTTCAACTCAACAGTAATTACTGCACTGGAATGATGCCTTGTTACCACTAAGACAAACGGTTTTTGGGGATTCCTTCCCAACTAAATGCATCTGGCTCAAATATTAACAAAGAGAAGACATTCTTTCCAGAAGTCATCCTTTTTGCACATTTCCCTTTCATACTGCTGTCCTATTGTGCTTCCAAAAATGAGCTTGACTGATGCAGGATTGCAGTGTTATTATTTTTTAAATTTGGGAGAACACTGTTAATTATAGTGTTATACAGGCTTTTGAAAAAGTATAGCAGGAAACATTCATATTGCTTGGATCAATCAAAGGATAACAACCCTCAGATTTTACAGCTCTAAATTTCAATAGAAATAACCCCATTCTTTGTGAACTTGTAATCTGAAAAGTAGTTTTCATTTTTTTTTCTCTGAAAAGCAAGGTTTTGCTTTGCTTTTATGCAGTTTAACTGCTACATCTTTCCTAATTGTTGCTTGATCCTTCGCTTGATCTTTCCTAATTGTTAATGCACAGACACCTCCTGCCAACCACAAACAACAGGAGTTCTGCAGTGGAAAACATAACCTAAAATGAACATGTCTCACTGAAACTTTGCCTTTTCTTTGTACTTTGGGAAAACAAATGGTCCCTGAAAGCCAAACTAGCCTGAACTTCTTGCCATCAGCCACATATCTCATCTCTTCCATCAGTATCTGACTGTTCTCTCCCAGTTAAAGGTGACTTACACAGACAGATACATTCTTCTATGGAAAACAGCAAAAAGCAATTTCAGCAGCTGTGATTCATCTGTAACTCAGAACCAGCTGCTTCATCCTTTAGATAACATGGCATTTTGGCCAGGCCTTTCAATGACTCTTCCTTTTCCTCAACAAAGAAGAATTTATGAATATCTGTTAGAAAGATTACTTAAATCTTTTACTTTACAATTTCCTTGATTGTTTTACATTGTATTTGCAATTGCAATAATAAGCTTGGTCTATCATTACTTCATTTTCCTCACTGCAATATGTGCAAAACAGAACCAAGAAATTCATTGCAAAATTAGGGTGAGGTGCCAAACTGCAGACTAACAAGTGAAAAATCTATAAGACCCCAGCAGACTTTTTGAACTAGTTCCATTCCATCACACAAGATTATTTAATACCCCAGTTAGTACAAATTAAAAGAGCCACATTCCTGTTTTAGCCACAAGTAACTTTGCAAATACTTAAGACAGGGATGAGTTCTCTTTTACCTCTAACATAAAATATATGCTGTAATTCACGGAGCTATAACATTGTTTCATGAATTCACATCACCACACCCTCCAACTGGCATCCCAAAGAACTGCAGTAATGTGACAAAGACATTTATCAGTGGCTCCAAAAATAGAACAGGCAAAATAAGCTCCAAAACCAAATTACTTAGATTTGGAACAACTCCTCCACATACTTAAGGAATAAATCCATCTTTATAAACAAAGTAACTTAATAAAAATCCAAGCTAAGGCTCATCTCCATACTAAAGCCTGTCATCTAGTGAGACTGAACATAAATCACAAATCCAGTCTGCTGATTCCGTCATTAGTTCTGCACAGGCATTTGCTTAATTCATCCTGCTTCACGCCACCTTGTAAAACTGAAATGGCTTCCCCAGCAAGGTACAACATATCAGATGAAAATTATCAAAGCATCTTAGTTTTAAAATTATGAGCAGAAATAAGATTAAATCATAGAAATAATTTAGTTTTCCTTTAAAAAAATGAACAATTTAATTGTTCCCATATATCCAAAATATTTTGCAGTTCTGGTAAGATGCTTAGTTTTGTATTTCCTAAATAAAAGGAAAAAAACCTTTGATGAAGAAGAATTGCCCTACTATGTGTAACATTTACCCAATTCAGGCATACATTTCCTCAATTTTCTTGAAAATTAACATTTTTCTTCACAGTAAGTTTCATGGTCTTGTATGAAGTTCTCCCTCTCTGTGTATCTTCTGTAGCAGAACTCACATGTAAACTTTTCAGAAGAAAACATCACTTTCCTGTTAGTTTCAACAGTTGAAGAACTGAACTTCAAACTTAAAGAGATACTGCAACAAATGTGAGCACTTCAAGATTCCGTCTGATGATCCTATTTGATTTTGTTTTCCGAAGCTCAAGCGAATGTTCCATTAGTAAAATTCTAAATCGGCAAGTGTACAGAAATTAGCAAGAACCACCTGTTGTTTCTACAAAAACTGACTTGACAGAAGTGAGCCAGCTGTGACTCTGAAGGAGGCAAGGACACATTACCTGAGTCGTTGCGGAGGTACGAGGACATTGCTGGGATGAGACAAGACTGACTGAGCAGCTCCAGGAGAACGGATGGAAGCGCGCTGCTGTTTTGGCCTCTCCCCTCATGGCTTGTTTGAGTCTCTTCATTTGCTGTACTCCCTGCAGGATTTATGTAACTGGCAAGAACCTGAAATACACCAAAGTATTGAATCAAAACTGATTTATTTCACTCAAAAGAACATTGACTTTCCTTAAGATAGATGCCCTAACACTTCACTGTTTTGCGAATTCAGTTTTGATATTTACTTCAGTGGGCCCAAAGAGGTTTCAGAAGAATTTCTATACAATTATTAGATTATTCAAACTTCAGCTAATGATAAAATTAAATAACTACTATAATTCTGAATTATTTTAGCAGATCAATTAATATGAATTTTGACAAACCTGCTGGAGTTACTCAAAGCAAGAGTTTGCCAGCTCAGACCACTGAGGCCTGCAGCTGGCCAGCCCCTTTCACTTCAGAACACCAAGTACACCAACTGGCAGTAGGACTTTTCTTCTTTTCAACAACAAATGCTTCAAATATTTTTGTAACTTCCTTTGGGATGGGACTTCAGGGTTTATAGACAAAACAGTCAGCTATGGTGAGCACAAGAGTTACCTGGAGGAACAACTACTCATGAGCACGGCTCTTCTCTGAGCAAACAAAGAGCAGCCTTCCCCTTGGCAACAGTGGGAAGGCACCTCCTGACTGTACACCTGCCTGCCCCAAGGGTAGCTGTGGCTGATTTCACAGGCCCTTACTGTGTGTTGTTGATGTGTTTCCATGGGTCTGATTTGTACAGCTGTGCTCTCAAACTAAGGAACTTTGAGGTTTGACAGGCTGTATTGGTTAAAGTCCCATGGACTCTATTCACCTTTTCAGCCTCTTCTCTTTCATTCTCCCTCTTTGTTCTAACCCCCTTACCCATGGTATTTTGCTGCAGCATCTTATTTGCACCCCATATAATGGAATTTCTCTAAACCTTTCTAGAGCAGGAAATAAGGAAAGTCTGCTGTACAACTGACTGACATGTTCAGTAAAATGCTACTTCCTTCAACTGCTGAGTGCCCTAAGCAAAATGCCTCACTACTTCATGACTTATCACATTCAGAGCTAAACCTCTCCGTGGCAGAATACAGAATACTGCCTGGAAGCTTTGCTGAGAGTAATTTAGATAATTTTCCCCTTTCTTGCACAGAAAAATGTTTTCAGATTTAATTTATTGTACTTTTGCAAGGGCTATGATGATAGTGCCGTGTAATCTATACTGACTAAAATAACTGAGCATCAAAATGGTACCTTCATCAGGATGTGGACATGTTCAAAATTTCACCTCCTTTGTGCTCTAACCCCAGCAGGTTAGCTAACACTTTTGAACTGAGGGTTCTGTGAATTAAACTTTTGATGACTAGATACAATCTCATATTCTCTACATTGGTCCAAGATAACAGGGATTGGTTGGATTTCATAATGGACTGAAAAGCATGATGATGTAGGATCTTCTCCTTAGGTATTCAGAAGATATTAGAATTTTACTAAGAGCTAGATGTTTATTGGAGAACTACTGTTGTCATGTAATTGACATATGCAAGATTTTCTAGTATATGTGAGTGAGATTTTTTTGTATTGGCACAACACATTCATGGACACCAGTACCAGCTATGGGCACTTCCTTAAAGTGGAGTGAAAATATGTAAGAAATGAATAGGTAACACTGCTTGGCACACTAAACAAAATGCCTATTCCCACATCCTTCTCCTTTGATGGACAGTCTTTACTTTTGACTGGGTGCAGTGCTTTTGACAGAGGTGTGTGACAGCTCAAGGGAAATGCACTGCAACACCTCCTTGCTCAACTTCTCTTCAGAACTCACATCCAGGCCTTTTATGCAGCAGCCTTGTGACATCTGAAAATAGCCTTGCTCAAAATAGGATCTATACAATTTTCCATTAAGACAGTTGTTTGCAAATAATTTTTGCCCAAATATTGTAATTACTCTACTGTCTGACTGACAAAACTCCAGTTTTAATATCCATGCTTCAAGTGCCTCTCAATTATCAAAATTTCATAATTACACACCTGTAGAAGGCAGGTCACATGCTCTTCTTCTAGTCTTTGCTTAGTCAAGGCTTGTTCAACATCCCATCCTGAAGCTGTTGAGCCTGTTCCAAAGCCTGTACCCTTAGCCCAGTACAACTGCTGCTCTTCTGTTGATGCAGTATTGTGTGTACTTGACACCTGTGGCTAAGGTGAGAAAAAAAGAAAAAAGAAAATCACAATTATTTCATGATTTCATCTTAGTAACACTATCTTTAAAAAGCCTTTGTTATGCAAAAGAGTGTAATCCCAGTTTATTAACTTTATAAAGATATCATCAGGATCCAGTGAAATTCAAAGCTTTCCATAGGAAAGACTGCCACATATATGGAGTTCTAGTAAAGGTCAGCAGTAAACTGTTGAAAGTAGTTCTTCAATTTGATCAGTACTGTAAGCCCTTTAGTATTCTCTTTTAAGATACTATCACTGCTTAAATGATGAGAGGTATTAAAATGCTGCCTAATCAATATCATTCTAAACACCACAGCTCTGTAATTATTGCTGCTTAGAACCTAGTCAAGTCTAAGAACAGATTGAGATGAAGGAGATGGGAGTGGAAATGTTATCAAGAGAAGAGAACTGAAATGTTAAGATGCTCAAATATTTGCTGATTTTGAATAAACGCTCCAAAATAGCAAGAGGAGTAAGTAACATGTACAGCTCTGACACATAATCTCTGAGTCATTAAAATACACACTACCCCCTCTCTAGGTCAGAGCAAGGAAGTTACTCTTGCTTAAAATTTTCTGAGAGCGTATTTTTCCAACAGTGCTTGTACAGCTTTTACCAATGGTCTGCCTCAGTGATTTTAGTAATGTAACTCCAATATTAATCTGCTTAGCCCTCATGAAGTACTGCGGAAATATTTACACTAAGTTTTGAATTTAAGCAGGTCATTGCTGAAAAGTATGCAGAAAGAACTCTGATAAGCATTTTTTAACTGATGTTTTCAAATTTACTTATTTAGCACCCTAAACAAGTGACTTGCTACTTTCATTACTTGGTGACAATTAGCTGGAAACCACATCATGCAATATTTGTTTTATGGCTCCAAAAAGTTTCATTTTCTGTTCACACCTTAATCAGTTACTTTGTTAAAGATGGTATATCAAAGAAATGAACAGGCTGCAATGGTAAAAGAAATTATCACCTGTGAAATATCATACTGACAGTAGTCCAGGATAATCTTTAAACTTTTACACTGGGAATGTAATGTGTCTTGGTGATGAAACAGCTGTGTAGTTATTTTCATGTAGACATCACTCATTACATCACTCATGAACATGTTGTGCCTTTAACACTCGAGAGGACTGTCATGAGCACTGAATTAAAGCACTTAAGGGAGAGCCAGGCCCCAGAAATACAAGCCTCAGTGCAGGCCTGATGCATCTCTAGTTTCAAGTTACTATCTATCACTTGAGAGATATGAATTATGAGAAAGCAAGCTATTTAAGGGGTCATGGTAGCACTGAAGCAGAAATAAGAATTAATGGTTGGCCTTTCCCTCCAAACATGAAAAAATGCTAAGGTGTTAATGTACCAGCAGCCTGATACCCCATTAGAAGAAGAATCTCTCAGCTTCCCCTTGAATTTGATTAGCCATTAAGGTGAATTATTCTCAGGCACAGCTTCATCTCTTGCTTGCTCAATCCTTCATCAGTATCAGAGCTGCTAAAATGTGGATAGCCCTATGTTTTGCAGGTACTAGTCCATATTCAGCCACCAGGAGCTGTTTCATGTAAGCCTCTACCAAAACAATGCTAAAGAGGGCAAGTCGTTAATTTTTTTTCAAACACTTTTACAGACAATTGGCACAGTTTGCAGAAACAGTAACTTACAGTCCTAAAAACAAAATTGGAATATATATATTCCAAATGGAGGGTAGTATACCATGGGAAATACCTTGAAAAAAGTCGAATTTTGGACATTAATTTGGGATCTCGAATACTACGGAAATTTTTTGTCTTTAGATCTCATTTAAATATCAGTACAAAGATTGTAACAAAAATCACTGCATTAATTCATTAATTTTCACAACTTGTTTATATTTATGAAGCATGTGAAAGGAAATAGTTTGTAACCAGGAGTTTAGACGATGAATGTTAAATAAGGTAATGATGTCATACTATCTAATGGGTATTAAAGAACCCATTCATTGAGCATCATATGCCTCTCCTGCACTGAAAAAGAAGGTTCTGTGAAAGAAACCAATTACACCCTAAGGCCTCAAGACAAGCCTTCTTTCTCCACTTTCATGATTACTATGTTTATTTGCAACATGCACGGACAATTACCTAACCAAGTACTTCACAATTATTTTTGAAGTCTGCAAAAAATTTGGCTACAAAGAAAGCAATGAGATTATTTTCTTCTTTTAGTTAAAACTCTAAGTACTTCTGGGTGGCACATACTGTGCTGGTAAGGTTACCTCTGCCTGGTTGGGACTGGAGTTGGGCACTCTGGGTGCGTGGTGGCTCAGGGCAGACAGACAAGCCAGGATGAGGTGGATGGCCCCAATTTCCAGCGCCATGCGCCTCAGCAGCACCCCGTCGTCAGTGGTCAGCGGCGTCGTGCTGAACAAAGTGCGCAGAACGTGGAAGGGCAGAGTTGGGAGCACGTTGGCTGAAGGAGACTGCAGGATGTGACCTAGGCCAGAGAAGAAACAAATCAATCACACATTTTCTTTCAATAGTTCAATACAGCCTGCTAACCTCTGCAAGAGTTCGTGAACATACAGAAACCTACTAAGGACTTAAGCATTCACAGACAGTAAAGCTATCTAATACTATGTTTCTCTTCAATGAAAAATTTCATTATGAGGAGAGTATAGAAGAAAGAATGTTTCTTTATTTTATTCATAAATTTGGTAAAGAACTGAATTTTAAAATTCTGATTTGCCATTTCCAGGGAGAAAATTGGTTTGGACTTATTTTTTATTAATACATACATATTTTTAATAATTCCAAATACAGTAAGGTAAAGAATGCACGTGATCAGCTAATAGCAGTACAGCTGACAAGCAGCAGTAGTTTATCATAAGTAGGATTCTTTTTTGTATTCATGTGCCCAAAGTGTGAATTAATGCACTGACACAAACCAAGTTTCTACTGAAGTTGATCACATGGTGAAATACTAACATAATTTTTATTAGATGAGTTGCATGTATGAACTTTGTGCTACCATTACTTAAAATTTTTAACCCCTTCACATTATAAGCAGAAATTTTCTTTTCAAAGAAAATGAAATTTTCTTCTAAAAGAAAAGAAAGTACATTTCAAATACTGGAGTGACTTATTAATGTCATGCACTCAGATATGGGAAACTCTCTCAATTTTTTTCCCGTATTTAACAATACATTTCACATTCCTTCCACAGTGCGCACACAGAGACAACTGACAACTGGAGATGCTTCAAACAGTGAAAATACTTTAAAATAGCCAACTCTGTCCAGAAGTTTGCTTCCTATTTTAAGTACTTTATTTTCTGCCTCATTCTTAAAAGTTTTATGAGCTATTTCATGATCCAGAGATTTAAACAAATATGTCTGTATTTGTGTGTGTATGTATATACACACATACATACATGTATTAATTCATATCTATATGATACTCTTTGCAAAGACAGTAACAAGAAGGAATCAAAAGTCCCTTGACTGGGATCTTCATAAATAAAAACAAAAACTTCTGAAAAATAAGCCCATCTGATAGAATTCCATAATGGCAGGCACAGCCAAATAAAAAAAGATAAAATCTAAACATTTGCACATTATTTATCTTTGCAGACAACTGAAACCACGTTTTAATCTATAAACCATAGATTTATAATTGCAGCTCTTCATATTATGCAAGAAAGTAATGAGATTCTACATGTGTGAAACATTTTGAACAAAAAAGGAAGATATTAATAGTTTATACAGAAAACTAAAGTGGATTACTGTGTACAACTGAAGCCACACTTTGTAAAGTTGAATTTAAATGTTTGGCTTATGGAAAAGAGAAATTGGCTGTTTAGCCCAGCTAAAACAAAGGCCACAAGGGAATGTAATTCCTGTCAACAATTGCATTGGAGAAAGAAGAGTGATTGGCCACAAACTGTATACAAATAAATATAGGCAGAAAATGAAAGCAGCCCCTACCTATCAAGAAAATTAAGTTCTGGAATGGTATTCCAATAGCAGTAGTGGCTGCACGCAGACACAAAAAAGAAAGCAACCCAAATTCTGAAGGTCTCTTTATTAAAAAAAAAGATTAAAAAAGATGAAAATTGCCTGCAGCAGTAAGGGACTGGGACTACTCTAGAAACTGCATATAGTTCTTCAGTTATTTACCACTCAAATTAGGTGAGTGTAAGCAGTTAGATTGAATTTTTATTGCCCAGTTTATTCTGGTCTCCTGTTCTCCACCTAAATACCAGAGAAACAAAAAGATAAGCAGAAGGGAAGGCAAACGAGATTCTTGGTTTTCCAGCTGGTCTTATGAGGTCCATGTTGCACACCACTCTTATAATAGAGACTAACTTCTAATGATTGCAGAAAAACCAGCATTCTTTTCAAAGTCACAGTCACAGAATTGTGTAGATTGGAAAAGACCCTTGACACCATCAAGGTCAACTGCAAACCTGACACTGCTCAAGTGCACCACTACACAATACCAACTGAAAGGAAATGCCTTAAGCGTATGAAAACATATTTCCTACACACTGGTCCAGTTTTTCAAAAAAGTAAGAAACACAAATATTAGAACTATATACAGAATTCCAGGTTAATTTGCAAAGCCACTGGCAACAAAATTTTTCCTGGCTTGTCTGTCTATTCTTTGAAAGATATCCCATTTCTCCCTCTGAACTCACACCATCAAGGTAGAGCTTCTGTTTAGGCAATTTAATCACCATATACTTTAGATCTTACTTTCCTTTTCTAGAAAAATATTATTCAATGGTTTATTCTACATCTGCTGTAGCTTTGCTCTTATCCATATTATTCTGCATTTGGTTGCAGAATTATAGGATGTTTGGTCAATTAGTTGAGCATTTCCAGCTACTCAGATCATTCTGTCTGAATGCAGTCATCTTGACAGTGTCATTGTAGGTTTTATCAGTGCTTATTTTACAATTACTCTGACATGAGATGAGAACCCTTGAATACTGATGATTGTGATAAAACTTTGCCAGACAGAATTTACCAGAGACAACAGTTTATCAAAGATGCCTTCAATGCACTTCTGCTCAAACCAATTCTAACTTCCTGATAAAAGCAATACAGTGCAAATAAATTTAAGTAAAACGATCTATCTGTGGTCTACAAAGAAAGGTAATAATTACAGCACATACTTCCTTCACCATCATCTGTAACTCCCAACACCAATCTCAACAGACACTGAGCATGTTTCCGTTCTTTTAGCAGCACCTCAGCATAGCCCGGGAGACGGAGAAATAAACCAAAGGCGGCCAAAGAATGCGCAGGAATGGGAGACATAGTCTGGACTGTTGACTTGATCGGTGGAGGTTCTGCAGCAATTGTTTCTGGTGCTTCATACACCAATTCTCCTGATTGTTCAATGGTAACCCATTCAAACTGATCACTGTCCTTCTGTTTTTCCTGTGTGGCTGACGTAACCACTGGAGTGCTCACCTTAACCAACAGAAACAACAAAGAAATTTGGCAGTCATTCAGCTGAACACCCTAAACAAAAGTTCTATTATAGTAAGGATCTAAAAGACATGCAATCTTAATGTAGGACACGATAAAGAAGTCACATGAAATACTCTACCATTTGCAGATACAGGGACCATGCTAAATGGCTGGCAAGGACATACTTGTTGCATAAAGTGCTAGAAAGTTGTGCCTACACAAGCAAGAAAAAGTATTTTGCCAATCTAAAATCCTCAGTTAATGTGTGTTGCTTAAATATAGAGGCATAAGAGATACTAATTACTCTAAAGTAAACAAAAGGATTAATTTATGTACCATACTGTTAAATAAGAAACGGCCTTTTTATTTTTAACATTAAACACTGCGAATGTAAGTATTTATTTTTTAATTACACATTGCAAAAAGAAGAAAAATTAATCATAATGCCTTTAAAAACAAGGAATAACTTCAGGTATCTTAGCAGTTTTGTAGAAATTCATGATCCTTTGGAGCTTTTGATTGATTTGGCAGGCTTTATTACTATTATACTCTAACAGAAGAGTCTGTTTTATGACCAGAGGACTGTGCAGTCAAGCATTATGATGGGAATCAGAGTTTAAGGGGGCAGTAGCTGTACAGTGCCCCAAGACACAATCAAACAATTTAAATGAAATTATGACACTGAGGTCCTTCTCATAATTAAATGTCACAGAGTTTTCAGGCTTTCATGCTATTCAGATAAACTGACTTGATCATATTTAGAATTTCAGTACTTATCACCAGTCTAAACTGGAAAAGATTAATATGAAAAGCCTTTACAGAAATTATCCAGAATACCAAATTCCTACTTTAAAGTCAAAGTCATGTTTTACTGCATTTATTCCAATTATCTTCACATTAGGAGAATCAGAAGTACCAGTCACTTGGAGAAATATAAAAGTAAAATTAAAGAATTAAGGGCCTAGAGAAATCACCAGTCTTCACTCTGAATAGTCTGTTTGTTATTATTTTTTTTTTTTTATGGTTTGCAGAATTCTTATTCAGTATTTGAATCTAAACATATCTCAAGCCAAGAAATTCTGAAAAGTAAGTTCCTGGGAGTATAGAAAAAAGAAGGAAAAAAAAGGAATGAAATTTCTCATGGCCATAAGTTACCTTTCGTGTGTTGCAGAATGCTATATATCAGTTTTCTTCAATACAGAATACACATTATCCCTCTTGGAATTCATAATACAGTAACTGTTTATGTAAATAGTTTTCCTTAACTTGTAATTTTTAAATTGCATTGGTACTGGACCTCTAAGGCCTTTGTAGAGCTATTTATAAAGGATGCATACTAATTATCCAGTCTCACTACAGGGTTCCTATGGTTGCCATAATTTTACAGTCAGGGTAGTGAAAAGCACCCTTAATTAATGATTAATTCAGTTTCAAGGAGAATAAATATTCTTTCCTGTCAGGACTTATCAGCCAAAAACTTCAAAAATCTATCAAATAGAATCTGAATAATTCACAGGTTATTTTTTCTCTTTTTAGCAGTGTTTACTTAGAACAGCAGCCAAAGGAGTAATTCCATACTAACACCACTTTTGAAATGCCTATCAGTGCATCCAGAGGAATTCTGTATAAAAGTATACAAATAACATCTATTATTTCTTAATATAAATATATTTTAAATGATACTGTTATTTAGCATAATAAAATTACATCATCTGCTTTGAGACCTGAATTTCACTTAACCATAAAAATATCTATGAGGGTACATTTGCACAAGCAATTAAGTGATAAGCAAGTATGCCTTTATAGTACATCAGTAAGTTTATTTTACTGCACCCTCCAAGATATTTTAAGTGAACAGAAGCAGCTTGCCTTGGTCCCACAAGGACAGGCAGTCTGACACGGACAGGGAAGCACATGTGCAGCTCGACAGGGCTGTAGAGTTATGCACTTGCCTATTTTAAAGTAACCTCCCCACATAAACTGAGAACTTAAATTGAACCATAGAGAAATATAAGGAAGGTACTGTCCTTAAACAAACAAACAAAATACTCTCAGCATGTTTTCTGACTTTTTTTTTTCACTCACTTGTTGAATTACGTCAGGATAAAGCATAGGGAGTCTCTCTGCAATAAGAGCCAATCCACCCATGCCTGCAAAAACTTGCAGTGGAGACTGAATGGGACAGGTTTCAAGAAGTGATTCATCTAGAACTGCATCCATACACTCATCCCCAGGACTGATGGCTTCATCTTCAGGGCAAGGTCCCAGTAAATCTGCATGCTCTACAAAAACACAAATGTAAAAGAAATTAATACATATCATCAATACAGTGTTTATTTCTTTGTCCTCGTTTAAAAGTGGATTTCAAAAGTGGTTCCTTCTCAAGCAAAGACTGAGCCAAGAACCCAAAATAATACATCTAAAGAAAATAAATGTTAGTGGTACCTTCTGCCAATGACAGCAGATCCGTGTCAAACTTAGCATTATTTATACAAGACCACATGTTAATTATTAGAATTTTATTAGAATTTGATCTATGCCTTCGATTTTGGAGTTATGACATTTTTAAACACTCTTTCATATAGAAGTGTAGGTTTATTACTCTCCAATGAAGGGTTTACAGCTGAAGAAAGGAAAGATAATCTTCACCTTAAATTAGTTTTGCTTCTCACATCTCCTCTCTGTGAGATGTCAAAATGATCCTCTGCAAAAGCCATGAAATAATATTCTATTCTTCCTCATGAAAAAAGATCATGATCTGCATTTCTAACTTTTTACTTGCCTCCATCCTCCTCCATCCTATGACTAAGCATCCTAACATCTTGTATAACAGACCAAAAAATGAACATTCTATGCACTTACGCACACAAGTATATACAGAATCCTACCACAATTCATTATTGCCAAAAATCAACCCTCTCTGCTAATTGCCACAGGCAAACTTCAGTGAATATTCTGTGTATTTAATCTAAAAATCTGTTTTGCAGATTTTATTTTTAAGCAATGTAATGCAGGGGTCCTCTGAATCTTCACAGTACAGGCACATCGAAAGGCAGGAGAGATCAAGTGGTCTTAGGATCTCTTCACTGTGAGCAGTCTGACACTCATGATAACCCTCAATTATACTCCAAATATATACTGCACATGCTATTATCTATTACATACTTGTAAAAACACAGAAGCACATTAAAGAATAACTTGTGCAGCTACCAAAACAAATTTCTTATAAAAAAAAAATTAAACAGCAGACACTGTATCTTTTAACAGATACTTCATCTTTTTAAACTGTTTCTTCTCTAATTTGAAAGGGAATAGGAAACAGCAGGTCTTTCTCCATTCTAATTATAAACTTTTAAACATGAAAGAAGCACCGTGTTACAAAGACATCACCCAAATGCTGTGGGAGGATCACATTGGTTTGGAACAATATGATCAAAGTGTAAGATTTAATAAGCTTAAATCAGGGACATGTAGGAATATGTACATCAATTCATCCTACTTTAAAACACACAGACTATGAGAAGTCTGTCTCTCTGTCTGAAGAAGTCTTTCATAGACAGACTAGGAAAAGGCCAGAGATACTTTCAAAGCAGGATAATCCTTGTAAGAAAATGTCCAAAGTGTTTTTATGTAACACTTGCAATACATACAGCTTTGATGCGTACTGTTCTAAAGGACACAGGCAGAAACCTCCTCTGTGGAAGTGCTCCTTTTCCCCACAGACAGTGGGTGAGGGTGTCACAAACTTGCCTTCCACCAGACATATGGAGGATTCCACCTCACTAGGCTGAACATGATCTGCAATTCATTTGCTTGCAATGGCATGAATCGATTAGACCACAAGACATGTTAGATATCCTTCGTAACGATGGTTTTAAAATAAAGATTTTAAGATAAAACCTCACCACTCTGCTTTGCACTCTAAAAAGCTGTAGGCCTTTCTAAACAAAGAAAACAAGAAAATAGAAACACAGAGATACTGATAATGCACAGAAAGCTGTTTCTCTGCAAAAGACACCTGCAAAGTAAGTTCTCAGTGAGTAAGGGTACAGGCAGATCCTTTCATTATGAGTGCAAATACATCCCATCATCTTCAATATTCACTCAAGGAGTTACATTTAAGTATGCTTCTCAAGTCCTTGCTTTAGTTAACTTCTTATAATCCAACTTAAACCATTTCACCTCCATGAGTATTTTCCAAGGTTTCAGTGAAGTCATGCACTTAAGCTGTGGAAAACCGCTGATCTCAAAAAAGGCATTGAAGCACACAGAAAAAACACTTTTCCTCAGGTAGTGGTAAATGTAGCACTAGAGATACCATGTGAAGCTATAAAATCTATCCAGCATGGATGGTGTCAAAAACCCCACAGTCTACTTTAAATAGCAAGTAAAGGAACACTGATATGTAAGAATTTCTCTAGGTATTACAAACTAGTCATGAAAAAGCAGTAGCTCTGACCTTCATTATTGCTGAGTGGTGATTGTGAATAAAACTAATATTTTGCTGTATAGCACTACAGATCAATGGATTTGTAATGACAAACTCAAATTTTCAAAAGTACTTGTCTCAAGTTTAAAAAAAAAAGTGCCCAGTAAGTTAACGGAAGTTCAGAGGACCTTTATGTCTTCACACGCAACTTTACTACTAAATTGAATGTTCTCTAATGATTTGAGTTTTATTCAAATAGTAAAATACTTACTGTATGTTTAGAATTTAAATAGAGTAACTAAACAAAAGTATTATTTGAAAAAGGTATGTCTCTCAATACTGTGAGACATATGCGTGTCCAGACACTGCATAGTCATGAAATGCTTATTTCGGACCAGATATCAAGAAAATTACATTCCTTTTCAACACTTCTGCTTCTTATCTTTTCTAGAAACAGACTATCAAGTGAACAGTTATTAAAAGAAGCCCTGTCTTAAAAGAACTGAATGATTAACTTTGGAATTCCATGCTGTGTCAGTAGGCTGATGATCAGTAGATCACAATTAGCTTAATTTCAAAGTCCCATTTCTCTAAGTTTTGCCTAAAGGAATGATATAAAAATATTTCAGAACAGATTCCTGGGATAGATCTCCTCCCTTCCTCCTCCTCAGCAAGTAAATACCAAGCAATTGGCAGAAGTATTGCAAGAAATATATCATATTAGAAAATGTTAAATGTTTTTAAAAGCTGGAGTTGTAAGACCTGCTTAGATGGCTTGAGAGAAATCCCCATTTTCAAAGCAGCATTTGGTACCTAAGATACTGCAATTAAAAAAAAAAAATCACAGGCTTCTTTAACTCATGTGGCTTCAAATAGCTCCTGTATCACTAAATCTGCCCTCCTTACCAGCACAAACACTTATTAGAGAGAACTGATACACACATCAAGAAATAAAATATACTGTATCTATACAATCATAACTGTATCACAAACAATATTACAATGAAGAAAGAAAAGTGAAACCAGAACCAGATATTGGAGGATCTTATAGATACAATTTAGGCAGGCAATGAATTTGTACTTTATCACAAAGTTTAGCTCTTGTCTAGAAAAGAATAGCTCAGGAAAATCATCCAAGAAAATACAGAAAACTGCTGTTTTTCATCAAGAAAATCAAAACAATTTTTGTCCAAAATAAAAACATTTTTAAAGGAGTATACCAAAAAGTAAGAACACTCACCTTTCTCTGTGTGAAGACGTTTAAATGAGTCTGTTTTTGATAAGCTTGGATCTGAGATTACTTTGGAACCAAGTTTAACTGTCAAGTCTATTGATCGGTATCCTTGAGGGAGTTTGCGGTCATACAGCAGAGTCAGAAGCTGGGCAAGTGTCATTTCAGCTGGTAATGGTTGACCTAGACAACAATGGCATCAAGTCAGAGAGGAAAAGTCTGATTGAGTTATTTGAACATACATATCCAGGTGCTGTTCATTACTTGCACCACAGATGCCAAGCAGACTAAGTATCATCTGGCTCTAAACTAAGGCCTTAATTTTACCATTTGTTCTCTTGGGAGAAGGGGCCCCATCAGTTTGGAACCAATCATCAAAATGATCTATGTCAACATTCCCTAAGACAGCTCTGTGCTGAGAGCACAAGCACTTGGCACATTTAACAAATGGCTAAGGATGTAATTTGATGTGCATTTTAAGTGGGTACTGGCTGTCCCCTTCTATTAAATACCACCTATGCATCACCCTTGAATTGTGGGAGCATAGAGGTGTTTGTGACCAGAAGATAAAATGGGTGGTATTGAAAAAAGTGGAAAACAAAAACTGGCAATTCTTTTTCAGGTCTACTAATCTCAAGCCTAGCTCACTAGTCCTGTGTCAGGACAGCAGTACTCAGCAGGGGAAAAAAAAAAAAAATAAAAAAGAGGGCACTGCCAGGACTACAGCAATGTAGACTTGAAATGCACATGTAATACAGTCCAAAGTGATTACTCTAATTCAGATTTTGGCCACTTTGTTGATTGCAAGTATGTTCTTCTCTGAAATTATAAGCTAATCTCAAGGCAGAAAAATTTTGCCTGACAAGCAGATTTACACATGAAGTATCTTAGAGCTGGAATCATATAATAGCATGTCCACTTCATCTTGACTGTATTTAATCAAGTAAAACAATATCTAAGAGTTTCTTAATAACAACCTGTTTCTTCAGTTGAAGACTGTGTCTTAAGAAAAATAAAAATCAAAAATGCCACTGTGCAAGTGAGTAAGTTTTCTGCCCACTTTCCCCCATCACTGATTTTCCTCACATGGCTTATTATTTTGTAACAACTGTCTGCTGTGCAAGACATGACCAGATCCCAAATACAGAACAGTTTACATGACTGTCACAAGACAGTCAACCTTTACCAGATAGACACTGAAAACAAGCACTGGGTTTTGATCTCATCTCCAAAATAGCAGTATCACAGATTATCCTGAGTTGGAAGAGACACATGGATCAAAGCACAAAACTTGACCCTACACAGGATAGCCCCAAGAGTCACACATTTGCCGGACAGCATTTTCCAAACGCTTCTTGAATCGCCAGGCCAGTGCTATGACTACGTCCCTGGCGAGCCTGATCCAGTCCCCAGTCACTCTTTGGGTGAAGAACCTTTTCCTAATATCCAACATAAACCTCCCCTGACACAACTTCAGGCCTTTCCCTTGGGTCCTGTCACTGGTCACTGGTCATCAGAAAAGAGATCAGTGCCTGCCTCTCCTCTTTCCCTCATGAAGAAGTTGTTGACTCTCCCCCCAGTCTCCTCCAGACTGACCAAGTGACCTCAGCCATCCCTCATATGGCTTCCCCTCAAGGCCTTTCACTCTCTTCATTGCCCTCTCCTGGACTATCTTTAATAGCTTTATGTCCTTCTTACATTGTGGCACCCGGCACTTTCCCCAGCACTGGAGGTAAGGCCTCCCCAGTGCAGACAAGAGCAGGACAATCCCCTCCCTAGCCTGGTGGCAATGCTGTGCCTGATTTGCCTACCCTCCAGAAGAGCCTGTAACCATCCATCAGGGCACACCAATCACTGGACTCATCCCACCAGGTTTCATTCATCAATTTTAGATATTTTAATCCAAGTATTAAAATACAATACTGCTAACAATTGCCAGAGGACAGCCTCAATGTTAGTAATTTGATAGTAAGTTTCAAATTTAGGGATTTTTGGGTGAAAATTACGTTGATCAGAAGTTAACCAGTTAATTCCATTAGCTGGATCCAGACAAGAAGCTGTTCTGCATAAAAATGAAGTGTTTCAACAATGCTTTTGTCCTTTATTCCTGATCTAAGTCACTACAACTTCTTTCTACCAAGAGAGATTGCCAGTCTTGCCACCAGTTTGGCAACCTTGCCATACCATATGTGATATACATGGAACATGACCAGTTGCTTAGGAGATGCTGCTACCTTAAAACACAAATATTATGGAATTCAAGAATATTCCTGAACCGGCAAATCAACTTTTCAGAGAGCAATGAAAGATGGTCGCCCACTTAGAACTTGAAATAATAAGGCACTGGTACCAGTTCAGTTCTGCACTGCATATGGAAGAAAACCTAAGTCACCTTTCAAGCCCACCCTGTTTTCATTTGTAAGTGAAAATGGAAATGTTTTGAGAGATTTTTTTAGGAAAAGGTACTAAACTTCAAGGGAGATCAGTATAATTGCTACTTTTTTCCAACCGCTATGATGCTACAATGCTGTAGTTGCTGATGTTATAATGCTTTCCAGTTGAAAGGTCTTTACCAGACCAGAAGAGCTCCACATTTCCAAGATGCTAATGCCCATTACCATTGTAACAACTTCCTGATCATGTATCAGCCACTGAAAAGACTACAATTTTGATGTTTAAAATGTATTATTAAAGTTACCTGGTAGTAGTTTATGATATAGATGAAAGACTGGAACACTAATGGTCTTGCTGGAAGATTCTCCTCCTGAGGAAGAAGTACCAACCTTATCTGCCATCACTCTTCCTCGTCTTGATGGTGGACGTGGAGGGGTGGATGAAACAGCTCTTTTTGACTGAGATTTCAAACCTATACAGAAGTAAAAAATTTCAAGTTGTTCTAGTATTTAATACCTTCAGTTAGCCAAGCTACAACATACTCAAAACCTTCAATGACAGAAAAATGTAAGAACTTGACCTTACTAGCTAATTAAATACCAGAATAACACTTATGTATAAAACATATTTGGATATAATCCCAGTATTTTTAGTTGAAAGGCTGTGCATTCTCCTAAGCCCCCAAAATAAACCAAACCATAACTAGATTATAACATGCATAAAAAAAGCAAAAAGTATTCCAATTCTGTTCTCATTAAAGAGACTGTCTCACAAAGCAGAACTTTTTTAGGCTGTCTTTTCACCTGAAAGCAAGAAAGCCAAAATTTTCCAAACAGACAGACATTTCAGCACAGATTATAGATAACAGCCACTTGTCTGGCCTGCAAAGGTGACTTCAGCTGCAGTACTCACAGTACCACATGTGATGAAAGGTATCTTTACAGATGCCTTTCAAGTCCCCTGGTCCCAAAACATTTGAAGTAAGCACTACATGAAAATTAAGAGGCAGAAGAGCTACATAAAAGCTCACTGTTATCAGACAGCAAGACTGCCTTATCTTAGGAAAGCTTAATGTGACTTAAGGTACAGCAAAATTATACTGCAATCATGTACCCTTCTGTGCAGGTGAATGACCAAGCTAAAAAGACAAGCAATTACTAACTTATCATTGCCCAAGAGCTGCCACAAAACTAACAACACCCACATTTCAAATGCTGTAATACACTCTGGTTTCAGCTGATCATTAGAAGCAGCTCTAATGCACAACACATTATCCAATAATCACAGTACACTAAACTAGCTTGCCTCAGGAAGATCAGGCTGCAAATACTATCTTCTCCCTCTATTAATTTCACTCATAAGTAAAAAGTTAAATACTTTTAACTTCTTGAGATTCTGAGAAAATTTAAATATCCCTCAGAATATGTGAAAAATTAATGACAAAAGAAGAAAATATTTGACAAACACGTAGTAAAAATAAATGTAAATGTAGTAAGTTTATATTTAATATCTTACTCAATTGGAAAAAAATGGAAACAACATCAGAAAAAACTGAAATCTGCTTCTTTTTAATAGAGAATGGGCTGTATCAGGCAGTAGGATGAATGATGCAACTGGAATGACACGGCTGACTGTGCTATGCCCTATCTTCAAACTTGGCATAATGTTGTTTCTTTCTAGATTTTTTTAAATTCGTGTTTTTAACCCTTTGCTACGACCTATTAATATTTTAGATATTACTAAAACATGTTTAACTTGTTTAAGTGGCATCTACTGTAAATATCATCATATAAAGATGCTGTAATTAGCATAGCTATGTTGTTCTAAACGCATACCAAGTTCAGTGAAACTGCCGCCCTATTCAACATTTGTGTTAAGAGTTATATCTACATCTAAAAACCTGAAATAAAAAGCTTCAGAAATATTGGTGCCAAAAGTCAAAGGAAATCAGTATCTCTGCTTTATGCTTCATGAAGTGTGAATGAATTTGAGGTACCTCGATAATGGCAGAAAGCTAGATAGGAAGGGAGTAGTTTGAAGTTCATTAATCAACTCCAAACCAAAAGACTAATGACTTCTACGGTCATCATCTGAACTGTAACATTTGTGTACCACTGCAAAAATTACTATGGTCAATCTATATCCTCCAACAACAGGTCTGCAGGAAAAGGGCTTACATGAAAGACTTCTGAAGGTTTGACTCATTAGTTTATATAAACAGAATCCTTTGAAAGAAACCCCAGTATTGGTTGTTTCCAAGTGGAATAACATGGTTTTATGCTGCCATCTCCATCTGACAGCTTTTAGCAGAGCACCATTAGTTGTTATCAAAGTATGTGGATACCTTTTATTTCCAAAGCATATTTTGGGAAGAGAGGAGATTAAACTGTTGCACCAGCTACAGCAGAAAGGTAGAAGCAATAAAATGCTCCAAGGGTGCCTTTCAAAAATGCTGTAAAATACCCTGGCAACAGCATTCACAAAGACATCATATTTTTAGGTGTACATAGATTTGACAAATCTCCTAGAGGCAGCTGTTTCACCAGGAACCAATCTTTGCTGCCTAACAGTCAGTTACTGTAGTACTGGATACTGTACTGCTGGGTACTACAATCTTTCTAACCATCACCAGTAATAAAATTAATTATTGGTAGATATTTTCTTCCCCCCACACACTTTCAACATCAGAAAGATCCATTTTCTAAAAGACAGAAGAGTAAGACATACCAGAAGCAACAACAACGCTGTAATTGTCCTGAAATCCATTTTCTGCTTTAACTTTTTCTTTCTCTTCATAATTCTTTTTTTCTTTATCTTCCTTCTGTTCATTAATTAGCTTAGCTGTAATACTGGGTGTATCTATATGGGGATGGAGGGGACAAGGACAAAGAGAGGAAAGAAAAGCATTTCAAAAAGTTGATTTTATTAGTTTCTAAGCTGTTAACAAAGCTATTCTCAATTACTGTAGTGTCTCAGAGTTCCAACACAGGCCCCAATAGTCTTGTCAATACCTATGAATTAAGGTATTACAGTAATTCTGTCCTCTTCTTCCTCCAAAACTCTGTCCTCTTACAATTTAAATCTGTAACAGTTTAAAACCATTACTTGAAGAGTCAAGTGTTTTCACATTAAAAAACCCACTAAACCACTGCAATCAACCAAAAATGAGATTAAGCAAAAAACCCCCTATCCAAAACCCAAACCCAATGACCCAAAAAAACCACAAAAAATCTTGACAAAATAACAACAGCAAAAAAGTCCAACAAAAAAAACAAATTCCAAAACTTTTTTTTTAAGGACAGCTGTAGACTTATTTAATGAAGCTCTTGTATTTGGGTATCTCTCATTACATACCAATCCAATTTCAGAACTGGTAAATTCTCCTCCTTTGAAATTGGAAGATGTCTAAAGTACATTACACAACCAAATCATGAGCTGTTAGATTAAGAGAACAGGAGATTACTGCAGTTCAGCCACTTTGGTTCAATCATTAGCGTAGATCACAACTATCAGGAAGTTATTAAATCTAATCTAATTTATTAAATCACTGATGATTGGTGACAGTGGACAATTTCATACCCTCTACGGTACAACACTGGCACCAAAATGCCCAAATAATCCTCTAATTGCTGCTGAGAAGTAACTTGCTCCCACACTGCCACAGCAGCTTTAAGCCATAACCAGAGTCAAGACCCAGAAGTACCATCCAGCTACCTCTAACTGTGTGTCAGCAGCGGGTGGGGTGCTGAAAGGAACATGGTTTGGCTGCTTGGAAATATATTATGATTTGTGCCTGAAGACATTAGTTATGTCTGTGTTAGACAATAGTGGAGAATAAAAAAGATACAGAGTGTGAAACTACTGCCACTTAGGACTCAACATTCACACATATACACTCCATGTATAGAGCTGTGTGTATATATACAAACACATAGGTGTGTATATACATACACACACATGCAAATGTATCTGTCTATAAGACTGTGTATGTTTTTGGCTTTTAAAAAAATTCATAATTATTATTATTATTACTATTATTATTATTAAATTTCTGAGTTGCTCTAGTTCGTCCCATGGGCTCAATGTCCACTTACAGCTGGGGAATTTAAAGGTCATTAATAAAATTATTAAAAATGGTTAAGCAATGGTATTTTAACTACTCAGGGGATACCCAGATTTGTTGTTCAGTTTTTCTGACTCAAGCAGTAACTCAAAACTAAGGTGCATGAAATACAAAACAAGTGGTATTCATCCAGGCAATCCTATCTACTGTGTACTGCACATCTTCTTCCTACGGTGAAGGGATGCAAGCAGCAGATTTATCATTTTAGGACCCCTTTCTCCCCCTCTTTTTTTTAAAGCTGGGAAACAATGTATGAAATTAGTATGGTTCTTGTGATTTATTTATGCAGAAAGTATGAAATGGCTAATTTGAGACATTAACAGTAGTTAAGAAAAAAGAACCCAAGGGATAGATTCTGACACAGGATCTTCATGACTTCATATTGTTGTAGTGGTAACAGCCTTTTCTTTCTTTTCCACCCCAGTCCACCCCTTCTCTCCCTCACCCCAAACACACAGCTTGCTCCTCTTATATTCAAGCCTTTTTTACTCTGTCCTAACCACGGACTTCATGGAATGCCATACAAGAACCACAAAGCCAAGGCACAACAACGCTATAGCAAACTCTAAATTTATGGTGACCTACAAAGTCAGCCCTTGACTGTTTTCAATTACAGACATTCATTTACCACATCATCACATTCTCCTCTCCAGTCCTTACTAGCACTGGCTATCAAGCTGACAACAATACACCACTAAGGCAGCTGCCCAGTACAGTTTATGTCACTGCCCCACAACTGATCCCTACCTCATATGAAGTGCCATCCCACCCATTACACTAATGAGATCCTCGAGCAGTTTGTGGTCAGACAAACCTTAGTCATGTTTCACACATACCTCTCTGGACAGTAAATAAATACAGAATTCTATCAGAAATAGTAAAGTAATCTTTGATAAATAGGACATGAGCATTTAGCTAGGAATGGGTATTTTTCTATTAAAATCCTAAAACACATCTTGTCCTATCCAGTATTCTGCCAAACAGCATTTTAGTACTCCTATCATCTTGTTAGGTAACATCTATTGCCCCAACAAATTAGTTAGTAATTTCAATGTAAAAATTTTCCATAGATATATAAAAGCAATAGTTACTTTTAACTCCATGAAGACTTGTCTCATAAATTACAAGTTGATCCACATTGAGTTCCAAAAAGGTACACATTCAAGTAAACCTACATATATAGGAGCATACATAGCCAGCCAAATGCAAGTGCAACTAAGTGCACATCTCCCATATGGTAAAAACATATTTGCTCTAACAATCTTTGACTTTTCTTTGGTATTATTGAGAACCACATCCTAACAATAAAGAGGAAGTCCTGGATTTATTTTTTTTAACTAGACATGTATCAAACTGATTTTTCATTTAACATGTCCAAACAATTTTTGCTCTATTTATTACTAGAGGAGAATCAAGTTGCGTCTTGCCTGGTTTTATCTAGAGAGCTCTTTCATGGACATGACATCTTCAGTATGAATTCTACTCTTTAACTAAATTAAAAAAAATTATTAACCCTAATCTTTAACATACAGTTCTGTTTCCTAAAGTATTAAATATACACTAAAATTAAAGCTGGGATTCATTTTAAGATTAAAATGTCTACCATTTAGGTGTCAAAATCCATACTACGGTCTGCGAAAACCTGATCAACAGAGTTTCCCTACAGAGAGGTTCATCTCTCAGGGTATATTCAAGAAGTATAACTGAAAGTACTGAAATTTAAAAAACAAACAAATAAATGAATGCCTTAACATTATACTCTCACTGTGCATAATGTTAAAATTAATGTCTAAAAGTAAATTATACTTTTCATTTTCCATTTAGTAAGCAAGTGCAAATATTTATATAGCAGACAAATGTATAATCACAGAAATTAGATGGAGCCTTTAGCAAGGTCCTTTCTACAGGACATACATCTCCACTGAGATATATCACTAAGTTCCAGGATATTTAACTGACAGAATTTGGGGAAATTTAATGAATGGATGAAAGATAGTGTGTTTTAAAGACTGATATTTGCAGTATCATCTGTATGGTCAAACAAACAACATAAGTTTTTTTTTTTTTTTAAACTGCATTTTTAAAAAAAGCAAATAAACACCATGAACCATTGCAAACTTGCCTGACACACGATCAAGAACTTCTGCTAGAGTTGTTGAGACAGGCAAGTGAAGAGTACGAAATTTGTGTCCAGCTCCATACATTGGATGTTGAATTACATGACTAGTAGCATTAATTCTACCTTTGTACAGCTGAAAGGAAAACACAGTGAACGTTAATTATGACTTTAACACTGAGAAATAACTTAAACTACTATGTTCTTATAAAGCCATGTCAGCTAGATAAAGCTAAATTCTTAGTGTGCTAAAAAAGAAAAGTGACATATCCTTCAAATTCAGAGGTACGCAGTAAAAATGCATCAAATTAGGACATGTTTAGTTTTTAAACTCAAAATAATTTGCCTTGAAAGCCTACAATATTTTTAGGAGCAGAAATAGTATGGTATCATCTTTACTTTAAAAAACCAATTATTTTATATAGCTGTAATATGAGAAAAATTGCAGACCTGAAACTTGCAATTACTTAGGAAATGAAAACTTAACTCTGAAACTAAATATCAAAAAATAACAATGTACTTTGAGTAGAGAAAGATGTTTCTGTGTTGCTCTGACTTGAGGAGGAAGTTTTTTCTAGACTTAATATCTACTTTTTGTTATTATGACACGTAACTAAGTCACTATTAGTTAAAACACTGCAAATATTTACCATAGCATATTTTATACTGCCCTGAAGACCTGTTCATTAATATGCACTTACAGGACCAATTTATTGTTATGCAATGCATTAAGAAAAATTTGTATTTGCTGTATGAGCTTCTGAAAAACAGTTTTGGTAAGAACTTTTAATATAAAAATGGGGAACCAATCTTTGAATGGTTATGTTGTTGGATATTCTAGAAGTGTCTCCTGTACATCCACATTATTTTCAAGGTTTCTCTTTGCTTGTTATAGGAGGAATCATCTCAACAAGAACGCAATTGCCCAGTGCTTTTAATAGAAAAAACTGAATTATGACAACTTCAAGATATTTTTTCTGCTTTCATATATCTAGTAACAGCTCTCTGTGAAAATCTGTTGTATATAAAACAATCAACAGAAAATTGATGCTACTTTCACGTTATCAATGGACCTGTTAACAATTACTCAGCTAAGTTAAAACATTTAAATGTTTGTGCTAAAACTGTATTTGTGCCTCCTTTTCCATTTTATACAATCTGATCCAGTTTCCCTCTCATATCTCTCCTGCAGTGTTTTACTTCCGAGATGAGAAACCAAAGCAGCAAATACTTTTTTCTGGATAGGAGTATCAGATCTTTTAAAGAAACCTGTGGTTTTACCCTATTTTTTTAGTCACAGCCTTCAACAAAGAGCACTTTAGGCAGCAATTGTAATTCCATTCCACTGAAGCATGTGGAACCATAAAGCATACATCTGCTTCATAAATTAATTCACATATTTGTCACTCAATTTATTTATGGCATTTTGGCTAACTGCTGAAGGATATCTGCCAATTTTGACTATGACTGGTCCTTAATGGAACTGCTAAGGACTACTGGACAGATATTGTATCTATATTCACGGCTGGTGTGTAAGGGTACCGCTAAAAAGCCTTCCTTAAGATAAATTTCAGCTGTCAGATCCTTCAGAAGCAGCATATTTCCAACAAATATTTTGTGTTATCATAACACAGTGCCTTTAATTTTCTTCTAAAATGATGAGTTACAACTCAATAGCACTTCCCAAAATTCCATAATGTGTACAGCAGAAAAAAGCTGCTGTCTAACATTTAAAACTTGAATATATTCGGAGTTAAGATTTAAAGGCTAAATTTATTCCATGTTTACCACACAGTATCAAAAACTCTTACTGGACAAGGTGACTGAAGAAACAAAGTCACTTTCTCATCCTCTAGCATCAGCTGCAAAAAAAGTCTCCTAATAAATCCTGAAATATTTCCAGAGGTTGGGAGGTTCCCACGCTGAGGAGAGGACTGGAACAATTCACAGAGAACCTGAGAATGCAAAATGATATCAGATTTTAAATATTTCTATATTTAGGTCCTTAAAATATAGCTCTACACAGCCATAGTACACAGTGCCCGATATCCACTTCCAGTTTTCACATAAACCAGCTCAGAAATGAGCCCCACTGAAGAAAATACCTTGAGCAAATAAGGCCTTTAACATAAAAGTTGAAAATGCTGACTATAGCATCAAAGTAATTGTAAACGCATAGATTTCTCAAAAAGATAAAAAGCTGAAAATAAAGTAGTTATAAAAACAGCTTTTGAATCCCTAAAGCAAACATTTCCCATGGCATAATGCACTATTACTCGCAGCCATTAACAGAGAACTGACTCAATTTTTTACTGAAGTCTTCTTCTTCCTAGAGCATCATCATTTTTAATGCTGAAACCCCATTTTTTCATTATACTTGAATTCAGCTAGGTCTGCAAGGTTAATGAATGTGATGAAGATAGCTGACTCTGCTCTAGAATGCCAAATGCACAGCCATATTCTGCAATACCCTTGTATATCCTTGGACCCAGGCTGTGCAAGCAAACTTCCCAGGAAATCTCCTTAGGTTACTAATATTAAGTATGTGTATGAAGCTTGCTGTTCATATTCAATTTCACAAAGGTTTAGCCTATCCAATTAAACAGTCTCTTGGAGTTCAGTCCAAGGTTTATTTCTCTAAACCAAGAGGAATACAAATCTATACACAGGACTGGACAGCCATGCCAAAACATTTTTATATGTTTCAGACTCAGACCAACAAACTAACAATTTTAATATAAATATATATATAATTTTTTTCCAGCCAATGACAGCTTACAAAAACCCAAGTTATTATAAAGAAAGATAAAAAACATAGAAAGTTTTCAAAGTTAGGTGTAACTATTAAATGAAAACATTATTGTTTTTCTCTCTCACCTGTGCCATTAGTCTCTGGTTATTAGGATGGCAAGAGATGCACTGTAGGAAGAAAGCAACTGTTGCATTTTCAATTGCTGTCCGCTGCTGAGTGGTCAATCCTGCGGTTACAGTCGAAGAAAGCAGGCTGGATCTTGCACTGGTCTGCTGTGCCGTCATATTGTGTCCTCCAGAGGTAGCACCAGAATGGCACAACAGGAATAAAAGTGCTGTCCACAATGGATTGACTTCAGACCCACCCAACCAATCCTTCATCATGTGGCTGTTGCCAACTTCTGTCAGAAACCTGAGAACAGGAGCGACCAGGTCTGCCGTGATGGGCATTTTATTAAAGTGCTGTGGAACATGGTGCCTCCTGAGCCTGTCCTGGGTGATATCCACTGATTGTGCAGTGCAGTCAGAGCTAGAAGTATGGTTAAAGCAAAAACTAGCAAGACTTCTTACAAGCAGTGAAGGCAAACCTGAGTCCAGTAACTGCTTGATAGCTTCAGGAGACTGAGATGAGGCAGCAAGAGTGGCCAGGTGAGACTCTGTTAGTGCAAGAGGGGCTTGTGCATTTTTAGAGTCATCTGTCAAAGATGAACTCAGGTCCTGCTTTTTGCTGTCATCGGTCATAGACAGTCTGTGCTGACACTGCATTGGAGGAGGAGTGATACCCATCCATCCCATCAGTAAGGAAAAATAATTTGGGTGGATGTGGCACATGGAACAAAGCAAACTATCAACAGCCTTCTTCAAAACCATGTTGCACGGAAGAGACATGGACCAGTTAAAGAGTGACCTGTAGAAGACAGAAAATTATATCAATACATAATCTGACAGTCATTTTTCTCTTTTTAATCATTGTTCACACGATATTTTTGCACTTTTATGATTTACTATCTATTCTATATACTATTCTATATACTATAGAAGCTGCTGTGAAACTCTCCATGCTGAACCTGGAAGCTTCTTTTGGATCACAGTATCAGCAGGACGCTGATTACCTAAAAGGCATTTCTGAACTGTATGCTTAAATTTCTTTCACCATACTGTATTTTAAACAGATATAAACCAGCTGCACACAAAAACCAGATTTCAGTCTTTCTACAGTTGTCATTCATCTTATCCATTTTTATCCAACTGCAACCTCTTTGTGCTGTCAATTCTCCAAGCTGCAGCTGTTATGGTCACATATGTGTGTACACAGGCTCATTTACATGAAGGTCTCAATTCCTTGTAAGAACCAAAAGTACTTTAACATGTTTCAAAATTTATAAAAATTTCCCTTATTAGGCATTTTCCTAAAGATGCTGCAAAAAAAATGAAAGCAGCAACAACCTTTTTGATTGAACAACACACCCTTGCTGTTCTTACTTGACATAATCTTAGGACACAAGTTAACAACAGAATTATTCCTCAGTGATTCTAAAATCCCATCCATTTTTGACCTCACATCCAAGTACTACCTGCTTGAATGCTAATCCAAGGCATATGAGTGCAGAGCTAATTTAGCTCAATTATTCAGCTTAAGTTCCAAAAAGGGTACTTGTAAAGTAAGACAATAATTTTTTCACATGGACTTGTTCAGAGTATGTGAAGTACTTTTTTTAAAAAGCCAGTTTTCCAAACTGCATTCACAGTACCTTGACACTACAGGTGTTACATTCTCTTAACATTTCCATACAGAGGTGAACATGCACTTCATGCCATTCAATGCTAGGTTTTAAATTAAATTTGGATGTATTGTCATATATTGCATTCCCATTTGAAGACAAGGATTATTTTCCCCTCTTCTGGATGGAAATGTTATTATGTGTTTAGTCTAAGGGCACTTTAGGAACTCAAGGATGTCTTTGGGTCTAACCAAAACTTGGATTTATCACCAGTCAAGAGAATGGTCAATAAAACCCCTCCCCAACAGAAAATTCATCTCAGAGGCTAAATGATCTATAACGCTGGAAAGACAGTCATAATTTCCAAAAGTCCACATATAATAAAGCTACACACTTAACTCTTCTCCAACTATATATATTAACATAATCCAAATGCCAAAATCTTCTGGATGAGTTCATGCTCTATGAAAAATAAGGGTTTTTTTCTAAATACATATTTAAAAATAACTAAGGGATTAGCATCCATTGGCCAAAGCAAAAATACTGAAATGGAAAATGGGGATGACAGGAAAATATTTCCAAGAAAAAAGTGATTTATCACATGAAGGAAAAACTTGGAGTTACAGCTAGAATCCATTACAATATTTCAAAAGTTACAATATCAAAGAAGATGAAGAATACACATGAAAAGTTATTATTACTAGAAAAATTATTTACCCATATAACTCTGACAAAAAAGCTTTTATGTTTATTAAAGAATATATTTTATAATTTGCTCCAGATGGTGGTTCATATGAGTGATAGTTTTATATCTGGCAGGAGGTAGGGGAACAGGGCTGTATCATAACTTGCATACTCAAACTAGGTACAAACTATCCCTGTGATGAAAACAACACACTATCCTCCAAAAGACAGGAACTCAGCTGTGAAACACATTTATATAAAGCTAATTGGGCTGTCCATTGTAGAAAGTCCATTTTTATTAGACCTTTTCCTTTTCAAATCTTAAAATGTATCCTGAAAATGTACTTCTGTTAAAGTGTATTGCTAAAAAGACTAATTGACTGCAATTTAAACTCCTTAAACTGATTCCCAAGATGAACAAGGCTCATTTTGAATTACAAATTATCTACATCACAGTATTACTGAAATGTCTTTGGAAATTGTCTTGCTTGAAGTCATGTTGCACATATGTAAGAGTTCCACACGCTTGTCCCTGTAACCATAACTTATATGGTTACAACTTACACTTGATGGCGTTTGAATGTTTGACTATGCCTAAAGGAGACTGATTGTGGAAAAATATGAATGTTTCATAACAGTCACAACAAAACCATGTGCAAAGATCTCTTAATTAACTGCAACTGTATTCAACAGTACAAATCAAAGATGCCTGACTAATGCTAGACACAGTAATTTAACAGCCATTTTCCTATAAGATGTGTGAAACAATGTTATGTAGCTGTTTTGTTTTGTTTAAACAAAAGAGATGGTTAAGCAGCATAAAGACATGGTTAAGCAACATAAATTGCAAATATTAGATCATATGTTTTCATTTTGGGAGTCACTAAGAGGATACATTTGGTGTTTAGGGTGAACTTCCCTTTAGAATGCATCAAAATGAAGCAAGTTCCTAGTTTAAGATTCACTCCAGATTTTGTCTCTTCATTTCTTTCAGATCAGACTGGCCAGAACAGAAGTGAAAACTCCAAGAAAATATCAGCCCCTTCCTACCTCTCAGCTATCAGTTATAGACACTGGATACTGTGACCAATAAGATAATACTTCTATAACAGCATCCTAATGAAAATCCCTTATAGGTACTGTGAAAATTACTGCAAACAATTTCAACAAGAATAGTCCATCAGAAGACTTCATGAACAAAACCATGAACCAGTCTACCTTTCACATATAGGCAAGTATATACATGGATTTGCTGTTTAATTTCAGATTTTTGGGTCTTTAAACACAATTATTCCTGGAATATGGGAAGTGAAGCCTTGAGTTTAAAACTGCAAAACTACTTGTTCGGGTATCTTTAGGTATCCACTCTATCAATTAGCTTCAGATATGTCACTTTCCATTACTACTTCACAGTAAGTGACCTTCAAGTTGTATTACATCCATGACCAAAACGATTTAATGACAAAAATGATGCAGTGCAAAACTTTGCGTTACTTACTCAAAGAGCTCCCTGTCCAGCAATGCTGGCAAATTGTATTCAACGAGCAATTCGTAACTGTGCCACAGAATTGCTGCTACACAGTGCAGGTGGGAAGGGGATGGCATCAAAAGCCCATACTCTCTGGTTGAGCTATTGGGACAGATGTAGCTGACCCGGCCACTTTTTTTCATAGCTGCAACTCTTGCAGAATCACTGACCCATTTCAGCAATGCTTGAATTCTGTAAGACAAGATGATGGTGCACATTGTAAACGAGCAAAGACACATTCAGAATCAAATTAGCTTGCTGTTTTCTTGTAATTCAATTTATACATTTATCTCTTTCTTTGAATTAAAGTTCTAGAGTGAGCTCAAGCTCTTTTTTCTCAAGACTTAGATCAAGGCAAAAATTAATTAAAAAAATTTATCTTGGATAGTCAAATGTGAACCTTCTACAGAAAAAGAAAATACAGCAGGTATCTGAGTTCTGACTATTTGACAGAAAAGTTGAAAACCAAAGTTTTATCACATTTATAAGAGCAGAAAAAGAGGGACAGCATTCCCCAGAAAGGATACAAAGAGCTAGGACAGAAATCTGGGAGAACTTTTTCAGATGTCTGCACTTCCATGCTACCTCATAACAATCAGATTTCAAAATTGTTTGGTTTTGTGAACTAATATCAAGCCATTGTTTAACAGGTTATTTTTGTACATGCTTCTGTATGACAACCCAAATAACATTACCTATCTTTTGTTCCAGGGTCTTGAGTTGTTCCAAGCTGATAAAGAATGTCTATTGTGGAGTCAGAAGAGAGACCATTTAATCTTCCAAACAGTAAAGGGCTATTCAGATCTTGCCGCATTAAAAAAAAAAAAAGGGGAGGGGAAATAATAGAAGTACTTACATATGTATTTTTAAGTGTACTAATGACATTATTACAGAATTGCAATATTAACATTGAATTAAGTTTTCTCATTAACATAAGGATGAAATTCTTATACACACCACTGGCTCAAAACTGTGCATTTTGTATGTCCAATGTTCAGCCTTACTATGAAAGGAAAAGCCATTACAACATTCATCAGATACAGGGCTCAGAGGTTTACAGAGGAGTGTTTCCTTCAACATATTCCAAAAAGACATGGCTAATTCCAATAGAGCTGTCAAACCTCTTGCTTCACAGAAGCAAACACTTTTTTCAAAATGAAGCTTACTTAACTTCAATTTTCAACAGTGGGATTACAGCTGAAGATTTCCAGAGATTATTTCCTATTCAGCTTCTCCTCATTGTGTTCAACCTCTGCTCTGCCAGAAAGTACTCTCCTATCTATAAACATTCCAGCAAAACGAGCAGTCTATGCTGAAACACTAACTCATGGCAAAAGAAGTCATGGATGCCATTTTAAAGAGAGTGTTTTCTGTTAGCAGCCTCAAAACAGGGAGAACTGAACTTGTTTTCTTTCATTTAGAAGTGACAAACCAGCAAAGTTGTATGAAAACATAAATACAAAACCCCCAGTGTACAAACAGAACAGCTTCTGCAAAATTTCACTGAGACATAGAATATGGTTGTATCTTCATTATGTACCTCCACACAAATATTTTCAATGCTTAGTGTTATTCAGAATTCATAGTGTCCTACAGACTACTGCTGCCCAAATTCCACCACATTAGTTTTCCTCAGCAGTACTTGTGCACTACTCTTTATTTTAAAACATCAGGACACAGTATCTAAAGAGGGAGGAATTTGGAATACACTGTGCATCCTACTCTGTCTTCGAAACACCCACCTAATTAAGAAAAACCAAACAGCCCTGGCTGTACTGCTTTACTGTGGTAAGACTAACCATATACATAGACTGTGATACTCAGAAACACAACAAAGCACAGTTGCAAGTTCTGGCAACCCAGGTTCAGATTCTGATAGTGACATGCAAGTATACTGTATTTGTACTTTTATATAAGCAATGTTTTCAAGCAACAACTGAAAGAAATGCACTGCACTCACCTGCAGGATCACTCCCAGATGCTGAGCAGTTTCTTAGAAGAATGTCAATCAATTTTAGGCCAATTCTGGTGGACTGAAGTCCAATTTTCACAAGCACAGCCTCGATGTTTGGAGAATGCATCCCACAGTACGGGGACATTAGTAAAGCAGCACATGTCTGCAACAGGTTAGCAGTGGGTGCTGCAGCACTAGCCATCATTCCTTCCAGATCACTGATGTGAGTGAGGCAATGGTGTAATAATCTTAACCATCCAATACTAGAAAGAAAAACAGAAAAATGAGCTAATGTATTATTTTATTATAATACTTCTTATCTGTAGCACAACTACTTGTATGAGATTACAGGACAAGTACTGCAGAAAACTTCTGTGACATGCTGAAACATCATCTGAGCAAAGCAAATGACTGAATTAAAGACCACACAAAATATACATCAGCAATGCTGTTGCAATCCTTGGATTAAGACTGTAGGAGAGGCAGGGTCTGTGGGCAGAAAGAGTTAAGAGCTCACAAGTATTATTACTAAAGATTTTCAAGATTTCTCAATTCACTTACATATTTCTTCCAACAGGAAGAAATCCTTCCCTGTTGAGGGAAGCATGAAAGAGGTGTTTACATATGCGGATGGGTGTGGGGCAGGTTTGAGTTTTATCAATTGTTGATTTTTTTTTCTTTGTTGGGTTTTATTTGCTGTGTGTTGTTTTGTTTACATCAAAAGAGGTGAAGGTGCAACAGTAGCTGGCATTAAAATTATACACCTGCACAACTCCCCTGACACCACAAACTTTTAGGCTCATACACATTTACAATACACTACAGTGAAGTTTAGGGAACCTGATTTAAAATGCATATAGAAAAAGCACAGAAATGAAAAAGGTGTTAGCTACTACATTTCCCTCATGGCTCTCATTCTTTGACAACACTATCCAAAAGTCCTTTTCATAACAAATCCTGAGAAACAAACTTATTGTAATCAAATCAATTTGGAAACACATCAATTAGACTTTATTTATGAAATACACTACAATACTATTTAAATTAGCATCATGAACAGGATGGCAATCTAAGCTGTTTATGAAATAAATGGCACTTTTCACTGACAAGTTCTAAACTAGCAGGTTGTTTCCACAACTAACCTTTACCACAGTTTAAAAAAATGCAAACATTATTATAGATCTTAAATTAGGCTTATAATTTTACTTTATCAAATCAATTGGATTCATCAGTTACAAGACAGCAAGTTCTCTGTTATGTCTAAAACAAAATTTATGCAACTTTATTGAATATGTTTCTCATTACTATCGTTTTACTGAGATACAACATTAAGCTGAAATCTACAATAAAACATTTCAAGAAATGAGGAACATATAATCTCTTTCTTTAGATACTGATTATTCTTGTGTGACTTTATTATAACCTTTTCTGAAGTAAAAATATAGTATAATTTGGCTATAATAATTCTCTCCTCTGCTATTTAAGAGCAAAGACCAATTTCAGTTATACAGTTTTTAATAAATATATACTGAGAATATTTATGTTCTCTAAACTTACTTATGCTCTCAAAATTTTTCCCTGCAAAAGAAAGGTTTTTAAAACTTTTCCATGCTCTCTTCAAATTTATAAACATTAAGGTTCAAAGATGAAATACTTAAAATTAATGAGTTTTACAATTTAGTAAGCTAAACTTAAGAACCAGGAAATCTCAAAAATTCATCCAGTAAATTAAATTCAAAGCTGGACAACTTTGACACTTAAAAAAATTCCTTATGTGTTCATTTATTTTTATTTTTAAAATGAGTAAGAAACTCATAATGCCACTGAACCAAATAAACACTTCTGAAAAGAAATCTTGCTGATATGTCAGAATCATAACAACATTCAGCTCCTATTTCTGAAATGTTTGCAAACAGCAATATTAGATATGACTTCCACAAAACACTCCATTGTTCTATTTCTACTCCTGCTTCAATACTTATGTAACTCGGTTGACTTCTGTAAGGATAAGAAGGATTTTGGCACTCCATTTTTTTTTCTTACAACTGCTATCAAAAACACAAAATGCAACTCTAAATGCTTTCCTGTGCTTTGTATTCTCTTGCCACTGCTGGGACAAAACATTCCCTTTTACATTTGCAGACTAAGCCTGCTACTAAAGAAGGCAGAAGTACTGCTTATATTTCCCTTCATATTGGAATAAAAGAAGAGGAAGAGTTTGCTACTGAAAGATCTGACTCAGAGAAGAAAACACCATAAAAAAACCCGAACCCTAAATCATGAACTGGCACAAACTGTCCCCCGACACCGGAGCCTTACCTGGTTTTGGAGACCTGGTCCTCAGAGGGAAGGAAGGGATTATTGACAGTGGCAGAGGAGGTGTTTCCAAAGGCGGTGAGGCCCAGCAGTTTGATCTGAGAGAGGCCCAGGGTGCTGGCATCCCGAGGACGATGGAGACGAAGGCAGACAGCTGAGGCAACTTCAGCTTTTACCAGCTGGATTTTTATATAGGTGAGACCACTCGTGATAACAGGAGTTGACAAAGGTAACATATTGACGCCATCTGCGCTTATTTCAACAGATACTGACGAAGGGCAAGCTACAGAGGAAGATAAGAAGGTTTAACACTATTTTAAAATCTGTACCAGTTTGTCTTCATCATGGATACATGGTCAACACTTAAAATTCAGAGAACAAAATGCCTGAAATGATCTCAGGCAGACACTACTACAGAACTGCAGCTGGAGAACTTGACCTGGGAGATGGTACATGTTAAAAAGCACAAGCACTTTGATGCATGGTATATACAGTTTATGTCAAAGACTTCAGACGAGGAAAAGTCCTGACACTGTAGCCCTGTTTCCCTACCAGGGCTACAACAGTAAGAGCGGTAAATCTGATGCTTTTTCCCAACTACCATACAAAAGCATTTTGCCTGAAGACCCTTGACCAGTATCACTTTCTCACTGGACAAAGTTTTTTGACATATTAAATATGAATGCCACATGACATCCTACTACACTAGAAAACAAGCAGAGGCAGGGCCTTCCATTCTCAAGTAAAGCAGAGTTTGCAAGCTTTTCAAACTTATTTTACAGGTATTATTCAAACAACCTCCCAGCTTTAGTTCCGCTGCTTATACTCCTTGTATTGTATCCCAATCTTCAAATTTTTGAATTGGCATCAACACCAGTGAATCTACTTACTTGCCAGAGAGGCCAGGTGAGGCTGGATGTGGATCTCCTTGAGCAGCACAGCTGCAGGAAGGTGAATCGTGAGGTCACACCAAGCTTCCTCAGGTAGAAATATGTATGACCATGCAGCAGAGCGAGCCCGTCTGTGGGGAGGAGTAGCCTGCAACAGCACTTCAGCAGGCTGGGCAGTGGGACTGCTTGAGGTGATTGAACCTTCAAAAACAGCACCATTAACATTGATTACTGATGTTTATTAATAAAACCCACATTAATTTACAACATGAACTGTGGAAAACACCTTTTCTTTTTCTGTCTCATCTCCTTTGCTTTATCACTAATATCCCATGTTTAATGCTCACTGTCCAGTTATTTTCCTTTTACTCTGAGACTCTTTTAAATAGGCAATTTACATATCCATGTAGATGCCCTTGAAATTTGCTAGTGGACAATTGCAACCAAAATTCTAAACTTACTCTCAAGAGTACATGACAAAAACAAACCAAATAGAAAGGTGCAAGTTGAACAGTATGCTTAGAACTTGAACTCAGTTAATTCACAGTTAACACACTTTAAATACTAAAATAACATAAATGATTTTAAAACCAACTTCTGCAACTCTTTTTTCTTTAAAAGGTTTCACATGAAAATTCCTTCCTAAAAAAGACACCAGAATAAAAAAAAACCCTGGCCACAGCTGCTGCTTCTTTTTCTACTGCTAGCATAAGTTAAGAATGTAGAAGGAAGATGTAGGCTGTCTTTAGCAAGTTACAGGACTTAACAAGACCAGATTTGAGCTGTTCCAAACTACAGACACTTGGGGTGTTTTACTGTAAAGTAATTATAGCATGACCCCACAACTAAATGCCTAGCAGCAGCTGGACATTAATTCCTGGACACATTTTGATAAACTTTCATCCCAAAATGAATTAAGCTCATCTCAGAGAACAGCTATTGTAATAAGTTTGTCAAGACTCCACTATTTTCATGTGGGAAAAGCCAATTCTTTATTACCACAACTCATTTTATACAGTTTTTACAGACTTTGTGTGCAACTTTAATCGGTTAATAGCCTTCTTGCCAATTACTCCATTGGTTAGCAAAAGGTATTCTACTTGCCCATCAAATCTCTTTATTCTTGGATTGTTTACATCTTTACTGATTCTCACGGGGTAAATCCCTTGTTATTGCAGGTGCACCTGTTTTTCAACCCAGGAACAGATTGTTGCACTAATGAGTTTTCATACCAAGATTGTTTTTGCATGGGAACTTGCAAATTACTTAGAAGAAGTGACAGGCTAACTTTGGCAATTTAGCAGAGCAGGCCTGGTGTTATGAGGCCATTCTTCTATAATTCTTTTACCTGTCATGACAAATAACCAAGTGATGAGAATCAGAATATACTACAGAGACTACTAAATGATGGGAATTAGAATGTACTAAGTGAGGGCAATGAAGGTTAATTTCAAAAGCACACTCCTGACTGAAAGTTAAATATTAAGAGAGATGCCCTCATGGGAGAACATCAAGAGCTGCAGCACTTTGTAAGCTGGGAGACAAGGCAGGCAAGAACCTACCATCATACATGCTTAGGACTTTTACTATTTAAAGTAATAAAGGACAACACTTGCAGGATTCCTAAATTTACCATTCAGAAATTTGTGAAGAGCAAAGTAGAAGACTTCCAGAGACCCCTATTCTACCAAATAAACATCTTTTTATTGTCTTTTGTAATGCCATTATTTTTGACACTCTTAAATTTGAATCACAAAACTCAATGGATTCCTTTCTCATTCAATAATTTCTCCAGAAATTTTAAAATTAATCCCCTCTTGTCAGTGAGAGAAACTGTTTGAATACATTCAGGGGCTGCACCAGGCTAGTGGGCAGCAACAGAAAACAAAGACACTAGAAGCGAAAAAGAAAATCTTTGTAAGATATTACAGTACCACTACCTCTTAAAACACACACATTTTAGTTACCTGGTAGCCAGCATATTGATATCAAAACAGCATTGCAATTCTAACAAATGCTCATGCAGATAACATGAGCAGTCAGAAGTAGATATGAGAGCACCATCAGCAATATCAGCCTTACGCTCCAGCTGTTTCTGCTCTGCTTCACAGAGCTCAGGCTCACTATCATCCCACCATGCCATGATTCTGTATTAACTCCACAACTGATGTGCCTAAGAAGAAGTTACTGAGCCTCAGTGTGTCTAAGACAGATGGTGGGCTGGAACCAGGCAATCCCTGACCTAAGGGAGGAGAAAGGGGCTCACCTTGATGCATGACTTCATCAGACACAGATCACTCCCTCCCCTCGTTCCTGTCCACTTGAGGCCATACTACCTGTGGCCCTCAACATTACCTTGAAACACCAGCAACTCCTCTCATTGGCAGATTTAGTAGTATTGGAACATTTGACACTATTGTATTACTTCTTGTTAAGAACCTGATACACATTCAAGCGACCAATAGGCATTAATCTAAGAGAAAGAAGCATCACTCACCCAAAGGTGCAAAATTGTGAATTCCTTCTGCATTATCAGGCTCAGAAGCGAGTACTCTGGCTTTTAAACTGCTATCTGTTGCTTTGGTGGGACCAGAATCCAGGAATTTCATGATAGTTGAAACCATGCTCCTTGCTGTGTTAACAATAGCTCTTGTGCTTGTTACCATGTTGTTACAGATAAGTTGAACACCGCCTGTGTATAATGTGGGCAGAGAGAAAAAAATCCTGCTCAGAAGCATGCAATAGATTCCACACCAGCAAAGGCCTGTCTAAGTAAATTGGCCCATGTACACACATGCATGTATTCTTTAAGTGCCAAAAAAATCAAATCCAAACTTCTTATTTGATGTGGCTAAAGAAAAGACATTCTTACCCATATCATGGAAAGCCTTCAGTGCCTCACTTGTATCCAACACTCGTAAAATGAACCAGAGCAGGGGCTCAGATAACTGACATGTGGCAAGAGAACCCTAAAAGAAAATCAATTAAGAATTACATGGTTTCATACAAAATTAGTACAGTAGAAATTTAAATAACAGCTCTCAGCCTCCCCTTTTAGTAGGCAAAACCACCAGGGAAGAAATGTCACCACAGCTGACCTCCCTGCCACCATATACAATATCATGTTCTACAGGGTTCAACTGCTTATACAGGGAAAGTCTTTGGGGTGTGGAAAAGCTCAAACTTAGGGGGTGAGCACCTTCAGGGAAATAAGAGTACTGAGTATTAAAATAGCCACAATAAATGTTCTTCTCACTTGCACCTAATAAAACATCTGTTCCATCTTCAAGCCTTTAGCCAGCAACATTTACAGAAATGTCAGAATGTCCTTAGAGAAAAGTCTCTCTCTCTGCCTCTACCACGGGCAACAGAGACAGGCTTCCTAACTTCAGCACCCAAATGAAGCAAGGTTGTAAAAATGTTAACATTTATTTTATATAGGAATACTTTAGTTATCTGACCTTATTACTGATTACAGAATCAACTACCTTGAAGCACAGCAAGCCTAAGGGAACTCACCTGCCTCCCCATGTACCCACAGGCCATGTAGGTAAGAATAGGCTGAAGCATCACTTGAACTGTTGTTGCTTTCTTACTAAGTGTTGTCAGGATAGTGAACAACCCATCTCCAACTGATATTGCATCTAAGCCACCATGAAAGTTCTCATGTTTAGTCAGATGTAAGCCACTTGCACCTAAATGAAAAAGAGACAGTTCAAAGGTCACAAATTCAGACCTAACAAACCATCAACAGCACATAAGAGAACTCAAGAATCTTCAAATGTTCACATGGATTTTTCAAAGTACAAATGAACCCATTTTCAGGATCTCATTACTTACAATTAGTGCTCCTAGAAATGTATGAATAGGAAGACTTGACTCAGGATGTCAGGAAATTCAAATCAAATCAGACCATAAAAATGAGTGTAATTAGTGAAGGAAACAGGGTAACTACAAGGATTGGAATCACTCCTAGCTAGAAGAAACTGACATTTAAGATTTTTTTCATATAATATCAAAGTGCCCTTGTGCTGCTAAAAACCTCCCCAAACATTTAACACAATTCTATTAGTACCTTTCCTGGAATTCTGCTTCGCACTATTAAAGCTCGGGATTTATTCATGACCATTTTCTGAATATCAGTTCTCAGGAATATTGACTAAACATTGCTGAGATTACAGACAGAAAGCAAAATAATAATCTTCCCATGGAAGAGATGACTTCCATAAATACAACTGTCTTACAAATCATATAACTTTGACCTGGAAAAGCTGTTAAAAATGGTCTTAGACTTAAATGTAAGACAACCATAGAGCAATCCTGTCCCATTTAGAGAAACTGAAATTGTACTAACAAACAATAATAAAAATCAGTGTGCTCAAATAATCTTTGGAGCATGTCTTAAAGAGAATTGCCAGGTGTAGTACTCTGGCCACCTTTAAACTGCCAAGAAAGCAAATACTGCAATGCATGCAGAGCAATGCATGCAGAGCAACAAGTAAAGCAGTCCTAAGCCCCAGGCTCTGTCCAGCCTAGAAAAGTTAAATGGAATGAGAGCTGAAGTCAAGTAAGCTGTGAGGGATGACCTCCAGGTGAGGACAAGATAGGACAGGAGGTGAATATTGTTACTTGTATGATTTTCAGTTTGTCAATTACAAAGCATAAAACCCTAATTAAACAGACACAACGGTCATAAAAGGAAAAACAGAAAGAAAAATGTTTAAAATTCATGTGACAAGTGAATTACTCAGGGTCATTCTGGATCCTGACCAGCTGGCTTGCCAGATGCAATAAATTAACACTATTAGCATAAATGTTGACACCAGAGGCTCTACCTATCAGTAACATTTACAGACATCTTCTTGTTTACCTATCCTGGTAGTACCTTTCCATGCTGTACTAGTTATTACATGTTTGCTATTATATCCTGATAGTTGATTTTTGGATCCTGTGTAACCCTGACTGCAGTCTTGCAAAATGTTTTGTTCACAGAAATTGTCTGGAGAGAGCTTAATATAGTTTTTCTTTAAGGAACTAAACCCACAAATAGCTGTGTTACATCTTCCCATAATACATGGACAGATTATTTTCAATAACCTATATTAAAAACCCTTTGGAACAACAATCCATTGAAGGGATCAGCTGGCCCTGAACCCTGACCTCAATGAAAAACATTTTGAAAAAACTATCTTTCCAAACTGCCCTTAAAAAATGCAAAACAACTGCTGGACAAAAATCTGTGGGTTAGAAAGAAATCAAAGTTGAGGAGAAGAATATCTGAATTTCATTCCAAAGAAACACATACTCAGAACAAACCACCATTCCCAGAACAAACCACTTTCAGTGTTCATAGTGTATTTGCAATTTGACACCAACTACTCAAAGTGATGAAGGAGATACTCTGGGAATTAATTTCAGGAAGGTTCCAGCAGCACAATCCAGGCTTCTCAAATCCTGCCTCCTGTTTAATTTGACTACTAAAGATAACTATCTTTTCCTCAATTGCTTTCATGCTGAAATAAACCACTGGTCTAATACTCATGGGGGCTCCCTGAACAGGTAACTGTTTCCTGATAATGGCATTGGTTCAATCTTATATCTGCTTAAAAGAGGCAGGACAGAAAAGGCCAGAGCAACCTGCTTCAAAGCAAGAAAATCATCATAAAGAGAAAAAAAATTTACAACTATTACACCTTAAATAGGTCTTTGCATATCCTCCTGCAAGATGTTTTGCACATGCAGAAATCCATGGTATTTCAGCCAGTGGTTTAACTTGTGCAAATAAATTCTATGCTACCATCACAGCATACAAGTAAGTCACAAAGACAGGCAGTCTCTCTAAGAGAATGCACCTCAGATAAATCTCTGACAAACAGCAGCTTTGCTTTCTAAGTATCATGTCTCCCTCACTTGTTCATAGCAGGAAGATCCCACCCACAAATATATGACTGCAATTCCCAGAACATTATGTTAATGCAATTTTTGGTAAAAAAGAGGAAATGTTTAGGTATTCTATGAAAGTGACACAATTGCAATTTGTATTTTCCAAAAGTGATTTTAAAAAGGAAAATCATCCAATCCATAGCAAACACCTGAGGTAAGGTGTCTTGTACAAACTGAAGACTCATCCTAACTCATGCACAGAGGCATATGATGGCCACATACTGAAATTCAGGAAATTCCACATAAGAGAAGGCTTTTCTATTTTTAAGAATGATTGAACACTGTAACAGGTTGCCCGCAACATTGTGGAGTTTCCACCCCTGAGGAATTAAACACCCAACTGAACCAAGGTACTGAGCAATCTGCTCTCAATTGAGGCAAGCTGTGAGTTTGTGCAGGAAGGCTGGACTAGACAATCTCCAGAGGTCCTGTAACATTAAGCATTCTGAGATTCAGCAAATTCAAATGCCAAACACATTCCTGTTTGGTTTCAATTACTGTCTCTCACCCCCTGTTAGGGGCTTTTTTCATGCATCTGTTCCCCTTTACCTTTTGCTCTGTCTCTGTTTTCCTGTCATTTCTGTCATTCTTTCACATCTCCACCCAGCTTATGAGATTGCAATTGTTTTAAACGTTTCACCACCCAAAAGACCTTCCATGTTACACAGAAAACACCTACCAATAATCATTGCCATAGCACTGCTGTTACACTGGCCAAGCGCAGACAAAATCTGGCTCATAATTTGTTGGTTGGCCAACACCAAATCCGCCACGTATGCAGTTGATCCTTGAGTGTTAGGGTTGCTTCCATTGCCATCTTTGCCTCCTGACACCTTTTCCTCATCAGACACACTGTCTGTAGTACTGCTCGCTACCGGAACACGGGCACTGTATTCTCGGTTACTGGAAAGCGGCAGTTGAACCAGAATGTTTATCAGCTTTAATAGATCAAACATGAGTTGATCCCTTGTCATTTCTCCACAAACTGCTTTGGCATCACCTGGACGGATAATATTGGCAAAAAGCCCTCCAAAACAGGCTCGAGCACCCACAGAGCTGTCTGAGCCACTGCGAGACATTACTTTGTCCGAACACGTAATGTAATGATGCACAAGAAAGGTTATAGACTCAATCACTGCAGAAATAGTGCTAACTGATACAACTTCAAAGTTCTGTTCCAGGGTGAATTCCAAGAGCTTCACTTGAGCATCCAATGGTCCTTGGCCTGTCTGGAAAGCACCCCTGAAAGAAAAAAAAGAAGAAAAAAAAAAAAAAAAAAGAGAGATATTACAAGTTATACAGGTTTGGATGTTTGAGTGTGGTCTTTTTCCTTGATTTTTAAGAATCCAAAAGCCCACCAGACTTCCAAGGAATAAAAATCCAGCTATTTTCAGAAATGGATGTTGAAGCAAAATCTAACCTTTCACCCACATAAAGCTTTGATAATTTTTTAATACACTGGTCATCAAACAGTCTGCAGAACCTGCTCACGCCACCACATCCTGATACCACTAAGGATTAAGAGAGTACCTTTGAAAAAAGCTAGGATTTTTTTTTTTTTTTTTTTTTTTTTTTGTAATTCAGTTAATTTTGTAAAAAAATACTTGGAGCAGTCTATATATAGACTGAACTGTTCAGTTGTTCGTGAAAAGTTTCCTACATTTGCAAGAAAATCTCATGGAAAGCAGTCACATATTACTTTAATATCATGAGGATTATTTAGTTGCTAAAAGGAAATCACGATGGATTTTCTTCTTCCCATAGGTATTTTGTCCCCCCACCCAGCCACTCACCGCCCAGAAATAAAAAGAAGAATGGTCGAGTTTTACCTATCTAAATACCAAATATACATAAGACCATGAGAAGGTACTCAAAATAGCAGAGGATGGTGCCTATAGGTTGACTGCTTGAAGGATTTCTTGCAGGAATAAGTTTATTTTATCAATTGCTTTTACACATATAGTGGTGAACTACAAAAAGAACCTTTTTGGATCAGTGTGCCTGAAATAAAACTTGTATCAGTTACTGAATTTTCATATACTTCTCTGTATCTTTTTATATTGATTAATCTCATTCTAAGTTTTAAAATAAATACAGAATGAAACAGTTTATAGAAACAGCCCTGAAAAAAAAGGAATTTAAGTAATTCTAACAGTAAAATACGGTTTTTCTTCACAATTAATCTTATGATCAGACACAGTACAGTTCAGTAATTATCTGTGTTCTTAGGAATAACCATCTAAATCCCTTTCTGGTGCTTTGCTTCCATTTCATGGCATTTCACAAAAAAAAACCCCTAACATGTCTCAGAAACCACCCTTTCAGTGGTCTCATTAGCTTATTTTAAACAAATGCTGGCATGCAGACACACCATCCAAGATTCACTGTGAATTAATGATTTTACTGTTATGACACGTCCCGTAGAAATCAGTGATCATCAATATAACCTGGTAAACACCACTGCCATAATTTAAAATCTCTTGGAGAAGGCAGAAACCATTTTCTGTAAGATTAAGGAATAGGTAACACCAAAGTGCCACCTACTGGGAACCCAGAACTGAGGAAGCTCATGCCTAGTTATACAAAGCCTTTGTCTGAAGATGAGCAGAGCATCAGTATGAGGAAGAAATGCTTCCTAGTGTACTTCAGACTAAACAACTGTTGTATTTCCAGTGTGCCACTGGATGCAGAGTCTTGTGCCCATCAGCCTTGCCTTGAGAAAGCAAAAATGTGAAAGATGAGCCAAAAGCTCTTATCTCTCTCCTGGCCAGAGGCACTTCTCTACCCTAGTGGGCATCAATAGGCCCCAGGAGAGTGGGACAGGATGCTTTCCACTGTCATGTGGAGAGAAAAACCCACCAAAGATAAAGCAATAAAAATCCATATTGCATAAATAGAATTATGCAATCTCATAATTCATCCTACCATATGAGAAAAGCCATCTGTACCATTTTCACAATCTATGAATAATTTCTGGAATCTTTCATTAATTCAGACCTCTCAGAATACTTTTTTTAATAGGTAAACTCATCAACAGTGTCCTTACTTTAGGGAATTATTTCAACAAGGTTTGCATCTTGGCTTTAAATAAAATCAGTCCACAATTTTAGTGCCTCTGTTGACAGTCCCTCACACAGATACTGTGTGTGAATTCCAGATGCACTCTTCCATGTGCCAGGAGCAGCCCAGATCCTGCAGCTACAATGACGATTTCCATTGACACGTAACTTGATAGTATGAGGAGGCACATAAACATCTGGGTTGTGATTCACAGTCACAGATTTTAAAGTGTCCTGGGGTGACTTTATAGTGCTTGTATCGCCAACTGTCTGTTCTGTTTATGCTGGATTTTAAGTTCTGCACCTTAGGACTGGTTCCAAGAGCAAAGAGGGGAGAAGAAGCGCGCAGTTTTGCAGAAACTGCACTCACTCCCACGCATTCCTCCTCTCTGCAGCATGGACAGCAGGAGAGAGCTCTCCTTTGCTTTTAGTTAGTTTCTAGCTAGCTGGGGCAGAGAAGTTCACAGCTTTTCTTTTTCTTGAAACTGATCAGCCCTGCTCTGGACTGAAAACCCAGAAAACCACCAGGAGCTCACACCCGTGGACCACCAGGGCCTAGGATGCGGCATTTTCCAGTGCAGGAGGGACTCATAAGAGACTGAGAGAGCAGAGCTACACCCCGTGAGAAGGACTTTTTGACTTTGCCATCTTTTCAGAACAGCAAGAGGTTTTTACTGTTTAATATTATTAACTTTTTTACACTGGTGAATGCTTGTTAAATAAACAGGTTTTTTTCACGTTTCTCCAAGGAAATCTTTCCTAAAACCAGTAGGGGGAGGGGCCGCTTGAATCTGCTTCCTAGAGGGACCCCTTGGGAAGTTTCCTCCCAAATTTGCCCTAAACCAGGACAAAAGAAGAGTATGAAAGAAAACAAACTTCTAAGGTTTACCTTTCTGTTGAAAGTATATGTATTAATTTCAATAAAAATTCACTGAACATCTGAGGACAAGTTGAGGAAAGGTGCACTTGTAATCGAGTAAGAAATTCTTGCATAGCTTGTGTTGCTGTTGGCCCAACCTAGAAGAAAAAAACATTTTAGGAAGTATTATATATAACTGGTATGTCTTCAAGAATATTAACATCTTCCAAGAACAAGAAAGTATTGCATAGCTTAACTTGCTTTCTGAAATTTTTTACAGCATCTTTACAGAACTAATCTATATCCATTTATATTATGTGTTTTTCTGTTATTAATCATGAGTCAAAAGCAAGAAGTTCAGTTCTTTGTCTAAGACTTGTTTTTCAACTTGAGACTCTCTTTTCAGTAATGCAAACTATCCTCCATACAGAATCCCCTTCTATGATAATCTGAATGTTTTTTCACAAACTACATACTTTAATAAGTACTTTAACGGCACTATGCAGTGTTAAAGGTCTGGAAATGGCAAAGTATTTTCTTGAAAATTTGCTGGGAAAAAATCCCCTGGAACTACCAGGTGTTTTTTGTCTCCCAAACTACTGTCAAATACTACATACAATTATGTTCGCTTGGGCTTTTTTTAAAACACTATTCGTAGATATTTCAAAGATTGCATGAAGCAAGAAAACATGGATTGAAATTAGAAGAGGCAGCAAATACCACATGAATTCAGAAACAGGAAGAAAATGAAAATATAATTTTAAATTCAGAAATTTTTAGCTATTAAAATTTAATCTTCCTTGCCATTTTTATCTCAACCCAGCAAGATTCTGGGAAATAACTGAACAGAACACTTCATTCACGTATGGCATCCTCTCCCTGTGGCAAGTCTTCAGAGAGTTGTGAAAACACATCAGCATCCCTGAGAGTGTATTAACAACGTGAACTTCCCTATGGCTGCTCATCAGAACCAACTAAGACTATAACTAGAAGAATAAACAAGACAAAGATATAACACATTATGAATGAACACATATTTCTGTCAAGTGTCTTGAAATCCTACTGTAAAAAGTTTCTCTCTTATTTTAATTGATCATTACCTGTGGACTGTGTTGATTTGTTCCATGAGGGTTAGTGCCAGAAAGAAATTTCACTAACACATGAATGAGGTTGGGATCTGACACCAACAATTGGGCAGTACTTTCCTGAGCTCCAATGGCACTGCTTGGACCAGCTTAAAAATAAAGACATAAAAATTACATGTGTAATCTTAATCATGCATAAATCAAATATTTATAGTGCAAATCCCTTATATTTATTTTATGATGTGGAAATATTCTTAGCTAAATCAGCTATCAAAAACCTGCTTACTCAGGAATACAATTTCGAGTTTTCCAATAAGTACAGATATAAAGCCCCAAACCCGTCCAATCAGTGTTCCAAGCTTGCTAAAGCAGTGTTCCTGAAAATAGAGATTAATTTTTTAGCTGCAATACATACAGACATTTTTGATTTGCCTCTTTTTGTTAGGCCAACACTTCAATAAGGCCCAAGTGCATTTTTTAGTTTGTCCTGTGAACAATCACAGTGTTTTTGTTCTTGGCACGTGCAAAGACTTATCAGAATAAAACTGTAGAGAGCTTTACAGATAAGAACTCTAAAGACTGGAATTTGAATTAAAATACCCCCTTCAGTGACCAAACAAACGAGCTCTACTAAGTGCAAAGTCTCACTCTTGCAGTAGCAGTGTACTGAATTCGTTCAAAACACTGAAAAAGCACAATATGAAACAGATCCTGCAGAAGTGGGACAATGCTTTTGGATAAATGCCATCATGCCAATGTTCTCCCTTTCACCACTGGCTCAAGTGTACAACTCTCGCCTAGGGGAGCTTTCGGGACATTCACACATAGGCCTGCAGGTGTTCATCCCCTCTGATAAGGTGTAACTGACTCAACTACGCCGTCTGTAACAGGCACCTGTCATGCCTTAGGTGGTGTCAAACCATCAAAGACCCCCAGAGTGCCCCCAGACTCATTTCTGGGCCCTTCCTCCATAAGACTCTGCATGATCCCGTGTTGCATCAGACAGTATAAAACTCCCCCCAGTGGAATTTTACCTAGGCATTCCCACCTGAACTTGAATGTATATTGACCCACTGAAGTCTGTTCCCCAGGCTTTCCCCACCCCTGATGGATCAAAACTGTGACCATCAATTCCACTAAAGGATATCTAAATAGCAATAATAAAATCTTGTCTCTGGATCCACAGGTGGTGATACCTTTCCTCTCCCCTGTCTACTCTTATCCTTTCTTTCTCTTCCTTTTTTTTTTTCTTATATGTTTTCCTAAGTGACACCTTTATATTTCTGTATTGTTTCATTTTTACAGATAATAACCAAAACAGCTACATACCTCCTTTTTCATTACAATCTCTAAATTGCTCTAAAATAAACTTGCCATACAGGTATATATATCTATATATTTATCTCTCTCTCACTCTATATATATACATGAACACTGATCACTCAGTAATGTTGTTTCACTCTAATCCATCCTAAGGGATCTACTAACAAGAACTTGTAACCTGGACTTTAGGGACACGTTGCGACACTTGCATCTCCAACTCTTTCCAACTCACAATCTTACATACAAAAAATGCACAACTACATTCATATCCTCAAGTATGCTTGCCATGAACCACATGGGCTGCTTCTGAGCAGCTTTTTATTCACCTACTGATCTCAGGCAACTGCCAAAGAGACTCTTGCAAACATGCAGCTGCCTGTCAGTGTCAGAGAAGAACACTGAGCCTCATAACACTTGCAAAATATTCACATATAATCCCAGAGATACACACTGCAGAAATTTTGGGAATTTTTGCCAGTCTACAGATACAAACTGAAGAGCTGACAGTACACGTGCTTGTTAACTGAAGGCAGTCATACCAGAAATCAGGCCTTGTTCTATTCTCAAATATTAAGAATAAGAGTCTCAGTTTGTGCATAGTAAGTCTCTTTAATTAGTTTTTTGCAGTTCTACTTCTTTACCTGACAGCAAAAATTACAGCAGATTTTTGTGAGACTGATTTCTAAATAACATCACAGAAAGGTGACAAAAAGTAAAAATTTTAAGAATGAAGTGCATCTTAAAGTCAATGTTTTGAAATGGCAAATATGAAAAAAAGATTCACAGGCAACATTTAAAACCTACTTCCTTTAATTTTTATCAGTCTTGTGGCAAAATCTCATTCACAAAGTGAGATTATTTCTAGTGTGTTATGGAATGTGAGATATACTGGTATGCATAAGGATACGAAATGGCTGAATTTCTATTTTAATAGATTCAGCTGCTGGGGGTTTATTTTCAGATAGCTTAATATAGGCAGTGAGTGATGCCTGCATATTTACAAAAATATCCCTACTCTGCCAGAAAAACTTCAATTTCATTCATAGCAACTTAATCATTCCTCTCTGCTACTTCTTCTCATACTACAAAACTAATTCCCAGGGATCATTAGCTAGTATTAAAATGTTTTTTTGGAAGACAATGACAACTTATTTATAATAAAATTCTCTTTCACCACAAGGGTTTCTGTTTCCCACAATACAAGCAATTCAAGGAGCTCACTCCTGAAAAGTTAAAGTTAATGGAGAACAAAAGTACATATATGACAAAAGGAACGCTCTGGAAGTCTTTTGATGGAATCAACACTCATTTGTACATCACTAAAGCTGTGAACATAAGAAATCCAACCAAACAAACTTACCATTAAGCTGCATATTTGTCATGAGCGTTAGGCTGTGAAGCACAAGGCACCACGTCCGGAGTAAAGTATTAGGATACCACGCCAGAACTGACAGGAAGCTAGTTACTGAAGCTGTCAAGAGAAACAGTTTTTTCCAAGTTTTAATCTTCAAGGTATTACTATAAATTTCTAATTTTCACTGTAAAGTACTATGCTGATTATTGTTATTAACATTATTGTTCCTTGCATTCATTTTGATTTGACAACCCCTGTTGCAGGAAATTAGGAAAAGAAGCCTAACCAACACTTCACAGGAACTGGCCCACAGAAGTTACTACAGTGTGCAGACCCTGACAGCTCAAAGAAAACAATGCAAAGAAACTGGTTTCAAATGTTCTCACGGAAGTCAGTGTAAGAGGTCCATTATATCAGGCATTAACATTTTGGATTATCACCACAAGATAGCACAGACTTTCTTAATTATATAACATATTGCAAGAAAAAAAATCAGCATATCTTCAGACTAGATTAGTAGTCAATAGTAATGGAGCTTTCTCACTCTGCTGACTCCCTTGTTAAGGGAGGGATCATTGGATGGTTTAAAGGAGATGAAATTCATCAGAGAAGTGCATACCGTTGCACAGTTCAACTCAGACAAAAGAAAAAGTGTATTTTAATGAGCCCTCTTGGGAATAATCATGAGTTAAGACCCACAAATTTTATGATTTCATTTCTAATAACTTTATAAAAATTGAATGAATCAACTCTTGGTTACACACTAGCAATGTATTTTCCCCTTAAAGAAGAAAACAAGACCAAGAATTCTTTAATAAGAACATAGAAATTATCCCAACACTGATCTTAGCAAAAATACGTACTACAATACTTTTTGCTTATTAGCTAAAACCGAGTATTTAAAAAAAAACAAACTCAAACTTATTTCTCATATTTAATGTATTTTACCTTGGTTCAGGGAAATAACAGGTATTCGGTTAGCATTATAAAGGAAAATATCAGCACCACTATCTTTACTTCCAGAGGAGCTGGAATTCAGGCTTAATGTGAGCCATAGCTGCAACAGAGATTCAAGCTGAAAGAAAGGGGGAAAAAACCCACTGTGAGACCAAACTCAGAACCCCAGAGCATCAAAGTCTTAATTTTAAAATCCTCATCCACATTCTCAGCTGCTACTGTTTCACTGCACACACGCTCTCTCCTTCATTGGATTTGAAAGTTCTGCTAAACATAATATTCAAGGCAAATTCAGCCTAACTAGCAAATGTTTCTGCTATTGTTTTTGTAATTGATTTCTTCCAAATAGTTTCCCTTAAGAAGTTTCTTCAAACTTGTGTTAAGAAAATGCAGCTTTACACACTGTTCAGAAACACCTTTAGCATAACCTTATACCTGTAACATGTACAGGTAGCCTTACAGGTTTGCACGGAAGCTTTTGGACTGTTATTAAAATGATGTTTCCCAGTCAATCAAAATTATTCAGAGGGCCCATTTATCTAATAAGAAACCTCAGAGACATTGATGCTTACTCTGAGTAATTCCCCTGAAGAAAATAACTCTCTAGATATTCTGGGGAAGCACCAAGGATGTTTACATGAGAAACTGTATTTTGGATGAGATATTTAAAGAACAACTGACGGATGGAGTCAGCCACTCTATCAAAATACCAAGAGGCAGGCAAGCATCTAATCATTATATACATGGCACTCCTTTGTATGAACCAAGAAAAGCATTGCTAAAACAATTTTGCTTTTCAAAAAGCAAAATCTTAAATTTGCTATTAACATACAGGATCATTGGATAATTCAGACTGGAAGGAACCTTTGCAAGTTATCCAATCTAATTTGCTCAAAGAAATGCCACAGAAAGTATCAGACTTGGTCCCTTGGGGGTTTACTCAATTGGGTTTTGAAAACCTCCACAAATCTCCGTTTGTCATTAAGCATCACTTAGAGACATTTGCTTATTAATAATCAAACAATTATCATTCAGTAGACATACAATCTTGTTTTTAAATATGAAAATGTATACCAGTTTTCCACTGTAACAAGCAATGGCTGCTTTGACAGAAGCTTTCAGCACTTTGTTTATTACATTATCAGTACTGTTGTCCATGACATTCACAAGCAATAAAACAGCTAACATAACAGATTACTTGAATCCTAAGTAGCAAAAAGTAGAGGAGAACAACTCTCAAATTTAGAGATAAATACTATCAGAACATTTAAAGTTCAAAAGTCTCTACCTGAACATGGTGGACTTGTAGCATGGAAAAGAGTTTGTTGAAGCATGCACTCAGCATAGGTATAGATGACAACTGCACAATCAGCTGGGCATTTTGGTTAGCAGCATGTAATCCCCTCAGCAATGAATCATCTGTGCCACTGGGAGACTGCGTCACTAGAAAACAAAACAGGACACCATCCCGCCCTGAATTACTTTGAAAAGTTGCCAAAGTAATTTCATAATTATTTCCTTGCATTTTATACTTCAATGAAAGACACTTCTTTATAATTTAGAAGAACACCTTCAATGCAGTATTCAGTTGAACTGACTACTGACTACCATAGTAGTGGCATACTTGAATATCAGACGTTTCCAACTGTTTGGAACTGGGTCCACGCAAACACGTTTTCACAGCTATTACAGCAGCGTCCTGGTAACATAATGCTAAGAAACAACTGGAACATCTCTTTCACACATTACAGTACAGCTGTTGCAGACAATAATGAACTTCCAGAGAATAAAGTCTGAGGATGTCACCAAACCTACTCCATCACTACATACTCAACCAATGACTACATGCACATTAAGGTACCCAGAGGGTTACTAAGAGACACATTTTAAAAAGATGGTCAGCACAACTCACTGAAAAAAGGTTCAAAAGTAAAACACTCTGTCTTTTCAACATAAAGCTACTAAACAGCTGAGTTCAAAATTGTATTCAAGTATTTTCACTTTTATCACTTAGTAGGTGTAACTGTCAAATGCAAAAAGCCTTCAAACACCAAGAATGAAGCTTCACACAGGAAGCTTAATGTTCACTTGCATCTAGACCTAAAAATGAAAACCTCCCCTCCTCTGTATTATAATCCACATACATAGCTGACTGTTTCACAAAATGTCTCAAAGACAGACATATAAGTTATTCAAAAATCTGAATAAAGAACTATCTCTAAAGTTCAGCATTGAATAAGAAAATTCAAGCTAAATGTAACTTTTCCTAAGCTACTATGTGACTGCACAAAACATTACTACAAAGCATCACGATCATCATGTGAAGAGAATGATTTGACAACATGTAGTTACATGTAGGAGATGTGTTTGTTAACGCTTGTAGAATGGAATCAGCCTCCAGTGTGGACATCATTTTCAGCATCAGCTCAGCCTGTTGCTCAAGTCCAACTTCCAAACGTGCATCTAAAGCTATAGAAGGAAAAAAAAAAAAAGGTAAAAATGAGTTGTATCAAGGACATACATAATTACAGAATCACAGAATATTCTGATTTGGAGGGGACCCACAAGGAACATCAAGTCCAGCTCCTAAGAGAATAGCCTGTACAGGGATTGGACCCACACCATTGGGTGTTAGCAGCACCATGCTCTGAACAACCAAGCTAATCTCACCTTTAATTTGTTCCTCTAACTTTCTATAACATTCTTACAGACTTGAAATACATCATTATTAGAATACTGTATTTCTGTGAAACACACCCGTATTCCTTTCAACACTCACGTGTCACTATCACACATGACAATCTGCACATGTTCAAGTCACTTCTTCCTAAAGCAATAGCCCTCAAACAAGAACCAAAAAGTTCTTTTTTCCCAGTGTAGCAGAAGAAAAATCTATCAGTTCAGTAGTATGCCTACAAATGAAACAAGTGTGCCACTTCACTCCTTTGGGACAGAGCTAACTAGAAAAGAGCTTCCAAAATTTCTTGAGAAAACAGGAAAGATTTAAAACTGCCTACAAATGTATTCCAAAACGTTAAAAAATAAAATTTTCTGCTATGTTGGGCTTTTAAAAATTTAAGTTCCACATTATATTCTCTCAGTTACTACTGGAAAAAAATGTGGGATACATATAATGTAATTCATTCCCCTTAAAATACATAGATATTGCTAAAATAATTTCTTGTTCTAAGGTGTCAAATACATTATTACAGAAAAAAGACCCCAAACAGAACTTTAATTCATTGCTTACCTTGAGAGACTGATATGCTGACAGTTTGTGATCCATTTTTCTCTGTAGTTACAGGTGGTTTTGCAACTGGAATTCCAACACCACCAATGTAAGGATTGTAATTGTAGGTGCCATATTCAGCACCCCAGTAATCATACCAGGTACTGCTTATAGGCTTAAAAAACAAACAAAAAAACAAAGGAAAAACAGTAAACAGCAAGTCTTTAAATTGCCAGAAGTTTTTAATGACTAACAACAACTTTGAAGTTAAAAAAATTAAAATCATAAGATTGGTTCCAATAGCTTTAGAAAATTATTTCAATTCTTATTGCAGTATAAGCTACTGAGTCCTTAGTGATTGTTAAAATCCAGCAATGTAGTTAGCTGCCTCAAAGATTCAAGAAGCCAAGGTGAAAATGTTATAATCCATTTTTCCTCATACATTTGTACCATACTGTATATTTGGAAGTAGAGTGTTACTCAGATATTTTGAGGAGCTATTTATCAAGACAGAATACTATATTATCAACTGCACTAATTCTGTATCTTGAAGCCTCAGTGAGGCCCAGGGACTATATGTACTGGGCTCTGAAAAATAAACAGTTGAGTAATCTCTACTTGTGTCATAATTTAAAGACACTAAGAAAGTCTATGGATCACAAGAAAAAAAGTAATGTAACACTGTATAAAGGCAATTTGCATATGCTGGTCTTTTTGATGGTGAGATCCAATAAAAACTGTCATTTTACAGATATGGAAATAAATATTTAAAGAATTAAGAATGAAGAAGTGGTTTGATGGCTGTTTTTAGTAGACATCAAAGCAGATATTAAGGTGATAAAGGCAGCTTGGATGAAGTTGACTAAAGAGTACTGCCGCATGACATAATAGGAGAATAAAGAAGGCAGGAAACATCAGTAACACAGAAATTCAGCAGTAAGTGTAATTTTTGGTGGCAGACTGAGATTTAAAGAAAAAATATCTTTACATGACAGGCAATTGGTGGAAGGACATGAGGGAATACAGATAAAAAAATTCAGTGTTTTCTGAACAAGCAGTGAGACAGATCATTTAGGTTAATTCAAACGAGAAGTTTAAGTCAATAGTGAGAGGCATGGAAAAACTCCAAATGTCATCCCTCTAAACAGAGAAAAGACTCAATATTTCATTATGAACAGTGTGTTTCTTTAAAGTCTAAATATTTTTGGTTTTTTCATATACATTGACAATATTGTAATTGTACAACATGTGCATGTTTAGCCTTCATTTTAAGTATAAAAGTACTTAGTATTTTTCTTGTTCCCCAGTGAAGTAAATTTTGAAGTGACTTGATTCTCTTCACAGTTTGAAGCCAATTTGAGCACAAGCTACTGCTGGCTTTCTTTTTTAAATACAATACTAACAGTATGAACTCATCTTAAGATCAGTCACATAAATGGTGCTCTATTCTTAAAAAGGACAAGACTAAATCTCATTTTTCTATTATGCTTTTGTTGTCTTTAACATGTGCTAAAGTGTGAGTAAACTCAGAACCTCTTGTTTACACAAGTATCTTCATGCAAAAGCAAAGTATTTTGTGGTCAAGTGACATGTGAATATTTAGATTCTTTCCTGTCATTCCACATTAAACATCATCATGAAGTAGCAGCAGGTCTAAGACATCAAATACCACTACTGAAGAAGTGTAAGAGATTAAGGATAAAGGTTATCCTGAAAATTTAGGTGTGACATACCTTGAAGACTTTGGCTGCAAGGGGATCCTTTTCCAAATCAATATCCAAAGGATCAATATCGACTTCCATCAGGTCTTGCAGTAATTCAAGGTCAATGTCCTTATCTTTTTCCAATGATGACAAGGGTGGAGCACCTTGAATCAGTAAAAGAGTATTAACACTAGCAAGTAAAATTTAGATAACAAGAATGTATAATACACTTAACAGAAAATTTAAAGCTTTTTAATATTTCAACCTTGTGGGAAAAGTTAAAATACGCAATCAAGTTGCCTTTTTAAAAACAATAGGAAAAATAATCATTTTTTACTTGTTAGATGTAAAACTAACTTGAAGAATTACTCAATCTGCCTATATTACCAGAAACTATTTATGCTATCACCAAAAAGTCTTTTACTGATCATCTTGATAGATGAGTAAAGTTTCTTTTACTCTTTTCAATAAATACACATATAAAAAATTATTCAATAATTTACCTGTGATGTCATGTGTCAAAGGCTCATCTATGGTTTCTACTAACTGAACTGTGGACTGCTGGAGAGAGTCATCAGAATCTCCAGCTGAAGCTCCAGCATCTTCTCCTAAAGCACTTTCTTCCATAGCCTCAGCCGCTATAGGTGCCAACAGCTCTCCTAGGTATTAAATCAAGCAGACAACTCCATTTCAAGCTTTGTTCCCATTACAAATTAACATCCCAGTGTCTATGCCAATTGTCATTTTTTCACCTAACTCACCTAAATTCTCTGGGGTCTATTTCTTCAAGGGGAAGTGTTTTGAATAATTTTCAAATCATCAGGGTCATATAAAAATGAACTTTTCAATGCACAAGTCACTCCAATTGCAATTTTAAATCACGTTTTTACACACTAACCTAAATGTTATGATTTGTTTGTTTTGGTTTTTTTTTCCATATTTTGGACTATGTCAGCAGATTCTAACATAGTGATAATCTCCCTTGCTGCCTCAAATATTAAAGGAAGAAAGATTCAAGTGCAAGATATCTTCTGAAGAATATGAACTTAAAACAAACCTGCTAGAATATCCTGTAGCATACAAGTCAGAGAATACTGAGCCCATGCTCCTCCCCAAGAGATGTCTCCTCTGTTAAAGTCAGTTCCAACAAGAAGCAGCAGTAATCGTTCTAACTGAGTCTCATTTACAATCTCACATAAATGAATTGTCGGTCTTGTAGCATTTGCAATTCTAGCAAGAACCTATAAAAAAAAGAAAGATAAATATATGTCTAATCATAGTTAATCCCATGAAAATATACAGTAACTTTATTTTCTATGATTATTAGATTTTGCTGACAAATAAATCAGGTATTTTTGCCAATTTTTTACCATTAATTATTGGAATTTTACATGTGTAATTACATGAATATAATTTTTTGAAGTTAATTTTTCCATGCAATTTTGAAGCCACCATATTGTAAGTCACACAATAAGTGACAGATCAGAAAAACTACCTCACCAGAAAATATTAGAAATCTTAGTGCTGCAGCTAATTTTTACCACCAAGCAAGCAAAAAAAGCAGCAATAGAAAACTAATTTAAAGTGGTTGCTACTGCAGCTACATAGTGATGTTCCATATTCTGTTTACCTTACAAACAAAAAGAAGTAAATCTGCATGACAGGTAAAGTCCATGGACAAGAGAAAGAGTGCCAGCTTTTGCACTACAGAAATGCAACGTTCATGTGCCAGTGTAAAGGGAAGCGGTTCAATTTCTGGAGTTTCCTTTGCTGTTGACACTTCTGTATCTAAAGAAGAACGAGGCCATTCTGCAGTTCGACGCAAGCGTATTAAGTCCTTGAAGTGCTGCAGAAATTAAATTTGAAACAACAAGTTACAGTTTAACACTGACCCCTAAATCTTTTCCCAATCAATCAGTGTGGCAGCAATAACAGAGACTGTGGAACTTCTTAAAGAAATAAAAGGAAGTCTAAAATATGTGAGAATCTGGAATGGAATTAAGACTTCACTGGCAGAAATTCGTTTTGGCAGCATGTGATCTCAGATGACAAACGCATAATCAAATTCAGTTCTGCAGAAGTGCCAATTAAGCCTCATGTATGCTGTAACACATATTGAAAATACATATTTTCAAAGTTTCTTTTGTATTTCCACACCTGTACATAAAGCTACAGTTACCATAAAGCAAACTGCATATAAAAATAGACAATATGGAAATTTACTCTTACAAGAACACTGACTTTTCAGTTCTTCACATTCAGTAAATCATCAGTAATTTCTCAATTTCTTAATACTGCCATGATATAAAGTATGCATTAGCCACACCATAAATTGAACTAGTTTGATTCTTGATCATGGCTCTGAACTACAATCTTTTTGATAGAGGGCCTATATGGGATGGAGAGAAGAAGGTGCTTTCATTAATCCTCTCATCCACCAAGGGCATTCATTTAGCAGCTTAGCTCATTGTATCAGCTACACTAGCAGTCATTAGATACAGAAATGTCTCTTATAATCTCACTTAAGCAGTAGCTACTGAAGTAGACCAAAGAAAGAGCTATTTACTACGACAAAGGTTTCACTTTCTCCTAAATGCAGTACATGTTTTACGTCACTCACAGCTTGTCATAACTAAAAGTGATTAGTAGACAAAATAGCAAAACCCACATAAAATGCAACTATCAAGGATACAGTAACACCTTAACTACAAGTTAAGAAACTACAAGAGGAAAGATCTTTAGTTCAACATGGTTTTTTAATGCAACGTGGCTACTATAAAGTGAAACTTAAAACAGCTGGACAGCACATTGCAGCCAGTAACTCATTTAAAGACTTTTCGAGGTGCCACCAGTGGAGCAGCCCCTTTGGTATAACCTGCTGGAATAAAGCAGAAGATAGTGCAGGAAAGAATAGCTCATGACAAGCACAGTTAGTGAAAACTTAGGGCTTTATTTTTATGCTAGTGATTATTTCTTTCCCATAATTACTTCACGTTTTAAGATTTCCCTTTAGATTGCCTGTAAGGTCCAATATCATGTAATCTTCCACAGACCTATTTTCAGGCATCCTAACAGATACGAGCACTTCTTGAACTAGGGAGTAAATATTTCAAGAGACACCCAAGTTTGGTAGCTAGAAAGATTTACACATTTTTTGTGTTCCCTGCAAAGTCCATGTTGTCATCACCTGAAATCCCTAAATTGCAGCATCTCCTCCCATTACCAAAACAATTCTTTAACTACATCATCAACTCTCAATATCTTATTTCAAGATGCCACAACTGACGTTGTGGGTACCTTCAGGAAGCTAAGGAGCTTACGACAAACTTCTAAGATAATTCTCAAAAGACATATTTATTAGCTTGGGAAGACAGACATTGGCATGATTATTTTCTGATTATTCAACCAGGAAAACATCTAAAAGAGCATCATGCATAAAAGCTAGCCATATAAAGTACTACTTTATCTTTCTACTGCTGCATGTTATCCAAAGTTTAATGACATGACTGGCATTCCCAAAGCTACAAGTTTATTAGTAATTTTGGCCATAACTACCTAAAAGAACCCTCTAGAATGATAAACTGTTCTTCACAGAGCAATAAATTTCCAGACGGCTGCTTTTTTTCAGTATTAGAATATACTTGATAGCAGCCATGATGAAACAACTTCTTATAATAAGGTCAAAGTAGGACAAAAATGACTTTGCAGGAACAGGTCTTTTCACACAAAGGACAAGAAGTCAGTTACAGTTTCAGAGCATCATACCTTTGAAGTAGCCTGCTTTAGTTTTGCCTGTTCTACTAAAAGTTTGTATGATGATCCTTTGTTGCTTTGTATTTTCTCTTTTTCCATCTGTTCCACCAAAGCCTTCTGTTTTGCTTTTAATAAGTTAAGTTGCTAAAAGAAAATGTTAATAGGAATAAATGAAAATTTAAAGCAATAAGATGTTAAAAGGATCAGTATGTTCATATGATAGCAATCTTTAGGTCAAACTGTAACTTGAGATTTTAAAATACTTTAAAATCACAGCTTAGGTGCTTGCACTCCGGTGTACTCAGATTTATGTAGAAAGTACATATTTACTGTCCAAGTGAGTACAACAGTATACTCCAACATTTGTTTTTCCAGCAGATTCCTTGCCCCATGGTTTTAGATGAATGTCAAAGAAGTTAGGCAGCCTTTAGCTACAGAATCAGACCTATGCAAAAGCAAGGCTGAATGAGTCCCAATGCCAAAGCTGTTGTTTCAAGAAATGAGATATCCTATAAATGAGACATACTTGTGTGAAAATAGCCACTACCATGCAGGAAGTCACCTGTTTGTGATGCACAAGCTGTTTCCTGATCTTTCGGGAATACAGTCTATCGAGGCTACTGTTGCCTTTAGTAGATCTGCTCAGACTCTGAGTGTGAAGGCTATTATTTATAAAACTCCACTGGTTTCCTAATGGAAATAAAGTTTTAAAAAAAAATAAATTTATCTTATTAAACCTCATTTAACTCTAGAGAAAAGCTTTTATGTTTCAATGGTTAGCATCTCCATACACCAAGTACTAAAGAAACACGTTAAATCTAACTCTTGGCATTATTCAACTATCCCCACTCAAAGTAATATTTCTATGTGATTTTAAAACGCAGTGGTATCATCTTTTTCCTTTATTCTTAAAACATATAAACAAGCAAGCAACTTGGCCCTAGCTTCATAACATAAAAGTTTTATTTTAATTTTTAGAAAAGATACTAAAAGGAAACCATAGCTAATCAAAATAATAACGATAATAATAACAACAACGTATAGTACATATTATTATTATTACTACTACTACTATTATGAAATACATGAAAACCAGACAAAAACCAAATTTAAAAATAGTGGATACAAATACCAAAACATTTATGAAGTCACACTGCTGGCCCTTTCTCACAGTACATAGTGTCTCAACACGGTGCACTCTCAATTGTAAAGTCCCAGTCACAGGGCAATATACAGACATTTTACAAACTAAATCAATCAACCAAACTAAATCAAATCAATCCCGCATTTTTCACTTGAAATAATGAAAGAGATCATATTTATAAGGAGATGGGGACATAAATAAGCAGACAAGAATGAAAATAAAAAGATCACAATATGCGTTTTTAAAATCTCTTTTTTCAAGTGAATAGAAAATGCATTTTAGGTATTTGAACAGCTCCCAGAGCAATACCCAGAGAATCAAGTTCTGATGTACCTGTCAAAAATCGTTCCCTCTCTTTTCCATTTAGAGGTTTCTTGGCTGTGGCTGCTTCATCTTCCACAGTAGCTACATAATCCAGTAGTCTGGACACCAGCATTACAACCCAACTGATCATGGGAATATCTAAAACTCCTTCAAAATAAACAAATTTCAGTGCCTTAATAAGTTTCAGAAGACATAACAAACATCACACATTTCACTAGGCTGAAGACTCTGCTCCCCTCTTTTTGTTTTCTAAAAGGAGAGTTAGAGTCTGAGCACTCACAAATGAGGGAAGTAATCAGTATAAAACTTAGATGCTAACGAAAATGACACAGTTCTCTTAGTCTGATGAAGTCAGAAGTCAAAAGCTTCATCTCAACTGTTCAAGCTAAAAATTAAGCATCATTTTTCTTAAAGAGAGTCAAAATTTTTATGTCTAAATTTCCTAAATACCAAATGCATAATGACAGCTGCTTGCATTAAAGTACATGAAGTAGGTATCTCAAATTCTACAGTGTGCAATTCCTCCATTAAGCAGGGCTCCAATAAGACAGTTATAACCATCCATACAGATACCTCCATCTTTACTTCTCCATCAGTGTATTTTCATGCAGCTATCTGAATAAGTTGCAGGAAAGCCAAGGGTGACTTCAGCCTAGGTGAACCACGCTGGTGGCACTAACAACTGGCTAATGCCTATTTCTGTCTCACACTTTAAATGCCAGATTTTTGTTCAGGCAGAAAAGAAAAAAACGTATCTTGCGCATCATGCAAGAAAAATCTTTGTGCGCACGTAAATCTAAATGAACAGTTCCAAAGTTCAGGACTGCTCCACAAAACCAGAAACCTACAAATAATGACTACTTAATTACAGTCATTATGCGAATGGCATAATGCTACAATGTCAATACAGCAAAGATATCAGCACTAGAGGTTACACCCACATTTTAAGATCAGTCCACTGTGCTGAGCCACATTTAACTACACTGTGCTTTTCATGCACTGACCTCAAAAAAGCGCTAATTAATTCAAATTATTATTAAACGCAGATCAAACATGAAAACTAAGGCACAGAAACAATCCATCCAAAATCACATGTAGCTGCTAGCATCCAAGAGTAGGATGCAGCCTGACTTGTTAAGTGCAATTTCCTGAGCACACTCTGACAGAAAGCAGCCCATCCCATGCAGGCAGAGGAAGGACCCCAACAGGTCCGTAACAGGACCTGGACTGGAACCACAGACTAAATTGCAAGAACAGAAATGAGGAGCACTGGTGACCACTACACAGCTTTTTGGTTGGCAGAATAAAAAGAAAGGATCCTGCTGCAGAGTGAAGCACATACCTTTTCATACTTCTTTTAGAACAAGACCATTTTATCTCCTTTTATCTCTCAAAATAAAAAATCAAAATTCTCAGCTTCTCTCCCTCCCTCCCTTCCAAGTGCCTTTCGCTCACTCCTTTTCCCCTTTTTCGGCCTCAAAGTTTACAACTTCTCTCCACCCATAACACTCACCTCTTGCTCTGCTTTTCCTTTGCTTTTTCACTTTTTCCCCAGTAAGTTTTCACCCCTTTGACTCTGATTTATGTGTGATAGTTCTCAAACAGGAATTTCTTCTGCCATACCTGATGCTTCCACCACACATAATATTGCCCTAGTACTCACCTGTACTGTCCAGGAGGAAGGAAGCTGGAAGACCAGCAAATAAAGCTCTGAAGTATCAGTTACTTCTGCTTCCTAAAGTCCTCCATGAGGACAACTAGTAAGGCAAGAGCTATGAAAGGAATTGGAAGCTGTGGGGAGAGTGCAAACAGAGGTAGAGGAGATGTAAGCTTGGGTTTGCCTCAAACTAGTTAGAGACTATAGCAGGATATGGTCCTGATAGAGAAAGCACATGGTAGATCAGTGGGAAGCAATAGGACAGCTTCTGACACCAGCCGTAAGTCTGTTAACATCAGGACACAAGGAAAAACTAAGGACAGTCTCAGCTGGCACTTTACAGACCTCACAAGGCTAAGACTTTTAAACAACTTCTCTTCTATGATGCTTTGCTATCTGTACATAACAAATGAAGCAGCCTAGAGTGTGATATTTCCAAAAGAAAGAATTGGTGTCAACCTTGGGGTAGTTAAGAGGACGCTCAAAGAAAATCAAGTTCGCAGAATAATAATTTCAGTAAATTTTTATGATCAAAAAAAGTAAATTCCTTCTAATTACAAAAAGCCCCACAAGAACAAATTCATTGTTGTTTGCACACATCGCAAACTTGTCTCCGTATCTGTTTCACCTCAAAAACTTGAAAAGGATCTCATGAGCAAAAAGGTGCATTTCTTTCCAAAACATTAAATTCCAAAGGCATTCGTTAGAGCTGTCTATACAGTGAATGTTCCCACAATTCTGCCAAAGCTTCCTAGCTAAATTATAAACAATCAAATGGATTTTGCTCAGGTTGTAATGGGGTGGGGGAAGGAATCTCTTTTAGCACCTAAAGAATAAGAAGATTCATCACATTTTAAAAGACAACTGTGTTTTAGAAATACAGTGACCAAGCAATTTTTTCTTTTAATACACCAAAAATTGTGAGTTAGTCTCTCAGTTTTCTAGTTTATAATGAATATGAAAATAATCTCCCAAATTAGAAGGCTACCTTCAGTTCTTCTGTGCACAGGTAAATGAGGTTGCAGTGGTGACAGCAGGTTATCCAGGAGGTTAAGTAAACTTTCTAAAACACCACTGTTGCTAAGCGATCTTTGGCCAATGCAAGAAAGCAACATGAAGACCCTAAAAATAAAATTTACATATTTAAGATTTTATTTCCTATTCAGAATCAGTAATATCCTGCAACACCCCTTATATAACAGTACTGTCTTAGGCTTTCATCTGAGACAGAGACAGGTACTGTACAGAAAGCAGTACTGTAGCCCAGCAAGCAGACTGGATTTTGCATTCTATCATTGTTAAGGTTAAATGCAGCATTTTAGGGTGAACATCATCTCTTTCACCCTCAAGAGGTCAGCAGAGTCTTCCACATCTAAAACAAGATCTCATCCATATTATTTCCTATTACGTATTACTGATAGCAGGGAAAGAGAATTAAATCAATGGATTCTTATATCCTTGAATTAATGAATTTTAAAAAGATATGAAAATATAGCTGTTGCTATTCAAAGAAGGCAGAAAAACACTAAGCAGCACATGTTTGATTAAAATAAAATGCTAACATTTAGAATATTAAAGACCTCAATCAATAATCTGAAATAATCAGTACATTTAACATTCAGTGATCAACTCTACAGGTTCTTCCTCTTATCTCAGTGCAGTCTTTTGCAGTGAATGCTGATAGTGTACCTTCCAGTCTCAATCCCACTTGCAAATACTGGAGAAGAGGAGCTCTGTGATGAGGGTACATTTAAGCCTGATAAAGCAGAATGCCATTTTTGACACTGGGGAGCAATCCTGCTAGGTATGTGAAGATCTTCAAGTAAGAAAAAAATAGCAAATTTTTTTGGTGTAAGAACCAAATAGGTACAATAAATAACTGCAATTGGACATTTTTCATCTGCAGTACTTTTTTGAGTCTATTTCTTAAATCAATGGAAACCATAGCTAAGTATCCTTCAGCCCCATTTTGTCAATTCCAATGCTAAGTTATGAACAATGGAATTACTCCCCTGACCCACAGGGAACGTATCCATATAGATTTACACCTCACCTGTCTTGTGGAAATATGAGAAGTTGTTCAGAATTGTATAACTCCTGCAGTACATTTGAGAGAAACTGACCCCACCACCTTTCACCTCCACAGAGCTGAACAAGCAGAAGGCCAGTATGCAGTCGTATCTTGGGGGTTCCACTGATACACAGGTGTTTAAATAACTCTTCACAAGCTTGAGCATGAAAAGTACTCTGCAGAACCACAGGAACTGAGTGCCCTTTTAAGAAAAGAGAACACCTCTGTTTAAAGAGACAATGACTTGAAAACATACAAAAAAGTCTGCAGTAAACTTTAAAAACGACTACAATTAGCCTAATTGGCACAGGAGTAAAGGAGGTGGTGACAGATGGGGAGATGGTGATTTGTAGGTAACTCAAAGACCAGGCCATTTGGTCAAAATCAAATCAATACTATGTCAGTGCAAATACCCCTACAGAACCTACACAAAGCAAAAAACAAACCAAATCACACTTTAGAATAATCTGGCACAGAATATCACATGACAGCTTATTGATAGAACAATGTTTTGGGAGTTTTTTTGTTTTTTTTTAACACTACCAGCTCCTACTCAGATTTTTCTATTTCAGTTCTCCAAGACACCTTTCAATGGCAAGCTGAGGAAGTAAAAATCTTTAATGGATACGGAAAAATTGTGAACTAACTAGAAATACCAGTTTTATGAGTTCACTACCACCACCACTCTCGAGGCAACTTCTGCTTCCTTGGCCTGCTTCTAACTGCCTAATCCATCCCCAGCATTGCACAGGCCTCAAAGCTCACAGATCCCTTCACAAGATGATTCTGCCTGTGAAAACCACATGACTATTCTGCCTGGGCAGTTTTTTGTTACTTCAGCAAACTGGATCATCCCACAGAAGCATCATATGACTATCTGAACAAAAGAATATGCAGCCAGGACTACACAAAAGCGAGAAGGACCTTGACACCTTCTCCTATCCTTTTCAGGAAGTGGTTAGGCCAGCTTGGTGCCACTGGTAACACAATGTATGCTATCAGCTGCTAAAATCACAGTAGATGTGGCTTGGAGCAGCCTGGTCTAGTGAAAGGTGTCACTCTCCATGGCAGGGTGTTGAAACTAGGTGATCTTTAATTCTCTTCAAACTCAAATGCCATTCTACATTTCTAGGATTCTATATCTAAACATAGTTTAACGGCCTTATGGTAGAAAAGTGCAGGTCAAGAAATAGAAATACTTGGAAATTGTTTCTACTAACACGACAAAAAAAATCAAAACCTTAAAAAATACTGACCATTGGATGAATGTAGCAAACTGAGCAAAGTATCCAGTAAATATCTAATGATGGTGCGTAACTGTTCTGTGGATGACATCTGAATCAACTCTTTTGGATCAGATTGCTCCTTCAGTGTTTTCCTGCTTGCACCTAAAGCTACTTTGAGTCTCTGAACAGCATGGTGAGCCAAGTTGAGTTGAAGTTGCAGCTGAATGCAGTCCTGGTAAGCAGAAAACACTCTGCTGTCTTCTTCTACTGCCTTGTCTGGCTTTCTCAAGAAGTACTGGGCATTGTTAGCACTATTGAGTGGTGGCAGGTCAATACTCTGCAGAAGGATTTCTAACCTATGACAGGCCAAATTGTACCTAAAGGGAAATATTCAAAAAAAACAATTCAATACACATTAGCAAACAGCAACACATTTGACAATCACCCTGCCAGAAGACAACTTCTGGTCCATTGTGAATGCATCGTTAAAACAGATATGGAAAAAATACAGTGTGTTCTTTGCTCCTGCTATAAAGATACTCACAACAACTCTACAAAAGCAGAGTATTTTTTGGTCTGAAGAATATAATGGGAAGAAAAAAATCTGGAACATTATGAGATGTTTTAATGTTCCAGATATTTTAATGTTTTACATTAAAATATTTAACAATTTTTTTTTCTGCTAACCTGCACTGTATGTCTTCTTGCAATGCAACCATCATTGCCAAATGTTGATCAATTTCTGGCTGATTTGCTGCTTCACCTTCTCCTCTGAGGGGATCATGCATTAGTTTCAGCTCATTTTCAAAGGGTAGGATATAAGTATGGCCATAATAAAATCCTAGTGGGATTTTTGCTCTGGCATTTGTGCTCCCATATCGACCAATAACAGTGATCTGAAAGAAAATGCAACTATATTGTAACACAATTGTATCAAACCAGGAAAAATAAACACCAAGTCAAAAATACATTAAAATTTATAGTCAACAAAAGTTTGGTCTGAAGAGAGCTTAAGTGAAAGTTCATGTACTAACAAACATCAAGAACCTAAAACATCCTTTTACCTTCATAAACCTGCAAACTGGGGGTGGCAACAAATCATGTAAAATAAGTGAATGTGTGCTAATGTCAGTAGCCACCACCAGTCGTCTTCCATCCACTTCTTCTCCTAAAGTCCAGATGTCAATGGACAAAGAAGCCAAATCTCCACAAGTGGGAATCAATACATCTGTCAGTAATATAGGTCTTCCAAAATCCAGGGTCACAAATCTTCTTGCTCCTAGGTGAGGAAAAACACAGGATTACCTTAAAGACCAGTGTGTGCCAACCAGCAAGACATGTTACTTCTCAAACAATAAAGCCATTGTTTATGTATGGTTTAAAAGGTATATAAAGGTATATTTGTATACTTTAAAAGGTATATTTATATACTTCAGGCTAAAAATAGCTGTACAATCCCAGAAACTCTCACTACAGCTTGAACACTTTGAGAAGAAAATTTTGGCATCAACTTACATGAAGCTGTTTTGCTTTTTTAAGCATTATTTTTGAACAGGTGCTCTGTTCAGAGACCCAACATATTTCCCAAGTCTCCAGGATTTCTCAACTATCACCAAGTGCTAGGTCTTAAACTCACTGATATGACAGAATGCAAACTGAGAAATATCTTTACTCTGGAAAGCTAAGAGAGACTGTAGCTAAGCAATTTATTTAGAGGTCCCCCAAAATATTCCACTTCTTACTAGGATGTGTGTCAAAACTATTATTAGGAATTGTAGTTTTACCTGAGTGCATTCGCTCTATAATAATTGACTGATGAGGTGGAGGTTGAAGAAAATGTGAAGCATGAGATATTGCAAGAGCAAGGCCAGATCCAAGTGGATTCTGAGGAGTGGAAAAACATCAGTAAAATTAAGTGATTAAAATCAATGCATTTATTGTGAGCTGTTAAAGATGTACCATTTTGACACCTCCCTACACTTAGATTTGAGCATGAACCATCAAAATATATTAACTACTAAGTTCAAAGGATTAATAACTCCTTACACAGTTAAGCTAGCTCCAATAAAGAGAAACCATATGAGGTACTGTAACAATACGATCTTGCTTTCCTAAGTTCTTTTCATATGGTATAAATTTAGTGATGTAGTTTTCATATCTCACCCAAATAAACATATATTTGCTAGCACTCAAGTACAAATTAAGACTCTGGTAATGCTTATAGCATCTTGTTTCTCTGAGAAAAATAAAAGAAGATAATTACCGTTCTAGACTTGCTTGTATTTTTGTTATGTGCTGCAAGGTTAACTGTTGGGGGGTCAATGACTGAACCAGGAAAAAGCTGAGCAAGCTCTGCATTAATAACAGCAGAAACTGCTTCATTAGGTGGAGTCAAAGGCGGAGTCATGAAGAGAGGAGTTGTTTTTGGGGTGGGTGGAATGACATCTGAAGGATGAATGAAGAACCCTGGAGCTGCTACTGTATTAGAAGGCACAGAGTTGTGAACAGGACCAACTGCTGATGCTGCTGCTGCCGCTGCTGCTGTTGTCTGATGCAGTTTTGCTTCCAGCTTTGCTTTCTGTGGATAAGATGAAAGCAATGGATGTAGCAGATAATACCACTTGTGAACACAGGAGTAGTATTAAGCCACAAGTTCAACTTTGATTATACAACTGGATTTAGTAAACCTAAGCTACCTTCAATATAGCCAAGTTGGATGACCAACTATAAGCTGAAAAATTAAACTACTAAACTATCTATTTAATTTGACTCACAAGCTGAGGAACATGAGTAATTGGATGGAATTATGAAAAAAATAAATAACAAAAACCCTGCCACTGAAGAGCAAAGTAAAGTCAACACAGCCAAACATTCGCCAACTAACAATGGCTTTATGACTGACACTTCCCTGTGTCAGCAACTGTGCTGTTCATTTCCGTATGCTTTTTCAACCTCAGACTGATATACTTACTTATGAAGACTTAATTTTTACTACAAACTCCCAACCCAACATTAAAATACAAAAAACCTAAGTCTGAAGACCAAAGCAGCATGGGAGACACTCCCAGCACTTTGCTTAAGAAGAGCAAACCAGAGTGCTGACCAGTTCCTTCCTCAAATACACTAGAGAAAAAAAATAAGGCAACTAGCTTTGCAACTACTTTCTCAGCTTCTGAAGTTTAAAAACACCACTAAAAAAAGCCAAATAGCCTCCAACCTGTTGCTGAAGCTTCAAAAGCTGCTGCTGTTTCTCTTGCAGCACCTGGAGCTGTTGCTCGGCTGAGGCCATTGCATGAGAGAGAGACTGCAAAGCTACCTGGGCTGCTGAACTCAGTGCTGTCGAGGCTTCCCCAACTGTTCCAGAAGAGAGGCCACCAACTGCTGGGGTAACCCCAAAGGTACTCACTGGCATGAAACAAACAAACAAAACAAAACATGTATGTAGAAATTGTAAAACACACCTTTAAATCCTTATTAATTGTTCAGAGTGATGTAAAAATGAGAAATATCTTTTTATCCAGTTCCTGCTACAAGGTACTGTCATCTTGAGTTACCGTTTATAGCCTACGCACATTAGTCATACATGTAACACTTGGTTTATAAAAAAAAGCCACCTATTGCTCTAGAAGTCTTTCACCACAAAAGGTTGTAAGGTAAAGATGCAAGCTTGTATGTTACACTCTCCAATAGAAACAAATCAATTCAAATTAATATTTTTTAAATTCACTTTGTTTGCAAAGATCCAAAAAGTTTAACTTCACATACAGAAATTATTTAAGAAAAAACAAACCACAGACAAAACATTTCAACACTTGCAAAACTACAAGCAATCAGTTTGTCAAGCAGTGCCATTATGTTCAATTAAAAATGTATTGTGGAACTATGCTAAGTAGAAGAAATGAAAAATTGTATATACCAGTAAACGTACTTGCATCGTCCCTTTCTATTCTAGTTCCATCACTTGTTGAAACACAGGTAAAGTGCAGAGGTTCAACTTCCAGAAGTCCAGTAAGGGAAGTAAAACTACCTTCAGCAGCTGCACAGCTACTTATTTTCCCATTTCCTGAAAGAGAAATATGTATCTGCACAGTCAGCCAGTGTATCCTTGATAGCGACATTGCAAGCCATGAAGTGTCAAAAGGGACAACTAAATATAATGCACACATTTCATTAGTTCCTGTTGTAGAAGAAACATCTTAACACTATCACTATTCCCACTATTCCTCAATATAAATTGAAGTATATTTTTTAAATGATAATGCTGTCAAATATGAAGAGAGTATACAAATAAGTCAAACTGTCAACTTGTGACAGAAGCACAGCACAACCTTCTTAATTCCAGAAATAAATTATATATGGATGCTCTAGTCTTTCTACATTGAAAGCAAATTAGCTTGCAAAAATATCTTGGTGTTACCAGAAAGGAAGAGGAAGAAACTGTCAGACCAACTAAGATCATACACAAATTTAGTATAAAACCCAGACTATTAGTCAATATCCAAACAAATTCATAGAGTTGTATGGAGGAAGGGATAGGAAGGAGAAAGACAATAGCATACAGGAGAAGGAAAGGAGTCACTATGACTGATGAATATGCTTGCTATGAAAAGAATTTCCTGACATGTAAAAACTATTTAGTTCTTAGGCAGGGCCTAAAGATTCACTTACGAATTAATTTGTGAAGACAGACACAAATATGCTTTTCAGGTAATTTAACTCTTCTAAAACAGAAAAAAATACCTCATTAAACCTTTATATTTAAATAGAGGAATGCCATAAGGCATCTTCCCAGCTTAAGCGAAATCCATTTAGGTTTCTCTGCCTATGAGTGTTGCTAGCCTAAATGAATTGGAATACACCTCATGGAAGCCACTTGAAAGAGGTGACAGATGATTCCTAAATGACTGACCTAGGAAATGAGAGGAGCCTTTCTGTCTAATCTCTACCCTGAGATATTCTAGAGGGTAAGAAAATAAGAGATTCCAGAAAAAGCCTTTGCCCTAAGGCCACAGGGAATGTAAAAGATACCTTGAGCAAGAGAATACCTTGGACTCCAGCTTGGCTGGGAAGTATAAAATGACATCTTCATGAAAAGGAAACAGTATAATAGAGATTTACCAAGTCTACCACAATCACTGCTAAACATACATACCTGATAGAACATCAGACAAATCAATTTCATCTGACTGTACTCCAATGCTGCTGTTGTATACATTTTTACAAGAAGAGCCACATATTTCCAAATCAAACAGAACTGGATCAAAAGGTGAACTGTACAATCCATATCTGCAAATAAGACAAACAGCACCATTCACACAGTAAGAACTCATACAAAATTGTTTACAGTAAAAGGCCAAGTACTTCACTGTTGAGACTTACTATACTCCAAACCATTCTGTTCATTCATTTGACACAGCTTAGAAATTATCACTTACCTATACTTCATTAAAATAATTTATTATATGGCATTTTCAAGCAGTTTATAATGCTAAGTAAGTAACTCTTTGTTACTAAAGAGTTTTGAAGATGTAATACTGTCCTGGAAACATGACACACAATCACACTAGGCATGGAAAACAGAACTACAAGCCTTAGACAATGAACCACAGCAATATGCACACCTGCACATGGTAAATGAGACATTAATCTGAAGTCAAGAAAAACACAGTACTGTTTGAAAACAGCAGAAGAAATTCCACTTCAGCTTGTTCTTCCAGCTGAAGTAAGAATTAAAAAAGGAAATGCTGCTAGGCATCCCAATCAATGCTTGTGATTAAATACCTCAACAGAAGGAAACTCATAACATTTACTCTGGCAGTGCTGGAGGGAAAAAATAGCACCATCACTCCAAGTGGTCCCAAATCAATTACAGTTTTTAAGGCAAGAAAAAGGCAACTCCAAAGTGATATCAAAATCTCTGGGGTTTTTTGTTCGTTTGTGGTTTTGTTTGGAAATGGGTTTTTCACTGTTTACCAATACCTATTACTAGCAACTGAAAAGAGGAAAAGAATGGAAATCAAGTCAAATTACTAAGTCAGAGTAGAAAGAAATAATGCATCTGTGTAGGTACAAATGTGAGAAACATAACACCCTGCACTTTGGCATGAGACAGAAGAAATCTGGAGTATTTTCACAAACACACCAGCAAAGACAGTAAATTCTTCCACCTCCTTTTCCCTTTGCCTTTGAGTAGTTTCTCTTTAAGAGATGAGGTAAAAATCCCCAACATGCTGAGAAGGCTGCAATGTTTAAATGTCTTTTTTGGTCAAGTAATTAAAGTGTAAATGTCTACATGAATACAACACCAACAACAAGGTTAAAAACAGATTCTAGACTTCTCTGAGTATTAAAATGTTTCTACACTAACTGAACTCAGTGCTTTTGGCCACACAATACTACAACTGTAATTATCAGGAAATGATGAACGATCTTACAAAAGGGCAATGATTGCTACAGATAATCTGAGAATTACAGATCAACCCATTTAACATTACAATTCCCAACCAAGTTACTCACAAAGTAGCAAATTTAAAATAACTTTATACTCAGAACAACACGGGATAGACTTGATTGCTCTTTACAAGCATGCATTAGACATGGCCAGTGCATCCTGCACATCTGACAAGACTGATGTGTTTGCTGCCTGACCTTTTTTCATATGCCAGCCAAGACAACATGCTTCTGTATAGTGGCTACTAAAACACGCTAAAATGCTCAGACAAAATTCAGTTCAGTACCTTCACAGCCTGCTTTGGACATCAGATTTAAACAGTCAATAAATCAGGTCAGCTCAACATTAACATTGATTATTTACATGTTTTAAATAAAGAGTTTGATTTATTAAGTAAGCACATCATAAAATGTCAAAATCCTGCAAGAGCATTGTAGAGTAGAATCAGAATTTGAACATACTGCAGAGGGCTTAATTTATTCTGTCCAACCCAGATTTATTTCAACAAGCATAGTGCCCTTTACCCATTCTTGAGCAAGAATTATCAGGTTCACTGTTTTAAGCTTCATTAGCAATCCTTTTCACAAAAGGTACATCAACAAAAGACCAAAGACTAAATCAAGAATGTCATGTAAAAACTCATCAATCACCTTATTCATCTGTCCAGTAATGAACATAAACTATGCAAAACACCTCTTCTGCTTCATTCACCAGAGTCCTCAACTGGAATAATGTGTAAAATTTTGTGTATCACAACAGAAGGAAGACAAAGACCAAAGAAGCTCAAGGAAATGCTGCAAGAATGACCACAGATATGGCGAATACAGTGAAGATACAAATACACTCCAAACATCCAGAACTCGTTTAGAATGAAAGAATCTGCTCTCCAGTGCCAATGTGGGCAGGACACAAGCCCTAAAAGTCTTTAATTGCAGCAGGAGAGTTTTCAGCTTAGATGTGAGCAGGAGACAGTTCAAGTGCAAATGACTATAATTAAACCACGTGATCCTTTTCAATATTTAGAATTGAATTCCATAACTACATGAATCTGGTACTTTGAAGAACAGGCTGGAGAAATTTTCTCAGATTTGCTAGACACAAAACCAACCAGGATTTTTTGTAAGACAGCTGAAAATCCTACCTGAAATCCCTTTTTTTTGTTGTTGTTTTCTGATCTGCAAATTATGTAACACACCCTACTGGCCTTATCCTTGCAAGTTTTACTTGATTTATTGCAGCACATGATAGTAAAATGAGTATTACTCTCTCATGAATGTTCAGATCTGTTAATTAGACATCTGCTTTTAGCTGATTACCAGATGTTAGGCTATTGCACTTGGGACCAATGACAAAGAGCAAAAGCACAATAGTATAAACTCTGCAACACAAATGCACACAAGAAAGATACAATACAATTCAGGGACAGGAAAGGGAAAAAGGGGAAAGCTATGGCTGCCTACTAATTTCTCTCTTAAAAAACCACAAACACCAAAACCCCACAATGACGGAATTCTCTTGATCCATAGGCATATGAAGGAAAGGCCCACAAATTTTGCTTGAATTAATAAACTAAAATCAAGAAATAGCCAGTCCTTGTTGGAGAGCTATTGTAATCAAATAAGGAATTTGCTGCTACTCTTAAAGTACCTATGGGATTACAGAGTTAAAAGAGAAAGCAAACTAAGTTCCAAGAAGAAAATCAGTAAAACACTGTCTAGAAACATTCAGAAATCTCAGCTTGAAGGACATCAAGAATGGGCTCACTTCAAAAACCTTCCCTTGCCATGCAGACAGTTGAGCTCACCAGAAGGGGATCTGAAATGTCACATTTACCAAATTCAAAAGTAGGCAACTGGATTTCTATCTTAGTTTATTTCTATTTTTCTGTTTAAAGTACTTGGAAGCAATTTATATGAAGGAACAACTAATTTCCCACAGAAGGGTGCCATTCTCATGTCAAGTGTAATTTTCAGAATTTTCTCCTCCAGTTCAGTTCACTCTACTTTTCAAAATTCTCAGTTTTTCCATATACCATTTCTGTTGCTGTAATAAGTCTTCTAATCAGCTGCAATGGTTTCAGATGGCGAAATAAATTAAGAACAAAGTAGAGAAAAGGAGCAGACAGCAGGATAAGGATCCAAGTGCAACACCTGAGACTAAATTTTTATGAAGTATTTTGGAATTATAGTTCTTTAAAGACAAAAGAAAAATAAAGAGATAGCCTCTCTCCTCCACACATTCCCTTACTACATTTTCTATTAAATTTCCAGTTTTTTTGAAAATTCTTAACTAACCTCCAGCAAGCCTCTTCTACCTTGATCTTGCTTGACTTTGAGGAAAACTCCTGCACCCAAACCACAACTGAAAGATCTGTCAAACACCAGTAGTTTTCCTTCCTCATAATACAGCTTTGGAAACTGCTACAAAACTGAACCATCAAGAATTACCTTTTTGTATCATGTAAATCCAAAGTTAAATGGCCAATCAGTTCAATATGTAAAAGATGCAACATCACAGTCCTAAATACATTGATACTTTAAATTAAAGTAATTTCAAAGAAGAACCTGTGTCCCCAGTAAATTACTCCAGGTCCCTACACCTGGAATCTGGCCTTTGGAAGAAATACATTGAATGTATGGTTAGTCTACTAAAAGACTATAGTTTTGTGAAGCACTGTGCTGAACTCAAACTATTCTGTATACTTAATTACCTCTAAGAGTCATAATAGGACATGCTGTGTTAGTCCTTACACTAAAAATCATAAATACTAAATTAAGGATTGCACAGACCTCAAACACCACATACACATTTCCTAGTTTAAAACGTGAGAGATAAAAATAAAATTCAACTTTAATTTCGCACAAGTTAAAACTCTTTTCCAGAACTTTAGCAAATTAATCCTTGCTCAAACAAACACAGCAAAGTGTAACATACAATCTTAATCAGAACACCAAAGGATGGCATCAGACAGTTCTTAGGTTTGTTTTCATTAGGTTTACAACAACCACATTTCTTAGTACCTTGTTTGAAGTAATGCTTCCATTGGTGTGAGGCGATCCTGCAGCTGCCGGGACACCGCAGTCAGCAATGATGCACAAGCTGTACTGCATCCTGCCAGATCTTCATCCTTTACATAGTTCAGCAATACAAAATACCAATACACAGATCCTGCATTAAAAAAAGAAAATTATTTCAGGTGAAACATGATATAAATTTTTCACTGAGAAAGCACAGTTTGAAGGGTAATCAACGGAAGTGATAATTATCCAGTGGTTACTGAATACAGACTAGGAGATATCCTACCCCTTCCCCTTTCTTGAGAGACTTCAACTAAGAATCATTCCATAATCATCAGTTTCTACAAATACTTCTGATTCTCTTATCAACTAACACATAATTGAAGGGGAAAAAGGTTCCCAAGAGACAGCTTTGCACACTTCTTTCATTTGCTCCTGCTCACAACAATCAAAATGCTCTTGATAAATTAAGGTGCTCAGCTAGGGGCTCCAATTCCATCAGAGCCACGCCATACTCCAGAGCCAACTCTTTATCTCGTTTCACTCTCTGGTTCTGGTTGCTGTCTCCTTAATCTGTATTTGGTGGAGGCACTGCCTCCATACAAATCAGTTCTGGGAGCACAGCAGGGTGGTTCTGTACAGAAACACAAATCTCAGCTTCTTCCTTCTCCTTCCCTCCCTGTGCATTCCATACCCTCTGTAGCACCACGTGAAGTGTTTTGACTGGGGTGGTAGTACAACAAAAGCCTTTTGGAATGCAAACTAATTTTTCTGCAAGACCCATTGGTGATGCCAAGCTAGAAACAATTCAACAATGTCCTAGTGTGAAAAGCAGGCCTTGCCACCCAAAATATGAAGGTGAAGTCATCTATCCATTCCATCTGACACTCCAGATGCTTCAACAAGGTGCTAACAGATTGTTACACTGCAATATAGATAAGGAAGAAATTTAATTTAGTTAAAACTTCCTTGTAGTGCAGAAGAATCAGAAGTGGATTGCTAGTTGGACATGATTTCAATAGCCAAGTTTCCTGGCTATCTCCTAATTTTAAAAAATAACAGACCACCCTGACTGTCACTTATGTCAACAGAATCTGTTGTTGCTAAACATCTTTCAGAATTCTTAGAAAACTTATTTAACTTCTTTCAAAAATGTCAGTCTTCATGCTCTGGTTTAAGCAAGCTTACTTGCTTAAAATTCCACCAACTGCAAATGTCTACTTCATGACCAGACCACTCCAAGGAGCATTTTGAACAATTACAATCACAAGAGAGTATAATACAACTCAACAAGCAACAAATGTACTGTGTATGTCTACAACAACAAACACTGCATACATACCACCCGTGGCAGCAGCGGGCAGAAGAGGCATATTGTCGAGTAAAGCTTTTAGAAGAACTGATCCAAACCCTTGCTGATTAGGGTCACACCTCCCATTGCTACAAAAAAACACAGACACTTTAACATTTAAGGGAGTAAGAATGAAGGATGAAATCTCCTCCAGAAGATGAAGCTGAAAGACTGATTCCTTGCAGTCATACCCTAAACATGTATTTCCTGAACAGAATATCTACCAGATCCTGTTGCTTCACGAATTCAATGTCAAATAGGAACACACACAATGTTCAGTTCAGAATCCATGCAAATCCCCCCAAACATAAAAGAGAAATAAACAAACAAAAAAAGCGCAAATAATTAGCACTGACCTGATGCATAGTGCAAGAAATCGTGCACATTTGTGAGCTATGCTCCGCCCAGCTTCAAAGAAGCAAACACGTATAATATCAGAGACACATTTACGTGTTTTAGAAAGCAAACTGTCATTTCCCTCCTTCGAGCTGTGAAAACAAGTTGCATACTTTAGAGAATGATATAAAACATTTTTTTTTTTAACTAAACTGATACTGAGAAATAGCCATGATAGTTTGAACGTAATTCCTCCCTTACCTGCCAGGGCCATTTGAATACACTCCAGCCAACCAACAAAGGGTGTCAAGTACAAGACTCTGAGCATGTTCTGTAGTCAGACTATCCTCTGTCTTCTTGCAAAGAGTGGTGAGCAGCTTCTCATGGAACTCTGAAAACTGTAACATGGCACACCGTTGAACTCTAGGCAGGAGGGGAAGGAAAGAAAAACCACAATTATCCAATATGGCCTTTCTCCAGCTTTGTATCCTGTCTTAGGAGCAGCAAAAAAGAGAATCCTAGCTGAAAGTAAAAGCAGTACACAATCATATGCAATACTTCCTGTGCACACATTCCCAATCATCCTATTTTCTGCTCACAGAACTTCCTACATTACAATATATCTAAGTAAGCTTCTATGAAAATTTCCCCCCTTTTAACTTGTCTAGCAACTTCTAAACCTAAACAAACTTTCACCATCTATAGAACTCTTATCAACTGTTTGCATATACCTCTTTGCAGCCTCGTTGACCTCTTTATGCCAGTTACAGTCAGTGCCACCACTGCAGGGTGGCAGCTGGTAATACACTTTAAATACTGTATTACCTGCATCTAGGTCCGCAGTACCAAATCAAAGACTTCAACCACTTCTTTGTTAGCTAAATTTGATTCTAAACTTTTTGACAAATAACAATTTCTGCTCTAAGAAACAAGGCAATGTGGAAACAGACAGGGAAGATGCTTCCTTTAAAAATTTATCTGTTTTACCAAGAAAACTTATTTACATTCGCCTTTTGAAGTCAGGCAAAGAAACCCACTCAACATATCATTTCATGCATGGTGTTATTCTACCAGAACTTAGAAGAACACATAGTGCACAGCATAGTGCTCTCTTACTTGCAATTTACAGGATTTTCCATATAAAATAAGCTTATGAAATGACAAGTTGAAACAGTATCTTGACCTGAGGTAATTCAAAAACTAAGCTTTTTATAAGAAGCACAACTGAAGCTAACATTTCTCCAGGATTAATAAATTCCCACTAACCTTTCCTTTGAAATGGAAGTTTTTTTAAATCTTCGAATTGTTACAGAGACTTCTTGAAGTAAGTCACAGCCTCGCAGATTATCTGATTTTCTTGAAGAAGTAGTGGCTTCAATTTTGCTAGATGGCTTTTCCTTATATTTTTGGAAAAAATAACATTCACAAATCACATTGGTTCTGATTTATTTTTATACCTTGTTCAGTGAAATGCAAGCGGTTTGCTAAAATCCCTCCATTTGAGCATTGTACCAAAATAAACTATTTTTATTCACTATATGCTTTAATATAGAACAATACACATGCACACATGTGTTCACAGTAGGGTAAGATCTATCAACAACTGAAAATACTCAAAGAAACAGAAGTGTCAAAAACAAGCATTCAGATTGTGAAAGTGGCAGAACAGACCTTTTCAATTAAATCTGCACAAAAGAAACAACTTAGAAATCTCGAACTCTACTTCTTGAATGTGTCAACACAGTGTCACCTCTTTACAAAGTAGTTTTTAATGGATCTTAATTCTGCTAACAGCTGTTTCATTTTCAGATGACATGAATCATACCAAATCTACAACTAACACAAAAATCTTCCTTGACTATTCATTACCTTGCCTGCTGCAACTTTTGCCAGCAATGAAGCAAGTGAATGGCCCTTGTTCGTCTGAGGTTTTAGAGGAGGTATTCTAACCACTGGTCTAATGCCACCATTGCAGATTTCTTCTGTTCCTCTGTCATTCACTGCTTTGACATGAATTAAAAATGAACGATACTTGCCACCAGCCATGCCTAAAAGTGGAGAAGAAAAAAGGGAGGGGGGAGAATTTGCACCGTTTAATAAATTACAAGTTGTAAACAGAACACATCAACCATGTTAATTACAGTAGTTTATCATCCCTTTGAAACAGCAACTCACTACGGTGTTATCACTACAGCAAAACCTGTCAATGTAAAAATAAATAACATACCCATGTCTGACTACAGAAGTATGAGATGCACTTGAGTCACACAGGCTTCATGCAAATAGCATAGTAGATGGGCTTACCTTTAACAAGCTTTGGACTCGTTAGTGTCAACATTCCAGCATGTCCTGATAGATCAAGTCCAGTAGCCAGCCACACTGGACCACAAAGTATATCTTCCTTATGTTCCTCCAGAAATGGACACAGTCGAAGACCTTACAAAAACATGAACAACATGGATCTGAATTAGCCATGATTAACTCAAAAAATCTGATCATTTGCATGGATTAAAAATGCACTATGTCAAACTCTGATCACTAAATGCATGTAACTTTACATAAAAAATGACTTGTAGTTCACTTTTAGACATTTTCTGATGAAACTAATTAAGGTAAAGGACAGTTTTAAAACCATTTTCAGTTGCATTATATGGATTAATATATATGTTGATTGGCTTATAAAAGCCACAAAATACACAACTGATGAAAAACAACTAATATTTACAGAGCCACAATCCTTACTAGGTTGTTACTGAAGCAGGACAACACTGTTTAAAAACAAAATAAAACAAATAATAAATTTAAAACAAGGACAGCTTTTTTTCTTCTGTGGAATACACAAATTATGGAAATCATCTTCACTCATCTCATGTTCCTTTGTCAGCATGAAACACCTCCTTTCTGCACCTTTATCACCCCTTTGATCTGTCCCCTCATCCTTTGTAACCCCTCCTTTCTTGGAGTCATAGAGTCATAGAATGGTTTGGATTGGAAAGGACCTTGACAGTCACGCTCTAGATACACTTGATTACATGAGGGAAAAGAAGGTGTGAAGTAAGACTTGAAAGGACCAAGAAAAAGAACCATGGCTCTAGAACTGAGTCACTCCAACTGCCAAATCTTAGTCTGCAGCTCTGCTCACTCAGACCCACTCATTACCTTTCACAGCCCAAGACATTTTGTGGAAGAGTGTTAGTTAACAAAAAAGTTATAAAAACAGGCACAGTCAGTGTGATGTGGCCTAGCTATGAATTCTTTACGTTCTGTTCCTTATTTTCTTGGTTTACTGCAGTAACCTCCACAAAAGCCAGGTATGCAAAGAAAAATGACATTAAAACTAGCCAAGGAAACAAAGGCTAGCACTTTAAGTTAGAAAGGTGCCATATCAATCTACTTGATTTCTAATTCAAATAAACATTAATCTGCTTGTAAGCACCAAACCTCTCTAGTAGTTTGGAACATTTCTGATGTGTTTGTGTTAAACTTTCAACTCATACAGCAAACAGACCAGAGAGAAAAACAACTCTGAAGACAGCTGAGAAATTAGTCTATTTTAATGTCTGAGAAATTTTTGCAGATGAATTCAAATTTATCATTAAAAGAAGAAAAAAAGCTCGGTCCTATTTTAACAGAAGTATAACAAGATAAATAAAACTTACATTGTGGTTCCTCTACATCCATATACTGCATTTCTTCACTGAATTCCACCAGTCCTGGTTTTCCGTTTCTCTCCACTTCAATATTATGAGCTGGAGATAAAGGAAATGTGATCTGTCTATCTACTGCTGCTTCTGGAAATAAAAATATTAGCATGATTTCAAACACTGTTCAAGGCTCAGGAAAAACAGAAGTAGTTTTTCATAGCAAAATTATCAACTTTCTGACCACAGCAATATTTCTAATACAAACTCACAAGTTTACAAGGACATGTTTTTCATATGGATTGAAGTTGCAGCAAATAGTTTAAAAAATAGTATTTCTGAATGACCTGTAGAAAGCCAGTTTTGTTTTATACTGCCCAAATTTCTCTTCCTCTAATAATCAACTGCAGGTTACTCTGAAGTAATTAGATGCCAGTACTGAAAGTTTGGTAATTTAAAATAACTGCATTGCTCCTGCTGAACATCAAACATTATTTTGGTAATACTTAAACACAGCCCTTTTTTCCAATTAAATGGATCACATGAATTATAGATGAAGAGGACATACAAACAAATTAACAAGCAGCATATACAGTGAATTAACTGCCAGACCAAAACCATTAGTTCCCAATCAGAAGAATTATGTCTCTGGCATTCCCATTACTACACACTACATATTTAACTGTTTCCAGGGCTCCTGTCATAAAAAAAGACTGAATAAACACTGCCCTGCACATCTTCCCTATGTCTCATTGTCTTAAATTTTTAGTTCCTTTCACTCCCCCCATGGAAGAAGTTGGGGGGAGTTAATTGAATTTCAGTCTGAGGTTTTTATACATTTCCATGAGCCATCAAACCATGCTGAATATTACTTCTCCCTAGGACTGGAACATTTTGGTTAAGATCTATCACAGATATAAATTACCTAGCTTTGTCTTCCCTTATAATGAAATCATTAGTATCCTATTATTTTATTCAGTAGTGCACAGAAAGAAGGCAAATGTCACTAAAGCCCTTTTCCAAAACTCAAGAAATTGAAAAAGGGAAGGAAACAATTGCAATGCAGCTACAAGATGTTTGTTAATTGTAGATCTCCAATCTTGGTGAATAAAAAGGAAAAAATACTTTGCCATGTCCGCCTTTCAGGTGCTCTCACATTCCCCAGTCCTTTCCAGACTGCCCAACCCCCCATTCGATGCTTTTTCTACCTTGTAACAGAAAAAAGCAAATTCCAGTATATTGCATATAAGGAAGTGAAATGTCATTTTCTGGAAGAGTTTTGTCATGCCTTCTGATCAGTATGCTCTGCTGAAAAGCATTCACAAAGAGGTCTCGCAATTTAGTTCACAGCTAAATCAAATGTCTCCAAGGAATTACCAACTCATGGAACTGTTTGCTCAGAAGTGTTTAAAATTGAAGCATTAAGGAAAAAAGTTTAGCTTTTCTTCTATTGTTTTGTTCCATAGGTGAAGATTTTCAGATTAATTCTGACAGCCATATCTGCAAATGGACTGAAATCATGCTGAAAACAAAGCAGGTTCCATTCAGGAGAGAAACAGGGACAATCTATTCTGGTTTTTTTAGTGTGATAGAACAAATTTCTTCTACATGTTAAAATTAAGGTTTTAAAGCAAGGATTAAAAAAAATGAAGAAACTGAAAGAACACCTGCATTTCTGGTAAATCTAAACCATCTTGAACCCTAAAAGAACAGGCTTTTCTCAAACAATATTACTATGCTAGAATATTTTGTGCTTGGGTAATGACCAGTTTACAATATTTAAGGGAGCATCTCCAGCACACATTTTTTGTTGTTAAACACTGGGGGATGCTACAGAGTGAGGTTTTATGAAAGCATGTTAATGATCTTTGAAATGTCTATATTCCTTTTTGAAATTTACAGCTGTTACTCTTCTGTTTAAGTGGGATGGTCTTATTTAGCAATTTTAAAAAATAGGGAAAGGAGGGGAAAGGGGCTTTTATGATCACGCTTGCTGTTCTCCTCAACACATTTTATATCCAGCAAGCAAATTAATAATATCTGACAGCAAGATTTCTCTGAAATAGCCAGTTCCCAGAAGCATTTAAAAAAAAAAGTGGCCAGATAAAGATAAGCAATTAATGCCTCAGTAAAAGAAGTTGCAGCACGTAATATCTTCAACTCCTAGCAGACAAGGCAACAGGACATGAAATGAATGCTCTCACCACAGGAAAATCCCAGTGGAGGCACTTCCACATCAAAGAACTGACATTTCAATTTATGCTACCCCCTCACAGATTCCCTGAGAGCTAGTAAGACGCAGAGTCCAGTCAGGGGTTTTCCCAAGGCAAGAGTGTTCCTGACTTTGGTCTACTCTGTCAAAGCTGCAAGGAACAAAAGGTGAAATCACACTGCAGCTTTCACATAACTTAGTTAATGAGCCAAATGATGAAAGAATCCCCAAGGAAGCCAGAGGATTTTTTACTTCCATTAAGAAAAGCCTTGGTATTTTCTCACTGGTAAATAATCTCCTTCTGTGACTTGGAATAATTTTGTGTATTTTTTTTTTCACTATATCGAGACCTTAAAAGAGTACCATTTGTTTAATCTGTCAATCTCTAGGATGATTTACAATTGACAACTTATTTTTAATGACTAAGACTTGTGCAGTACAGAATTATAATTGAGTTCAGTGCTTTTGAGCTACGTACATTTATTTGTATAAATGTTAAGATTTTTAAACTGTTTACCCAGTTTGTCTCCCCACTTTACATTCAAGCATGATAATTGAAAAGAGCCCATGATACTGAGAAACAAAATAAATCAGTAAAAGTTAAATACTTACACAATTACAAGCAATTTTTCTGATATATATCACAGAGAATAAAAAGTTTGAGAAAAGAAATAATGTTTTGAAATATATCCTAGTTTTTTTCTTACCATTGACTTTCCCTAAGCCTGGAGCTTTATTTTTCAGTAAAGTCACTTGAATCTGGGGAATGTTTGTGATGTTCGAATTCAAAACAAATTTGAAGTCCACATGGCCAACCATACAAGCTTTTGGTAGAACCAGTTCAAAGACATGCTCATCCCAACTGTTGCTGTCAGGAAAAAAGAAGACAATGACCCAGTGTACAGAGAAAATTCCAATCATGCAGGCAGCATCAGAGAGTCCATCCTGCATCTCTGCACACCCTCTTTAACAAGAAGAAAAATTTATTTTGCATTAGTTGACATCCACAGGAATTCCTGAATTAGAAGTCTTTCAAACCTTAAAGCTTTCAAGATAACCCCAATAATTTTGTGAAGAAGATGTTAAAAACACCAATTGATATGACAGCGAGAAGCAATGTTCACATAAAAGCAGAAGTGGAAAGATTCCCCAGCTATTACCTTTATCATGGTACAGTAAAGGTTTTCATACTACTAGAAATACCAGTTACTTGTTTCCATGCAAAAAAAAGTACAAGAATAAAAAATCAAACACAACACTAAAAGAAGATCTATCAATTACTCAAATGTATGAAAGCACAGAGGTACCTACCTTATAAATCTCTTCTATGTTGCCCTTACCCATTCTTTAACACTTTCCAATATCACTTTCCAGTGGTCCAAAATCAACACACCAGAGACGCAAAACACTATTTTCAAATTATTTTTAAAGCACATTTGATAATTCATACAGGATGAAAAGTGCTTCTTACCAGGTGCACATTCAGAAGCCTGTGCTGTGCAAAAGGGTACAGCTTTCTTTTATTAAGTCACATTTTTGTTTTTAAGTAAAGTTTGGTTTACCCTGGAAGTGTATACTTGAGGCAAGTACCCCTTGATGATCCGTTCCATAGTTTGATACATTTGGGTTTGCAAAAAATAGTTCAAACCAAAGAGCAATGATATTAAAGCTAATTATGTGCCAATTGTCCTGTTTGTGTATATTTTTAAAACTAACTGAACTTCTTTATCTCCTTAATTTAGCAATAAATATTTTTTTAAAATGTAACTTTGATATACTTCTTTAGTTGTATAACTGAGAAGACTAAGAAAGTGATTATGCTGCTATAAATATTTTTGAGACATGTTTCTAACATCTAATTGACAAATAGTTATTTTAACTTCAATAGCATGCTACACATTGAGTATTTTGCAGAAAACAATTTTGAAATAGATTAAGTAATGCTGCAAATGTATTTATTTCTTTACAGTAATATCCCTGACAGCCAGACCTCCTTCAGGCATATGGAATACACCTGAAAAGAGATTTCAGGTACAAGTAATGAAATGGCATGCCAGCCTTCCAGAGCCAGCTGCACAGAAAAACAATTTCGGGAAGGAAGACAGATGGAAGCAAAAGATGGATAGAAAAGAATTTGTGGTTGTGATTCAAGAAGTAACAGTGAAGATTTTTCAGCTAACTGTACAAAGAACCTAAGTAAATAAAATATAATGAAAACTTATCCCACTGCTCTGGAGGGAAAAAACCTAAACCCTCTGTTAATAACTGTAACATTAAATATTTAGAATCACTCATGCCTTTCCTCTAGCTTGGAGAACACAATCCAGTGCCAAACAGAGAGAGGTTTGGGGGTGGTTTTTTTGCACAGCATGGACTAAATAAGACACACAAAGGAGCCAAACTTTTGAAACACAAAGTAATAATCTGCTCATACAGTTTTAGTTAAAGATCTGGTACAAACCCAGAAATTAATAATAAACCACTTTGTCTGCAGCAGTCTTTTGTAGTCTATGTGTTGCTTACAGTTGCATACAGCCATAGTGAATTACCACTGTTATTTGTCTACCCCAGAAATCTATTTTTGACAGAACTGAGCAGCAGATGCTCAATAGGCATGTATGAAATAAAGAATCTCCATGAAGGTCTCACATTAATCCAGCAGTTAAGAGATCTTCTTATACCTCTGCCAATAAACTTCACAATCTAATTCTGTGATTAGTTAAAAGACTCCCCTTTAAAGTTTTCTTTAATTATCTCATAGGTTGCTTTAAGCACATCCTCTACTCATGTGCAAAGTTTCCAAGTAGCAAACAAATTAATTTACTTTCTTATTATTTTCTCATATCTTACATATCTATCCTAAATATCACTTTAATCTGATAATCTAATGCAAAGTCTTCTAGGAACTCTTCTACCTTTGAAACCCTTCTTAATCTATAGCATCTTTCTAAAGAAGAATATACAATCCATACTGTGTTCTAAGCACCAATATACCATCATTCTCAACCACAAGGTATTTTCCAACACACTTTTCATTCCTTTTCTGGAACATCTCACTGTCTGATCTTCCACTGCAACTGAACTTCGAACTGCAGAGACATTTCCAGAGGTTAAACACTGGAAAGAACATCAGTATGTAGCTCTTCCTTCTTTCATGTATTTTCAAACATGCCTCCGTAAGATGAATACATCCTACATAAATTTGAGATAAAGCCAGGAAACTCAGATGTCACTGTTTTACCCATGCATATTAGGAATTCATGTACCTTTCTTTTACAAGAATTAACCTCAGTTCACATTCCAGTTATATTACACCTGAGGGGATAATACTGATATTTAGAGAATTCACAGGGTAAACCAGACTCTGCTTTTCTGTTTTCTTTGTTACAGTGTCTTTTTAAAATAACAAAGTAGGATTGTAATATAATGCCATTTTCTAAAATACAGTTACAGGATTATCTTTCTATTTGAGAAACAAAAGAATTACCATATCAAATTGCATTACTCATCCATCTAACACTGTAATCCCACATTGTGATAGGTGTCAGTGTGAGGCACTCAAAAAGGAGATAAAAGGAACCTCATATTAACAACAAAAAAAATAATCCAGAAATCAAAAAGTTTCTTCCCAGATAACTTTTAATTAAGAGCTAACATGGCTTTCAATTTTAAGATTCTACCCTAAGAACAAAGGGACTCTAATTTAATCATGTTCATCATGAGTCATACAGCAGCTGTCAAAGATTTCCAGTACTAAACCAATACTTCTAACTTTTCCTCTTTACAACCCTGTTTTATTTAGCAGCAGGCATAATTTTTTTTTCTCTAATAAAACAGTATTCATAAGCTAATTTTCCACTTATGCCTTTGCAATTAACAGCTACTACCCTTCACTGCTTGCTTCCTTGTAACTTCATATTGATAGCTTTTTACTTTTCAACTGTTGCTGAACACACTTGGATAATCAATAGTTTTGACTGGAAGTTATTTTGCAAAGAATCACCTCCCTTCCGCTTGCTACATACAGAATATTTGACTTACACAAAGCCAAACCAGAAGATAAATGAAGGCTCTAAAGCCTATAAAGCATTGCAAGTTTTCAACCGTAGCTTGTGAATGTTTATTTAAAGGAAGTCCAGCTCCTGTTATGTGTCAGCCCTGGAAACGCCTGCATCTATTATGTGTTTTCCCACCTGGAATGCTTCATTATCACATGCTATCTTTCAGTTGTTTATATGACATGCTTTTATTTTGCACCAGACGTGACCTCTAGCTTCCCTAGCACCCTTTGGCCATTTCATCATTTTCACTCTATTACTATCTAAAGTCTACATGACAATCCAAACGTTACACATCAGTGGAACAGATGTGTAGCAGTCTGACCTAAAAGATCCTGTAGTGTCTTATGCATGTCCCTTAATAAAACAAAAAAACCCTTCTATCTATATTTTGCTTCTGCAAGCATTTTTAACAAAAAACTATGCAAAGCTACTTCAGGTAGGTTTTAAGCAATCCTTCAAGAAGACTGCAACACTGCTCTAGTCATACTTAGGAGCCCAGAGGAATTCCAAGTTCTCATGTCACACGTGAAAAACTAAGTCCAGCTACACATACCATGTTGGTGCAGCTCATTTCAATGAAAATACTGTCTAAACTTTAGCACTACTAGGGCTCTAGAGTGGCTTAAATGTCTCATATACAAAGAACAGGCATAAAGCCAGATTCTACCTTCATATTTTAAAGTAAACTACAATATGATTTCATTTAGGTCAACTAATTAGTCATGCTGGCACCCACAGTTTGCATTTTCTGATTAAATAATGTACTAAAAATGTGTGTATACACAAGAAGGGTGAATCAGAATTTTACAAAAACTATCAAGAATATCTCTAATTCTGGCCAATGTGCTTGTCTAATTACATAATGTAATGACCACATTTGGCAAATAAAAATCCACCAATTCCCTGACTTTTCAATTTGTTTCAAGGTCCACTAAAATGCCTCCGGTACTCTCACCAATACATATATTGCCAATGGCCAAATGGGGACTATCATCTTTGAAAACACACAACTTAAACTTGTACGCTAGTTAAAAACAATTAAATTGCATGAAATTTGTGGTTGTCCAGCTACACCAACGAGTTAAGCAATGCACACCATTCCTCATGCACTGTTCCCGTACGTACCTGTCCGTCTGGAGCTTCCAAGTCCGAGTGTGCTGAGCTGCATCCCCGTGGTGCTGCTGGTGCAGATGCTGAGGGTGACGCCTTTGCTGCTGCTCCTGCTGGACTTCCACCCAACAGGGAGGCACAGTGGCTGAAAACCGTGGTGTCAAGGTCTCAAAACGGGTCAGTTCCACCAGGGATGTCAGTGTCTCCAGGGAGAATGGCTGGTCCACCAAAAGATCAACTCCTGAATAATTACAGCACATACATTCATTACTACATAGATATTTTTTCCAGAACATCCTATAAAAAATAGTTCAAAATATATCAGAACTGCTATAGGAAAAATGAACTATAAGTCACATGAAGGTTTTTTAGTTAAAAAAGAATAATAATAAACTCCCTCCCCACTAAAAGCACCACCCTTAACAAACAACAAGTAAAAACAGCTACAAAAAACTCCAACACAAGCAACCAAACATCCCAGCCTTGAAGCCTGTATCCTTTGAAGGCAGTTCACTTGGAATAAACTTTCTAAATACTGAGAGCTCTGAGCATGCTGTCTGGGATTCAGCCAGAGGCATCAGGAATAAGTAATTAGCCAGCTATACTCTGAAGATGTAAAGCTGATTAAATATTTTTTTAATATCCCTACTGACTCAGATAAAAAAAAATGTATTTCATGAAAACAGACATACAGAATTACTATGCATTTTTTTACTTTTTAAAACATTACTTTGGCCCCTGATTATCAGTACAGGCTTATTTTATGGTGGATTACTAGAACGTTGTGGAAGGTTCTCAATTTAGTTTAAAAGAGGGGTAAGTGAAAAACAAATATGTTTTATGTTAAACACTTAAAAAACACTGGGCCTTGACAATTATTTTGTCTTCTTGTCTTTATATTTAGGCCTGGTACCAAGGAAACAAGGGTATTAATTGAAGTACTGAAAACTAAAACATCCCAGGAAGTCAAACACCTAAAGGAACCAGAAAGAACCCAAAAGGAACCAGAAAGAACCCAAAACTTGATAATCAGATTCTCAGACATACAAAATTCCCAACCAACCAAAAAACCCCAAACCAAAACAAAGAATCTCTGAACAAAACTCAACCACCAAAGAACCCCAACCAACTAAACCTGAGGGAAAATAAGACATGCACAATGTATATTTTCTAGTATTTTGAGCATTTTCTCTTAAAAATGTGTTTTGAAGGAAAAGCTTTTACTTGCAAAGAAATCATGGTTTTCAAAAGGAGAAAATTTGGTACCTGACTACTACTGTCACCACTTGGGGTGAGGAGATAATACACCAACACAAATACCACCCTCTCTGTCATGCCTGAACCTAGAGGGTATCGTGAAAAACAATCCAGGCTGAGTTTGAGGTGAGATGCTTGGACAGGTAATAAATTCACTCTCATTGCAACTATAATAATTTCTACTTTTCAATCTCAGAGGCAGGAAAATGCCAAAGAAATTAGAAATGCTTTAGAAATTGAATTTCAATAATACAGCAAAGACTTTCACTTTTTTAACTGCCAAATGTGAACCTCATTAGCTGGATGACACTGCAGTGAGAAGTGAGATCATTGCTCAAACTGTACAACAAGTCTATCTTTGAGCAGACTGGATTTTTCTGCTTCATTCTCCTTCCTCGTCCAACAGAAACAAATCCAAATTCAGAGTATTCAGGGCAACCATATATATGTAATCAACCCTTAAAACTGAAAAATGAAGGACTTAACTTTCCACTGCTGTCAAGTATACTTAGCTTGTTTTAAAAATTACAAGACTTTTATTATATTCTAATGAAGTGTTATAACAAGACAAAGTCCTAACAGCAAACTTGAAAACAGGTTTTAAATTGGTCAGGAAAACTAATATTCTTTTAAAATTCACTTTGAAAAAAAGCATTATTTTAGATTACTTCACCACAAAAACCCCTCTGCTCCTTAAAAGGAAGCATTAATCTAAGACTGCTATAAGATTAACTTATTTTCTTTTAAAACAATAAAATTTAAAATGCATCCAAGTTGCAAATTCAGGCTAGAAAATAAAATGGAAGGAACACATTCTAGAACGCAAACAAGGGAGAAAAATAAACACGCAAGCCCACAATTTAAAGGAACAATATATGAGTAGCAGTTTCTGCTTGTTGCAGGAGTTCATTTCCCCAAACAGAAACTTTTCTCTTGAGCTGTGTCTCTGTCTGAAAAACATGCTAAGAGAGAAGTGGAAGAAAACACATTTTCTGGTTTTTAGTATGTAAGACCAAAAGAGAAGCAACACTGATGTTATAAATCAAAGGCTGATCACAATCCGCACAAGTACTGACAACCTCAGTATTGAAGAGGTTTACACAGCCCTAACAATCATGCTCATATATCCTAAGAGTCCTGTACTATTGACTTTCGTATCCTCAAGAGTTCTGCAACCACTGTTTGGTTTCAACAATTCCCACCCAGACCCCTCATTTCAGCACTGGCTTCTTACAACTATTAAGCTTCTCTCAGAGCTTTAAGGGATTCAGTTTGATGCCACAGAAAAATAGTACTCACTTTATCTGATTGTTACTGTGTACCTAACAACTCCTTGGAAACCATTACAGAACAAGAACAAACAATATTACAATGTCTAAACTATATGACTACTTAAAGGAGGACCTGCAGCTTGTGGACAAGCTAAAGATACAGCTACTTCGAAGTCTATACATAAACAAATCAATTTCTTTTTCCAGTAAGTCATATTCAAGGCTATACTGAAGGCTGGATGGGAACAAGATTAAAAAAAGGGAAAAATAATTCCCTTTATAGTGCTGGCAGAATTTAAACAGTAATGATCATCTATTTGACTCATTAGGATAGTCAGAGTTACCATTTGCTTGGAAATCACTTAAGTCTGCTGATAAGCTGTTATATAGGGAATGCATCCATTGAAGCACATCTATGTCCTTGACACCTGTTTTCGTATTTGTTTTATTTGCCATTAAAGGAGAGTGCAGAAGAAAGCCATAGACTTTTTTCCCCCTCACATATGTACAACAGTGTATTTTCTAGTGATCTTCAAACTTCAGGAATGGCTTCTTTGATGAAAAAGAGGAGGAACAGGAGAAATTCAGTCCTCACAGCAATTGCTTTAATGCTGCTTACAAACAAACTCACGACAAAAAGCATCTCTTCCTTCTTTCAACTTTCTCTTGAGGAATAAAATCAGAGTCACACAAATACAGTCTGCCACACTTAAAATCACATGCAGAGACTGGAAAAAGTCAAAGTGTTTTGTCTTTTTTTAAAATCAGGAACTGGTGAAGTGTTATGCTTGTACACACCCAGTGACAGACATACAGCAACTACAGAACTCTAACTTTGGGCAGCAAAAAAATATATAAAGCAGTATGCTATTAAATAATTGCACGTCATGTTCAGACGCAACTTTCAAAAATGACAGAAGTATTTTGATACATGTACACATGTGCAATTTACCTGTAATGCCTGGACTAGAAGGGTTGGATAAAGGCTTGGTGCCTTCTGATGACTGTTCTACACTTTTGGAAAGGGATCCATCTACAAGGATATCAGCTTCATCAATGTCATCGCAGGTCCCTCCAATCTGAAGGAAATGAAGTTCTCCACCTAAAATCATCACAGAAAACAAAAGAAGAAAGTTTGAACAGGCATACAGCTAAATTCAACTCACAAGACAAGCTTGCGCTTGAACAGCAGTTCATGCAATTATGAGAGTATTTAGGTAGGACCTGAAATCAGTGAAATCATACAGAAATACTTCTTTTGCTTTATTAATACTAATCTTTTACAGGGCAAATGCAAAACAGAACTACTGAAATACTTCAGTTGCAAATGGCATCAAAGGTAAAAACTATATGGGGGGATGAGTTTTAAAAGGCAACTAAAAAAGGCAACCTCAATAGAAACCAAAAATCTTAACCGTTATGGCAATTCCCATAACCCAAATTATGCTGATAACAGAAAATAGTCTACCATGTCAGGTGCAGGCCTACACTGCCTCGTCTGTACAGAGTGCATAAACTTCCTTTTAAAATGCAGTATGTGAAAATTGAAAATTAAACTAATTTCTCTGAATTCTCCTAACTAAGGAGCTCTCCGTATTATTTCATTAAACCTAGAATTAAAACACTGATCAAGTCAACAGACAAAAGAGCAAAGTCCAAAATTTTCAATGGATACGATGTATTGATGGAAGTTTGGAATCATTCAAGGAGGTTGCCCATTATTCAGCACTACAGATAACACACAGATCAATTCTATCATTTACAGAGAAGTCAAAGAACCAAAGAGCACTAAGATCATCAAGTCCAACCATTAACCCAGCACTGCCAAGTCCACCACTAAATCAGATCTCTAAATGCCACATCTGCACATCTTTTAAATACCCCCAAGGAGAGTGACTACACCACTGCCCTGAGCAGCCTGTTCCAGTGTTTGGAAACCCTTCGTGTGAAAACATCTTTCCTAATAGCAACCCTCCCCTGGAGCAGCTTAAGGCCATTTCCTCTCATCCTATAACTTGTTATTCTGGAGAAGAGACCAACCCACACCTCACTACAAGCTTCTCTCAGGTAGTTGTCCAGAACGATAAGGTTATCCCCGAGCCTCCTTTTCTCTAGACTAATCAACCCCAGCTCCCTGGGCCGCTCCTTGCTCCTCCTTGTGCTCTAAGTCATGGAGAAGGAATGTTTAACTTTACATAATGCTGAGGGGGTGGGGTGAGAAGAGCTGTTACCACTTCCAGAAGTTACAAAAAGTCGAATCAGTAGGATTCAAACCAAGAGGCAAATCTAACCATAGATCTTATGTAATTTTTCTGAATTCTGCTGATGCTGACCTTCAGCATCTAACATTATGACAAACTCTGTTATACAAAATATCCAGGTAATCTGAAACAAAAAACTTGAGAATAAAAATGTAATAAAACCCCAAGATAAAAGCAGATGTATGTCCTGTACTGTGAAGGGTGAGGAGAGTGAAGCAGTGATAGAGAGGCACAGGAAGGCAGAGAGAGTGTGTGAGACACAGAGAAAAGATGTGAGGCACAGAGGGAACTTGCTCAGTTGGGGTTTTGTTTTTTTTTTGAGATCTCACTAAGAAAGGCCTGACAACAAATGGCTTAATAAACTCACTCTTTTATGAAGACAGAATAACAAATCACTCAAATGACCAAAATGGTCAAAACAACTCTATGGACAGGATCAGCACACTGTGCTGTGGGAAAATCCACCCTAGGTCTGGGTAATGTACAAAAGTAGGGTTCCAGGGAACTGAAGGGATGGGAGATTTTCTCATTACCTTTATTTATCTTTTTTTTCCTATCTTCTCAAAACAGCTATTCCATTAAGCCATTAAGCCTTTTTTTGGTGTGTCTTCTCTACCTGAGATTCACCAAGAAGCCTGCACCTCCCCCTCTCTCAGCCACAAACCACACATCTTTGGTGCAGAACAGTAAATCCCAAGCAGACATCAAGAGTGGAGGTGAAAAAAAACAGTTCTAGCAAATAACACTTATGAGTTTCCTTGAAATTAAACAGCTCATAAATATGCAATTTTCCTCAATCTTCAAAGAGAATTAGAGACACATTAGAAAACACAGATGTTGAGAGCTTCATTTGGTAGTAAGGCAAATCTTAGTTTGTACATCACTTTGTTTACTGCTCAGCAGCAAAAATGTCCTTAGTCCTTACCATTGTTTCCATACAAGAGAATAGACCTAATCCCTACATTCCTGAAAGATTCCACCACTTTTCCAAGAAAAAGTCTGTGCTAAACTTGAGGTACCTCACTTCCTCATATCCATTTTTAAAAAGGTTCTGTAAAGAAGTTTATTAGCATGAACTTCAGTACAGTACTAACCTCTGCTTATGCACACTTTTCCAAAATGCTGTAGTTGACTGTGTCTCTCTATCACTAAGGAGGCATTTCCTCTCACAGAACATCCAAAGATGACTTTCTGATGATGCATGCTTCATTATTTGTCTCAGTGATACTGTAGTTCCAGTACTCAAAGTGCCAGTGAAAAAAATCTGCGCAGAAGTTAATGCTTCTTTTTTTGTTGTTGTTATGTTACTACCATTGTTTGCAGCACTAGGTTGAAAGAATGACTTGTCCAGTGCTTTCTAATTCTAGCCAGGGAGCAAACATCTCAAGTAGCAGTTTATCTGAAGGCTCCTCTGCTTGCATCACTTTGACAGAGGCAGTAAGTGATGCAAGCACTGTTGTGCACGTTTCTGTTGCACTACCAAGAAGATATGAAAGCTGACACTGACTTACTCAGTTATCACAAAAGAGACAAACTGGAAACTAGCATCATTATACTTCCTTCAAAAAATAGTTAACGCAATCAAAACATTGTTAATTTAATTCTGAACTGTATTTAAAACCTGCAATTTGCATGGATTCAAGAACCTGATAGGCAATACAAACAACAGAAGAGTCATTAATTCATTCAAATAAATCACAGGCTTCCTTCTGGCAAAACAGTTCCTGGTTCCATGAAAGCAGCCCTGGAACAAGCTAGAGAGCACGCCAGAGACTGAGGCCACTGCAGTCAAAGCCAATCTGCTGAGATATTCCTGCACTCTAGAAGGAGTTTGGGAAGAGTGACACCATTGTCATTAGCAAACCACAGCACAATGACATAGTTGAACAATATCCAATCAGTTAAAAGGAATTAGAAAACAAAGCCACACCACAGGGAACTATGCACTAATCAACTTATAGTCCCCTCCTTCCCTTGTCACTGGTTAGCTCTAAATGTGCAAGTTCATAACACTTGCAAAATGTCATCAAGAAAGCTATCCCAAAACCTCACTTGGAGACACTCCAATTTAAACTATCCCAGGAGATTTTATCTATAAAATTCTGCCTCAACTTTGAAAAAATAAAACACAATTGAATAGGGACAAATGAAAGCTACTATGCCTAGAAAGAAATAATTAAAAACCCTGTTACAGGATGAAAAAAACAATCAGCTAGACAGCAGTTCTGTAAGAAAGGTTCTTGTGAGTCAGATGATAAACCTCATTCAATTTCTTGTTCAAAAGTGCAAACATTCCACTATGTATACACACACATGGTATGCACAGACTGAAGAGCTGCTTGAGGAATTCATCTCTAGGATTACTGGGCCTAGTTTTGCATATCTCATCGAGAAACTTGCGGACTGACTTGATAGGATCTTTTGGGAGTGGAAAGTACAGGTTTCTTTGTTTTTTTTTTTCTTTTATAAGTTTGAAAGGATTGGAGATATTAAGCTTGAGAAAATAAATGGTTGGAGAAGGACAGCACCTAAATAAACTGTCTTTCCCTCCTTTTTTTAAGAAACCTCTTTGTCATATTCCTAATGAATGGTACAACAGATATGACTCCAGTGACAAAGATGACAGAGGCTAAACACTAGCGAAAAAAATCATCATCAAGGACGCCATGCAGCAGGAGAAATTTCATGAGAAGACTCTTAAATCTCCATCTTGAAGATGTTTGAGAACAGTGATCAGTATTCTGTTTCTGAATGGCTAAGGGTAAAAACTGATTCTGACTTGAAGATAAGCTCTTCCAGCACTAATTCTAATATGGAAAAAACCTTGACCTCTCTCCAATCCTATTAGACTCCATTACTGAAATAGGTAGAAAATTGAAAATACTGAATTGATTCCTGAACTTCAAATACACAGTACACAGGACAGACAAAGCCTAATGACAAAGAAGATGCAAATAAGATATCCAAACTAAACCAGAAAAAACTACAGAGTGTGATTACTAAACTATTTACAACTGAAGAGCAAGAAAGCTGCCATAAATGAAAGGCACAAGATTTGGGGGAATCAACTCTCAAATGTATCCAAGTGCCATCCAATGCAGTCAGGCTTGCAGGTAAGAAATATCAGCATAGGCAACTCGCTCTGGATTTACCAAAATCCAGCCTGAAAAAATATTTCTTCTGACAAAAGGGAGGGACTAAAAACTCTTGTTATATTGTAGCACCTTTAAAATGTTATAATGTAACACATTCAAAATCCCAGGCCAGCTGAATGCAGCAGTAAGAAACTATATCTGACCCTCTTAAACACAAGATAATAGACTTTAAATATCAAAAGGCCACCCTACAGCTGTATTCCTATTCAAAACCAGTATTTGCTGCCTAGTTTTAGAAAAAAGAAATTACTTAATTTCCTACTTATTATTTTGAACATTATAAAATCAGATGTTATCTGCTCAGACTCAGTTATCAATGACACAAGAGAAAACATTTGAACCCCCATATGAGAGCAGACAAAGCACTACTAAGATGGATACTAAATATAGTCTACCCTGGCCAAGGAGAGGAGAAGAAAGCAAAATACAAAAAGATTCAAGTCCACTATGTTTGCTTAACGGAACTGGAACCAAGAATGTACTTGCACACTTTCCCCCAGGGGTCAAGCTCAGGTAATCCTTGCAGAAACATGTAAGTACCTGAAGCTGACACCAAGAGGTCACATTCTGAAGTGTGACTCACAAAGATGGATGACGTCAAATGCAGGTCTAAAACATCTTTCCATAAAACCATTCCAGATCTGAAGCACCCATTCATACAGAGGTTTCTTTTTCAGTCCTATCTTAGAGGCAGCTATGGAAAAATTTTAGATAACCTACCAATGAAAATAATACATCAACAAGCAGGAGAAATAGAAGAAAACGCTATTCTGCATTCAGAACTTTCAGATATTAAAGTACCTCTGACTACTCTGATGTCTCAAAGAAGTAAACAGGAAAGACTACACTGCTCATGCCTGAGTATTTTCCAACATCATCCAAGCATTTTCAATGCATGTATGCTCCAAAACTTTCACTTAACATTTTCAGTTATGTCTTTGCACTACAAGGTCCTTTCTAGAGGGAATAATGTTGAATACATCAGTGAATACATTCTACTTTCAGTGTATCTTTCTAATGCTGTCAGACCGCAGGCACCTCCCCATTTGTGGCAGTAAACCCAGACGAGCTATTATCTCAAAGTGATTTGCGAAGAAGCCTGAGAAAACAGCACTTAAGAAAAAATAATAACAGCAAAACCCTCCATCTTCAGCCACCTAGCTAAGCAAGAAATTCTACCCATTTAATGCAAAAGTTAAAACGATGATTATTATTCAAGACAAGGAAAATTATGCAAAGCCCATTCCATATATTAAGCTATTCAAACATACAATAAGATAGAGGATTTAAAAGGTTATATTAATAGTTGAGGTTCTTTATTTGCTTTTTCTTCTGGTGTTTCTGAATTTTATACCTTTTATGCCTTATTTATAAACCTTTCAGCTCAAGTAATTCTTTACCAAGTGACATATTTTGGCATAAATGTTATGACTCTGAGGCTTCAGACATATCTAGCATCAGATCCTAAAATCCAGACTTCTAAAGGACATTGACCCCTAAGTATTTATGATGGCTTTGGACTTAACTTCTCAAAAGTGAGAAAAATATAATAATGACTGAAATGTTAAAAAAGGAACAGAAATTGAAAGCCTCTAAAGACATTTAAGCAATGAAAATAATGAACTCCAAAGTCCATGGTTGAGCAGCAAATGGAAGTTCCAAACGGTGGGTGTAAATGAAAGATAAGAATAAGATAAGATAAGAATAAGTGGATTTTTTTTTTAAGTAAACAAAGTACTATATTCAAAAGATGACCCTTGTAGGCTGACTTGATACCTGCGGCATACTGGGCTATAGAAGAAAAAATTCCCCAAAATCTCAGTCGTATCAAGGGCAGCATGAACAACATAAAAAAAAAAATCCAAAAAAGCTATTGATGAATTACAAGATGGATATTATAATGACAGAGATTGGCTGCAAAAGCAGAATGATGTGCTTGTCCACTACAAGGAAGATGGAAGTATTCTCCAGTCAGTAACAGAGATGATGGTTATCTAGACAGAGGCAAAATACTCCTACACACACAGAATAAATACTTCCAGCTCAAGAGACCTGTATATCTTACACTACATGCCTCAAAGAGGTTTAAATAATACCAAAAGCTACAAGAATATGATTACCATACACACCAATACTGGATGGAAAAGTACCATGCACAATAAGCCCTTTAACTTTTATCATGAATGTTAAAACACAAGGCAAGCAAAACAGATTTGATGAAAGAAAGAAACTGATAGTGACAAAATTCCACAGGAAAAAAAATCTGTTTGGAGGTCTTTTCAATGAGATTGCAGTTTGATCAGCTAACTATAAGGTAAAAACATTATGACATGAATATGATATAAGGCAATTTTTTTCAAAGGCAATTAATATTTCAGTTAGAGTTCCATTTTAACTAGGAAAAAACGTGCATTATTAAACACAGCTGAAATAGTTTAATAGATATTTCTTCAAAAGCAGTCACCAAAAGAGAACAATTTAGTAAATATGAATGTTACCCTTGGGAATCTGCCAGCATAAATACTAGTTACTAACTTCCAATGTTTTCATTAGTATTTAAAAAGCAAATCTGAAATTCCCACTTCTAGAAATCTTTGTAGGTGAGTGACAAACATGGAGCCTTTAAAAAAATTAAATGTTTACAATAAACTTGACTTTATCTGTTGGAAATTACCAAGTAAATTTGATTTAACAATTGCTCATAGGAGGACTTTATAATTAGTGTGACACCATCATGAAAAGAAAAATGGTATCAATTTCAATTCTTCTAGTAAAGAGGAAGCTCAACATGATATTGGTGTGAATTCATTTGAAATGTATGAACCATCCCAGCAGTTTAGCCCCTCTGAGATCCTAAGCATTTCCTCCAGAGCTACAATCAGCTGCACATGAACTAAACAGAACACTGGGACATAGAGGAACTCAGCTGGATGACACCCAGAGCTGTTTCCAGTGTTCCAATGTGACACAAGGGAATTGGGAGTTGTGTGGTGGTTTAGGAACTTTTACACAGTAATTTACAAAGTAATTGTTACCTGGACTTGAGTTACGCTCCCTTCCTACCTGATCCCTTCCCCAAAATGCCTTTTGTTCATTTGGAATAAAAGACTTAAGAACCCTGCATGGATAGTCTGGCTCAAACACTAAAGAAAGTACAATCCCAATTGCAAAAAGCTGAAGCAGAACCAGCAGCATGCTACCTAAATGAAAACACACTAGGATAAGGTATAAAAGCATTATCTTCTCTGCTCTCTTGAATGTCATCAATTACAGGCAGAAGACATTTTTCTGAAATGGGATTTCTCTATCACAGAAATAATTACATACAAGAATGACTTTTATTTGTTTTGGTCTTAAGAAAACCTGTGCCTCTTCAAGAATTAAGACACAAACAAGAATTACTGCCATTCTAGAGATTAAAATTGACATTTAAGGTGAGGAAGCAACTAGAGTCCAGGCTTTCTAGACCATTAAACTGTATGTAAATTCAGTGCAATCTGAAATTTAGATTCTAAATTCTGTAACATATTCCAAATACAGTAAAATCAATAATTTAAAAAAAAATTGACAAAAAATCTTACCTTTGGTGCATGCACATAATCTGTCTGTGCCCGAACAGTATATCACAGAGACAAACATATCTGGTTCCTCAGTGCCCTCTTTTTTAGGTGGCTCCACTTTGGCCAGAATTTCAAAGTTTGAAAGATCTAATATTTTTACATATCCTCCCTGAGTAGTTATTACCAGGTGCCCAAGAGTAGAGATCTCAGATCTTCTCTCTCTCCCACTGCCATTTTTAGAAGTTAATTGTATTTCCTCTACAGGCTCCTCACAGTCGTCCTCTCGATTATCCAGTATATCTGGTGGGAGCAAAATCATTGAGGTAATTGTGTCCTGGGGGTCTTTGATATGCTGGATTTTTACTGGCTCCTCCTCTAGAGTAACTATTCTAGTGGCATAATTCATCTTATAAAGCACTAGGTATCCACCACTAACATTTCTCTGTTCAGGTTGAATTATTAAAGGAGTTGGTACATCTGCTGGTGACTCATGCTGGATTACATCAATACTCGTGCCATTCACTACAGCAAGACTTGATTCTAGTTCCCCCTTCCTTCTATTACATAGTGCCGAGTTTAATTTATTTAAATTATTCAAGGCCTCTACTTGATTTATTGCACTCAGAGATTCAACAGGACAAGTCCTCAGTCCTACTAACAGATGAACTCCATCTGCACAAGGTGTGATTGAATCCACACACAGGTTCTCCTCCTCTGCAAACTTGGGCAGACGCAGGCATTGAACCAAAGTCCCAGGCTTGGGAACCATTGAGCTCCACTTGTCCGAGTCTGGAGACGTCAGGTTAGCTGCAGCATCTGCAAACTGCTGAATGTAAGTCACAGGGGGGTCCTGTAACAGCAACTGTTCCTGACTGTCCAGCTCCATTTCAATGATCTGTGGAACTGTGAAACCATCATCGTGTATACTTTTACTCATAATATTGTTCATCTGTGAAAAGAGTTTTCCTGCTTTTTCATCAGACTCCTTGATGCTGTAGAGCAGCAATACAGGCAAAGTCCTCCTTACCAGAGGGGAATTCAGTTCTGAATTAGTGCAGGATTCATTGTCAGTTGATCCCTGTTCTGAGACACTCTCACCTCGAGTCCTACTTAAGCCATCCAGTGATCTCTGAGAGTTACTGCTAACGGGAGAGGTAGCAGGTGATTTGTATGTTAACAGACCTCCAGCTAATAAACAAGGAAAGGGAATGTTGTGTTGTTCTAGATGTTTTTCCTTCATCTTTTCACTTTTACAGTTGGCCAAACAGGGATTTGCTCCAAGTTCTTCTAGATCTTTAACTGTGTCCTCCAGAACATTTGCAACAATTTCCCACTGAAGTTTTTCAGGTTGCTGAAGAACGCTGAGAGCTGTTATATCAAGACTGACTTCCATAGTTTCCTTTTGTGATGTATGCCCTTTAAAACAAAAATGTTTAGCGTAACACAAATGCTCAAAAGATAAAACAGGAATCATACTGCAATATATTATTGCTTGTTGGGAAAAAAGGATCTTTTTCTCATGGTCTTTTTTCCCCCACTTGGTGAACCTTACTCAAAGACGAAAACCAGATTATAGAAATTAAACATGTAGTCCTCCCTCCCTCAAAATTTCTGACTCAACCTCTAAGAAAATAACACAAGAGCACCATGCATAGTACTGTTCTGCCTCCCTTTAAATCTTTATTGATGAAGAAATACTTTATCAAAGTGCATACTCTTAGGGAAATAATCAAGACACAGGAACTCTTTCTGGCAATCCTCTGGATTTAAAGGGTTTTGTACAGCTGTAATTTGTTCCTGTTCTAAGAAAGTTCTTTTATCTTGGTTTGTGTGCTTTATTGACAGCAAGATAAGCAATGCTTGTTGTCAAGTAAGACATTTATTAACTAACAAAGTGCAGTTTTTCTTTTCTCCTGCATGCAATCTCTCCACCACACAAACTTAAATACTGGCATTCCTTTTAAGAGAAATCCTTTTCCTTTTTTTTTATATAGTGAATATAACATCATCTGTTTTGACAGGGGTTTTTTAAAAGCCTGAAAGAAGAATTTCCCCTTTCACCTCTAAACCATTACATATATAACAGATCAGATATAACCCACCTGTAACAGATTCCGATCTGGAATGCTCTTCACTGTCTGAATCCTCCAGTAGGTCATCACTGAAAAAAACATAATGCATGAATGACACCATGTACATGCTAACTGCATGCTTATTTTTAATTAAATTACTAAAAATTTATTAAAAACACAATGTGTACTATAACTGGCCATTCCTTTTAGCCAGTATTGTTCATCCATTGATGAGTTCATCACAGATACCAACATCAAAAAGACTTTTTCCTCCATTATTGAACCAGTAGACCAGATTTCTTTTTGTCTCATTCTACTATTGTATTTCCTACAATTTAGGCATAAATGGATTTAAAATGGAAGTAATTTCTCAGGAATCTTTCCAAGAAAAATAAAATCAGGACATCTAAAAATCAGTATCGACATCGTCAAATTCCTCAAAACAATCTCTGGAAAGCAGAGCTGACAGACTGGTCTTCAATTTGACAAGGCAATTTTGTAGCTAGTACTGAAACAGGAGATGAACAGTGTTGCTGGTTTTAAAAATGATAACAGATAAATCATTTTGTTGTAAAACCAAATTCTGTTCAAGACATCTTTTTAAGAAAAAACAGGGCCCTGAGTAGTTCTAAGAATATATAAATAATTAATTCATCTGACTTTTCCAATAAAAGAAATTATTTCCTCTTTCAGGCTCCTTACACACAGGAAAGACAGTAATCCCTTTGCAGCTTTAGGTATAACTACTCACAGTACCAAGTCAGATCTTCAAACTTCAACAAACTGGATGCTTATTCCTCATACCCAAGAAACAGATCTTTGTGGGGTCAAACCTGATCAACCTTCACAAGATGGCAGACACAATTCAATACTTTGATTGTGATCCAGCCTCCCCTTAAGTGGAGAAGTAATACTAAATTCCATTTAGGTTAAGTGAAATGAAAGATGCTTAGTTCTAGACGGTATGATTGCGCTGTCCTTCATCCAGCTCTCAAAATTGGTTTAATTCTTTAACTACTAAGGAGTTCCCAGCCCTAAAGCTATAGAGTCCAGGCAGTTGCTGATGTTGTCCATGTCAGCAGAAGAGCAAGCTTCACACTTGCTCTGCACTACCATAGATATCACACCAAGCTTAAGACCAAAGATTTACCTCCCTGCGTATACAGCAGTATTGTTACTTCCTTCTTAATGCTGAAGTTTAAGAAGTAACACTCAGGAAACTAGCAAGACTCCCCAGACAACTTTTGCTCTGTATTTTCCAACAGTTTTTCACTCTATTGAGCTTTGGCAAGACCAGACAAGAGTTCCCAGTAACAGACTGCACGAAGCACGAGTGAAATACTACATTTTCTTACATCACACTTTCTAAGCACTGGGATACCTTCTAACTTATCCAAACCTTTGCAACAGGACTATCTAATTGTTTAGAGTTTGTAGGCATGTATTAAAAGTGTGCAAGGAAGTACAAATTCCTAGTACATCCACATAGTTTATTTTCAGAATGACATAACCAGAAATTACAGAGAAGCAATCAGAGAAAAGTATGTTCTAGCAGTCCATGAGGAGCCTTTACTTTCAAAACCTCAAATATGTAATCCATAACTAAAATGAAATGCTAATCCAAATCTTATATTCCTTTCTCTTTTTACTCTGCTTCTGAAATACGAGTATAGGGCAGCAAGGAGATCTGGAATCTCTCTGCTAGCAGAGTATAAAACTGGAACAGCAGGAAACTGGCTTAAAAATAGAAATTTAGATTAGTCTTTTTCAAGTGCTGAATTGTGTACAAATACAGAGTGACTAAAAATATTATTTCCATGAAAAGAAAATTGCCATTTAGCAAAGTCATGCTTTGTGAAACATAAGAGTGGTATTTACCACTCACACAGAAGCATTTCATATTTCTCATCTGGTAGACTGGCATACCTGTCTCCTTCTAATTTTGGTATGTCTGAGCAGCTAGAGGAATCTTCCAACCATGCTAGTGTTGGTCTCCTTGAGTCAACCCCTGAGTTCTGTTCTCCTGATAACATAAGTTGCTGCACAATAGCGGGATCATATGCATTGATTTCAAATTTTAAGTGGACCTGAGAAATAACAACAAAAAACAGAAAAGGTATTTGATTTTGAATCAAGATATGCCTGATCAGTAAAGAGTTGATGAAAAATGATTGTTTATATTGCATACCTTCATAAGTTTGGAAACATCCCATATGCAGATCTTTCCTCGTTTTGTTGCAGCAGCTAGAAAATGAGGGCAACTTCCAGATCCAAAGCAGGTTATTCTGTCAGTGCCATCTGTGCAGGGAAATTGTGCCGGACTTGTTGCCAGCGTGACTGAAAGAGGTACATTCTGAGTGTGCTCACCCTTGACAAATGGGCAGTTTGGGGAATGTCTCTCATGTTCAGACCTTTCCAGATTAAAAACAAACACAGAAAACACTGATTTTTTAACTGTGAAAATTACACACAGCATATACAAGCTAAGCTCTAGAAATGAAACAGAACTGTATTGCAGTCAAGCATACAAGACAGTTCTGAAGTTACTACCACAGCCCTCCCTGCTGATTCTCAAGAGCAGACTGTATTAAAGACTTTGATCATATTCAAATGGATCAATCTACACAACGTTCTTAATATAATTAGTCCATTAAAAAATTGTTCTATAGGCAGTAGTCAGTCATGTCCCCATGAAGAAAAGCCCAGATTAAAGTAACGCACATTAAAACTCTAATGTTATTAGTAACTTTAGAAGCAATGTCCTGGTTTTAGTTCTATATCCACAATTAAAAAAAATCAAAACTGAAAACAGTCCTTAATGTCACATTGACCAAGAGGCATGAAAAAAACCTAATCTTGAAATACAACTAAGGCAGAGACATGACAAGAGCAATTACACAGATACAAAATGTCTTGAAAATCATAAGTGAAAGGAGTAGACAAAAACTATGAAGATAATATTGCAAGGAAAAGTTTCCAGCAAGTCAGGAATCCAATGTATTCAAGAAAAGATTATAAATTACCAACTAAACAAGATAAAAATTACATTAAGAACCCTTTAATCAGTGTAAGGTCCCACATTTCTGTCACTATGCACAATTTTAGATGATTCAGGAAACTAGTAATGGATACTGCAACTTCACATAAAAGGCAAATACGCACTATACAAAGCCATGGCAGGTTTTGAACCTGAAAAGAGATATATTCCAGTCACAATCAAATAGAAGACTCGGTTTAGATCCCCCCAAAGAAGTATTGGCTGACAACTCTCAAGAAACAATTTGAAATGGAATAGCAAATCAGAATTAAGAAATAAAACCAACTACATGTTTTTCTTTTTTAGTATTATACAGAAATTTGATATAGTACATCAAGTCTTTTTGTGTTTTGTTCCATGGAATCACTTTGGAAACCCATACTTGTCAATGACTTGTCCTAAACTTACCAGAAATACCATCGAATATGTTGATTTTCGTCCTTTCGAGATTTCTAACCTCTTCAGCACAAAATTAAGTTAAACTTACCAAGGTTCATCTGTAGGCTCCCAGCACACCAAGCACACGCTACAGGTAAAGCACATGGCTCTGTCATCTCCTGATGAAGCAGGCTACGAAAATAGGAAGAAACACTTGAAATTTATATAGCTATGTACTACGAAACACTCCTAACTAGATGATCAAGTCCTTTCCCTCTAGTGACACACTAAAACATCACATCAAACATATAAAAGACCACAAGTCATATACTACAAAGTGGCAGTATTTCACATTATAAAAAGGATACACGTTCCCACAGCAGAGATACAGAACATTCATGTAAGTAACTGGATGCAAACTACAGACATAGAACAGAAACAACTTTCTTTTTTTTTGGCAGAAGTTCACAAGGTTCAAAAAATTTAGAACTGCAGCAGAATACATGCTTGGATGAACATGGATTAAAATATATTCCTACCAATCTCTTAGGACATAAAGTATTCTCTATCTCTCCTCTGCAAAGAACAGTTACTAGCTGAAGTAACTAAGGAAAAAGAAAAATATCCCTTCTCTTAAAATTTAGCATTTTCATGACCTCATTTCAAGACATGCTTGGGAATATGCAGATGCAATTCCATCATATGAATTCCCTGCATTTCTCCTTCTGTACAAGTTTAGGAAATCATCCAAAAACTTCATCCTGCATTCATGCTTTGCAGCTGACAGAATGAAAGAGACAATATTGCTGTCAAATGATAGGCACTGCCAAGCCATCATTATCTAAATCCATTTTATAAATTTTTAAAGCAGGAATAATTTCAAGGAATGAAAAATGGAAATAAGCAAAAATAGTGGAATAAAACATTGAGGTTGTATTTATTCACTAAGCTTAACAATTTAATGTGATCTAGGACCTCTGTTTGATCCAATAAAGTTCTACTAGGAAAGTATGGTGAGAGAACTCCAGTGCCAAGCTGCTTTTCTATTTAACTTGTAATATAAAAAGGATTATTTACTTAACACTCTAACAAGGAGAAATACAGATTCTACATAACAACCAATTTCATCTCTATTACAGTTAACTCAGATCAATCTGATATTCCAAAAAGTTTTATATTCTGAAATTCAGAACAGCATTTTCTGTGATCCATTAAAAAAACAACAACAACAACAACCAAACAAACAAACAAAAACGGGAAGCAAACTCAAGGCACCAAAACCCCTTGAAACTTAAAAAAAAATAGAGCTGGATGACAAAGTTTTTATGGTTTGTGCATAACTGAAGGAATCCACTAAAAAAGAAAAAAAAAGAAAAAAAACCCACTAAAAAACATCACCGCCTCTTTTCCCCTGCCCTCCCACCTGGGGAATAAATACTGAGAACAACTAAATCTCTTACCTGGTGATAGAATCCAGCTTGAGCCATAGGATCTGGCTGTGCCCACCGATAACCCACATGAGGCCATGAAGTGAATGTCTCCCGTCTGTTAGCTTCACTATACATCAAAGACCTAGGAAGGTGAAAAACTCCACATTACCTGAAACTGCCACTGAAAATTAAAAACCCAAACTATTTGTAAGACTTTCAGTGCTTTAGTAACCATTAAAAATAATACAAATAATTACCTATAGCGTACACATAAGATTATAATTAACTATTACAGGAAAGTTACAAACTTCCCTCACTCAGGTGCTTAAAGTACATCCCCAGCAGAAAACGAAAAGCTACCCAACAACCTATGGACCTTAAAAGCAGGATTAATAAAACAAGTTTCCAGATAGTCTATTTGATCTACCTGCAGAAAAGCATCAGATACCCAAAGCTATCCTGCATTGAAGGCAGGTGGAGAATTTAGCCCAACAAAACTGCAAGAGAGTTGGAGTTTTTGTAGCATGACAACTACTGTAAAAACGTGGGGTTCTTAGTTAAACAGATATGAATATGCATATTTCAAAATACTCTAAAGCAATATTTTAGGCTTAAATGAATATGTGGTACAACCCCCCCACCCCAGTCATCACTCACTAGATACTATAATACTTGTAAATTTAAACTACTGCATCCCAAAATATGAACCCCTCTGCAACCTAGCAGTTCGAGAAAAAAGAAGTTCCCCTCTTTTCCACCTTCACTCAGCGCATGTCCCTCATCTGCAACAGTACATGAGAAATGAGTGTCAGTTTTTCTTTTCCCTTGACAGAGTTTTGTTCTTCCAAGAACTAGGGCTTGTTAGATGGAAAAGTGCCTTATTTCCTGCTTCTACTTCTCAGTTTCAGAAGATTTTTGCTGTCTTATAAGAGAATGGAAATATTAAACATTTCCTGCCAAGGAAGTAATCTATTCTAGCAATACCCACATAAGAGCTATCTTAACTTGGCATTATACCAGCTCAAGAGACAGATCTTGAGAGAGCTCTAATCAAAATACAACATGGTGAGGTACAAGTAGACCTGAAGGCTTGGGGAGGGAAAGCTAAGAGATAAAATCAAACTCATTAAATTATTTGAGATGTAAGAAATAATAATATACATGCAAAATAGTATTTGTACAGACACTTTCAAGAAAGAATAATTTATAAACTTAGAAGACTTACCAGTATGCTAACTAGTCTCAGCTTATGAAGGTTAAAATAATGGGTTACTTGCTTGTATATACATTACCACTTGGATCAGAAAGAGATGAAGAAGCAATCTGAGGTAAAACGTTCTCTTACCCCAAACATGTAGCCGGTGACTAGAGAGCTTAGAAGTAGCATATATATGGTCTACAAAGATAACTTCTCAAACTTCTAAACCATAAGCAGGATTCTTTCTTGTATGAAGGAAAAGCAATTGACTTCAGGATACAATGTAGTGTGTTCTTAAGGCTGCAATTGTTACTTTTCTAAAAGCATATGTTAGTATTAAGAGCAATGTAAATTCAATTTGCATTAAAGCTGAAACTCAGACAGTCTTATGGCATCCATAAAGGCTTTGCTAAGTTCAGTAATACGTACAGCACAGTGTGCATGAAACAGTTAATTAGCTGTATGTGTAAGAGCAACAAAGCACAGAATAAGATTAATTCTTTGGCAAGCAAGTTAAAGTCATCTAAGAGCTTATTCAGATACAACAACAGTGTCAAGTTCATCCCTTATTTTATCTCAATATACCTGTCCACAGATCGCCCAGGTCCCACACCGAGCTCTGGCCGTGCGCTGGGTAAGAGGTAAGATAACCTATCCATCACAGAGGATGCTACAGGTAAGGCAGCAATATTTTGATTTATCTTCTTGAGTTCGTTTACAATGGCACTGGCGACAGACTTCAAAACATGATGAGGAAGGTGGAACGTAACCGTTGCCCACTAAATAAGAAAAAAAGTGCCCGTTTTAAAATTTTAACATCTAAACAACAAACAGATCACAAGAGTGGCAAAACCAAAACCAAACACACATGATATCAAGAACTACAACAACAGAAACACAAAAGCAACATGAATGTAACACAAGGAAAGTCAGTAACTTCAAATTTTAAGCTTAGTTGGGTTTATTAGTTGACTTCATCAGCAAGAAACTAATCTTGTTTATTCTCTTACCAAATGAAGTTTGGTACACACATAAAACTAAGGCACAAATAATATATTATTCCACTGTCTTTAAACAAAATCCACCTCACTGAGTCACAGATTTTGTATGTTTCAATGCAAGACACACAAATTAGACTTTGGAATATTAGACAGTACAAAGTCAAATTCTTACCTTTGCAACTTTATGATTTGCTGCTGTTTCATGTGAGGTATTTTTTAAGCCATCCTTCAGTTGTGTGATGAACAAATCATATCCCTCTGTGCTAGAAACATCTACTTTTTCTATGCAAGCAGATAACAGCTGCTGAGCCTAAAATGCAGACATGCAAAAAAAGTTAGCATCCACCCTGAGTAACTACAAGTGAACTACGCCTGTTTCGTTACTCTCAGAAATGTCCTTTGCCAGATCCTACTTTATCATATATTATATCAGCACAATTCCCATAAAAGATCCAGACTTGAGCATGATGTTCCAAATTTTACTTCACAGTGCAACCCACAGATAAACTTCACCAATGGTAACAGTAATTACTGCAAATTCCCACAAGGGCAATATGACCAAATGTTAAACAACTCAGTCATAGATGTTAAAACTGAAGATCTACTAAAGCAAGCAATGAGGAGACATCTATTGCCCAATGCTTACTCTTCAAAAGGATTCATTCAGTCTTAATGACAAAAAGTGACAGCAAGAACGAAAGTCTTGCCATTTTCTGAGTAGATTTGCACCTTCAAAAAGGTAGATAATAATGAGAACAACAACATTGCAATAAAACTGGAGGTAAGTTACTTACAATGCTAATACAATGAAGCTAAAAAATGAGGCAAAGAAAAATCCAGGCTAGTTTAGAAGTTAGTTCTTAAAACTCAGAAATAATGCAGATAGAAAAGAATGCTATAAGCATCCACTTATAGACACTTTCTTCCAAGTCTCATCTGTTTCCAGCTTATCCCTCTGTCTGCTAACTTCACATTGTCAGGTAAGATTTAAAGGTATGCTCAATGTGCAAGGCACAGAGTATTCTAAATCTGCTCTTAGGTTGGTTAACATCTGAAAAATATTACAAGAATTTTTTCAAGTTGCAAATACAGGGAATTGTTTCCCAAGGACAATGGTCAGTCAGTCCTTTAAACAACCAAACTGCACAAAACAGAATGGACCAAAAGGCCTCTTAGTTATGTCCTTGGGAAGTCCAGGGGAAGAAAGACTGGAATAAGGCAAGCCAGCCTCCTAGCTGAGGTTGTATCAGAAGAATAACAGTCTGTGAAAGTTCCTAAATTATAGTGTTCTATGGCAAATTCAAAACAGCATACAGGTTGCTTTGTAACTTGTTAATGCTGACAATTAGAAATGCTAAAAGTGCACTGCACTGCCCTGCCTGCAGATCAAACTATTTAAAAGACTACTTAAATTAAGTGCAAAAATTTGCAGAGAAGTTCTAGAGACAAAAACACTAAACATCCTTCCTTGGATGAAAAGTTCTTGACCTTTCTATGATGAAAGAGGTGGACAGATGTGTTTGCATGATATTTGCTTAATATTTACTAAATTTTTCCAAGGTCTGAGTTACCACCTCTTTAAAATACATAAGAACTTGAGACTGATAATGTTTTGCCTCTTTCTTCACTGATCTGGTGATGAAACTCCCGAAGTTTTTCCTACTGAACTCCACATTTCTTTTTCTACAGGAAGGATCTTTACAGAGAAGTGCTGCGAATAACGGTCTGTAAATTCTTTAGAACCAAAGAATCTTTGTGCCAAAGAACTGACACAAACTTACTGGTTGTGTTGAACCATGTGAGACTGCAAACCCGTCACAGCAGACCTTATGAAAGGAAATCCTGACCTCTGAAACTTTCTTCACACTCAGCCACACATACCAAGATTCTTTAGTAACCCACAAAGGGTACAAACGTGATGCCAGTGGGCAGCAAGTGTCAGGAACCCAGAAAGCTCTCTTCAAAGACCTCTATGAAACATCTTATTGCTGTTACTCCTATTCAAGTCACATAGGTAAAAATCTCACATATAACATACATTCTTGATTCATAGTAAGCACCTGTTATTCAATACTTCAGAAGCTACATAAATAATTTACATCAATGTTGAGGATAAACAAATGCAAAGAAATCCTAAGCATTACACCCCAAGCAGAAATGTCTACATTTGTTTCTCTTGAAGTGATATTAAATGCTCAAACCAGGAAGTACTGTATTACAGCTGATCCAAACATAAAAGGGAAGCCAGGCTGGCACAGAAAAAAATCATTTGTTAGGCCAGTTGACCTTCTAGAAAACTTAGATTCCAGCTCTAATTCTTCACATGACCAAACACCGTATTACCTGATTTCATCTTTCCTTTCCTGAAAGACTATAACACCAACAAAAACAAAAACAGCAACAACAAATCAGGGATGCCTAACAGGCCAGACTGACTTCTAGAAGTGCATATAGTTTCCACACACAAGCACTGACAAAGGTGGGGAAAGGAGTCCTTATCTCTGGTCCCTAAAAAGCTCTTTCATCTGAAATCATGTGGTCTTGAGGCATGCTCTTATTTGTTTGAGATACAGCTATCCAACTGTGGAAAGCTATGGCCCTACGACAGCTAATAACTAAGAAACTTTTCCATTACATGGTGTTAATATCACCCTAGAAACTCCGAGTCAAATGTCTGGTTTCAGTATTTCCGACACAGTTATTTACATAGCTCTTTTTGCTCCCCCCCTCCCCATCTTACCTCTGTAACCGGCAATTCAAGCTGAACCACGTCATCTTGTTTTGAAACAGGCGTTTGCAGAGCTGTGTCTAACAGCAGGATGCCATTGAGATCTTTCCTACATCCTACTGCATAATCATCCACAAAGATCACTTTATCCACAGCAGAAATATACTGACATTTCACCCGTCCACCTGGTTTAGCTACAAAGGAAAGATAAAATGCAAGATCTAATTAGAAAAACGCTTTTATAGGAAAGACCTCTAATTTCTGTTTAGGAAAGTAATGTAGCACTTTGGCAAAATCTTTACTTCCTGAGATGACCAAAACTTAGCATTTCAGCAACCACGACTTTCACCAAGCTTTTATATTTCCTATATTAAAAAACAAACTACCAAAATCTATACATCCCAACAGTAACTACAACCACCTTATTCCTACAGCGGAAGCCATTAATTTAAGTCCTCCTCCTACCAGGAGGCCTCAACTAGTGTTTTCAAGCTTAATGCAGATGCCTGGTGTACTTGATACTAGTTGACAGTGTAAGAACTAAACTGTACAAACCAGCATGAACACTAAGACAAAATTGCTAAATTACCATTAAGGCTTATTAACACCACTTCATCAAGCAAAACAATCCTTAAACTTCTCAAAACTAAGTACAGCATGTACCATGTGGCAAGTGCTCCTTGAGACACTACAACAGCTCATTTCTGCTCAGTGCTGCACATGTGATGTCACTAACAGGTCTGAGAAGTTTGGTGAAGGCAGAGGGAGACTGCCAGCAGATAAATAAGGAAAGGCTGGGGCAATGGACATTATCCCTTAAAATGTTAAATGCTACTTGTCACTATGACGTGTCTAAAGCTGGATGGACTACAGAACTAAATGTAATCCACATAAAATGCTTCCTGCATAGAAGGCAAACTGCTTTCTATCACAGACAGAGTAAGCTGCCACTCCAGAAGCAGATTGTGTGTATGTTATAAATATATGGACACATTCTCCAATGGCAGCTGAAAATGCTTCATCCTCTACACAGATGTCTTCCTGTCACACAGGAACAGGAGTTTCATTAAATTTTGTATTAATCATGTCCTGTCCATGTTCTCCTCTTTCCTCAGACACTGAATACTGATTTTATTATAAATAATTTAAAAATCACCATTTTGGTAGCTAGCATACAGTAAAACACCCAGGTGAGGACAGCTACACAATTCTGTCACCTTCACACTTTGATAGAGTTAAATGGAAGTTAAAACTTCTGGAAATATAGGGTGCATGAATCTGACCACACTACATTTGTGGTATTCTCTCTTTGAAAATGCAGGGAAAGAACAGTTGTCAGCTGCCCTTCTCACCAAGATTTCGGAAACAATGACTCATATACTCGCAAAACAAAGGAGATTTGCCTTTGCCTGCACTAAATATACTGCAATTGTAATCATTGATACAGCAGTCAGAAACTCTTCAAGAGTCCGGAATCACTTGATAGTTGTGAAGTCTTTGGTCCTTGCTCAGCAAAAAAGGGTTCTCTGAATGGTAAATCAACTAATTTCAAACTGAGGTTTTGCCAATACACTGGAGTTCCTCACACAAGACTTTCTACAGCCAATACAGCTGCAGGCAAGGAAGTAAACCATTCTACAGGAAAATAAGTTTTGTCAAAAATTCAAATACAAGTTTTAACACCTTCAAAAGCATAAGTTTCATCAACTTACTGGAAACTATTATATAAATAATAGTTAGCAAATAAATTTAACAGTATCTGATGCACTAAACTACAAACCTCAGTAGATTCTGATAGCATTTGCAGACTATTCAGAGTGATCCAAGGGATGGATCACTACAGGACACTTTCTTTAACACATCACTTTTCCCCACTTCCCAGAGAAAATGGGAAAAGCAGCTCACCCTTTCTGGCAGTGCTAACACCATGAACACTTTCTTTTGCACTTTCCTTATTTTCTGTCAAGCACAGGAGTACACTCATGCCCTGTGCCTAGGAGTTCAGCAGTCTGTAGGAGCCCCAGCTATTGTGGCTTTCCAGGCTAGACCGTTCTTACTTTATCAGTTCTGTAGTGATGTTAATGAAATCTCATGTCTAAAGCAGCAAACAGCTAATATCCTCTGAGTAAATGGTCCAAATCTTTAGAAGCCAATGAAGACTACTAATGAGGCAGATAACATAGTATTTCTGCTCCACTGCAAAACAAAATAAGAAGTTTTAACTACAGAAGAAGAAATATATTATCTACCAGCTGTGATTTTCCCTGTGCTGGCTAATAGTCTGGTTAGCTGTATTGACAGAAAGATTCGCCAAATTATCTCCAGAAAGTTACTTACAGTTGCTGTTTTTATTTTATTTGAAGCACATAAAAACAAAACAGACTCCCTAAGCCTAAGTCAACGGAGCTTCAAGGAAACGATTTGACCAGTATTTAATACTTTTACCAAAACCCAGAGAAACACTTTCTGTAATTAACTAGTTTACACTGAAGAGCCTCTGAGTTGTGAAGAAGCTTTTTTGCAAATAGGAGCTTAATTTGAAAAGTTCACAAAACACATTTCAAGATGATTCTAATACTAGTCACATGCTATAACATAGTCTACACATGGCTGACCATATGATTATAATAATAGATTGATAATCAGGAAACCAAAAAATAGAGAAGTCACCACTACAGACGTAGTAACCTCCAAGTTAATACCTAGAAAAGTTAAATCATCCTAAAGCATTGTCAGAAGTGTCTTTTCTAACTCAGGATCAATATTTTACAATGTGCTAAAGGACCCTGCCAATACCCTATGAAAAACATAGTGGTGCCCCTCTAAAATTATGTCCTCCCTGTCCAGCCTAAGTTTACTGGCAACAGTGATCTGCAGCTTCACAAACCACAGCTAAAAAGTTCCATATAAAATCACCAAATTACTTAAACTAGATCGTCAAAACCCAACTGTTACTCTCATTTTAGCCCCAATTGCTTTAGCTGTAATTTATTTGGGGTAGTAGGAGAAAAAGCAGTCATTTCAAGTTTCTAATGATTTTGCTTTCAGTCTTGGTGCAAATGAATCATAGCATCTCCCAGTATCTCCAGCCTATCTGCCTAGGATTAAAAACAAAACAACTCACAAAGAAGTCATTAAACCTTTTGTCATTTCCTACAAGGAAATCTGGCAGGCTGCTAGCATGCTAGAAGGGTAAATCCAACAGCATATTATACTATGGTATGTCATCTATCACAACATTAGAACTAGCAACCTAAAAACTTAAACATCAGATTGCAGAAATTAAGAACCTGAGAAAAGGACCATTTCACCTCCATCTTCTTTGTTTCAAACAACAGAGAACAGAGACCAGCAATTTCCTGTGATCGAAATCTGACCTACGAGAGTATTACACAAAACAAACTTGTTTGGAGAATTCCCAAGTCTAAGCAGCACCTGTAATGCCCTCTTGCCTGTGGGGCATAAGATAAACTAAACCAACCAGAGAATGAGCCTTGGATTTCAAGAAGTACAACAATAAAAAAGTTTGTCTCCATCTCTCTCATAGAGACAGATTTAGCCTCAAAACTACAGAGCTTAAGACAAGTGGGTGTCACCTGCATATGCTTGGCCACCATCACAAAGAGATATAGATTAATGCTGGCAATAACACCTTTATCTTTTGTGATACTGAAAAAAGCTAACTCACCTAGAAAACTGCTAGCCAGGAATGGTACTAAAACATATCAAAGCTAGTAATTCTCTTGACAAGAAGCTCCCAATACAGAGCAAAAAAGCCCTTCCAATAGTTTCTATATTACAGTAAATTAACACTTACCTGCAGCTATAAAGTGAGTGGTAAACACATGCATCATAGCACTAATTCCATAATGCTAAGACCCAAGCCCAACCAAACATCTAAAGGAACATTCATAACTTTGATCTATGAATGTCACTAGGTCTTTAAATTAAGAATTAAAGTAACATTTTTGGAGAAACAGAAATCCCATCAGCCCAGTAGAGCACATACATTATGTGCACTAGTATCACTTTCTGCATGTTCAATTTAAATTAAAATACCCAAACAATACCTCAGTACACTTTTCAAAATACTGCAAGCATGGGAAAAACAAATGAATGAAGTTTCAAGAGATCAAAAGCCTTATCTATTCCATTAACTTTGTACCATAAGATTTGAGCATCAAGCTGCTTAAAGAATCCAAAACTCAAGAAAAGGCCAGGTTAGGGAACAGCAAAACTATCCTTTCCATTTGAGACAAAACCACTTCCTGCTAGAACCTCACTCAGGTACTTCTCACACATTTTTCACATGCACTTGGGATTAAATAAGCCTTACCTATCAGTTGTCGTCATCTGTTACAAGCAAAGTGCCTTTCTTATTGCTACCACTTCACATAATCATAAAACCAACTGAAAGTTAGCAAGTATAACACCTAATTACCTGCTAGCTAAGCAACACATCTGTCAAAGCAAGTACAGCAAAACACTTGCAGTTTGAGGAAGTTCTGCAATACAAATAAAAAAGAAAATCCTGTCCTAAAGTTCAACTTGCTGTCTGAACTTGCTGTATTTGCAGGAATCTATTTTGAACTAGTACTACAGAAAAGCATATCTATGGATGAGCTGCAAAGGGTTCATACAAAAGAGGATAAAGAGCAAATCACTGCAAGTCTAGTCTAAAAATAAAGTTGTCTCCAAATTATTTCACATCAGTGGCTCCCAAATAAAACAAAGACATGGTGGTTGTGAACAGTTGGGAACACCATAATGAGAAGATGTCTGATGCCTGGCCGAATCAGGCCATAACTGCTCATAATTACTGAATTTATCAGTTTCTCTCTTGTTCCTCCTCTTCTCTTCCTCATGTACATCCCCTGTGTAGTTTTATCTTCCAGGTCCAGGCCCAGTCCCTTATTTGCACTAAACATCACTCACCAAAGCAGTCTGCTGTCATCACAAAGGCACTCCATGAGTCCCTCCTTTCCCCAAAACAGAAATATTCTCAAACTTTAGGAAAGGACAGAAAGGAAATTATTAGATGAACACAAGTTCAAGTTCCTATTTTAGACAAATTATGCAAATGGCTTAAAACCAGGTATATACAAACAACATTTTTCCTTTCATATTTCATTATGTACACATACTTTCATCTGCCACATCAGCTGGAAGAGCTGTCCAAAATGGTTTAATAAAGAAAAAACAAACTAGAGCTGATGCAGGAAAGAAAACTAAAAATGTTCTTCAAACAGCAAGAATGCTGAAGGAGACAAATACCCAGATTCGCATCACAAAGTGCCTTCAAACTCACTTATTTGCAAAAAACTGGATTTAGTTAATATAAAACGAGACATATGATCTAAAGTTTATCTTTTCCTTTAGCAACAAGCAGGACAGAGTTGCTTCAGTATCAGTTTCATTATATGATAGCTGGTTTTAATAATCCTTATTAATGGGAAGATGTGTTATCTGGGCCAAAGCACTGGAGACTGCCACATGAATATTAACTAGATGTGTCTGCTCAAGCAACTACTAAGAGAAGCTAACACTAACACTTAAAAGGTTTCAGAACATAAACAAAACCCCACTGAGATCAAGACAGTTTAAATCTCACCCGCTTTGCAGGCATGGAGTCCTCTCCCACTGTACAGACTCAAAATTAGAGTGAATCAGCAGGAGGATGCTGCTTAGCTCTTTGTGCCTATGCTCTTTGTGTGGTTTCAGATCTCCTTGTATCTGCCATCGCTCATATGTACAGAATACAGCTCACAGAGCTTTTACACCGTTATCGCAAGAACAAATTAGGAAAGATTTCACAAGGTACTCTAGAATCCTTCCTGCGAGCCCCAACAAAGTGTGAGAATGTAAGTCCCTGCAATTCTTCTGCAAACACCTCACAGAGGGGACACTCTTCTTCAAAATTTTTCTGAAAGTGAAGAATTATGAAAGAATTTCAGGAAAGTTTTCTTTCAAAGAGTGAAGACAGACAGATTACACAGTTTCCACCCACAACCAGACATGGGCAAGGAACACTTCTCAGGTCAGTAACAGGAAGTTCCCGTTCTTCAAGCGCTAGTCCCATCACAGCATTTCACAACAAAGAAACTTTGCCAGATGAAATTTTACTACCAGTTCCTCTTTTGGTCCCTAAAGTGGCATCTGAGTTCACCCATTATGTATCCTGCAGTTTCTGAAACAGGAGAAAACATCTCCACATTTGGCAGTTTTTGAACTCCCAACACTATTTGGCAGGAAATGGTTTAGCTTCTCACCCTTCCAAGCTCCAATATTGTAAGGAGATTCCAAGACATCATGCTGAGAGAAGCAGCAAGTTCTCAAAAGCAGATGGATGGGTTATAAGGCAAGTGAAAAACTGGCTACACTGTCCTGTGCAAAGTTAGTCCTTAAGGATACAACACCTAGCTGGCAGCCAGTCACCAGTGGCATTCAACAAAGCCTGATATACAGTTCACTACCTTCATCAATGGCTTGGATGGCAGGACACGCTGCACCTTTATTTAGACTGTGGATGACACCAGTGGGAGATGACTGAGGGAAACTGATGCATTAAATGGCAGGGCTGCCTTTCACTAGCATCTCAGACAGAGGAATGGTTTGACACAAATCTCCTGATGTTCAGTGAAGACACATGCAAGGTCTAACACCCAGAACGGGATATAACCTCATACACCAAGAGAAGCCAGGGACTGACTGCAACCCAGCAGAAAGAATTTGGAGATCCTGATGGACAGGCTGAACAAGAGGCAGCAATGCATCCTCTCAGCAGCAAACTCTTACCATAGAGGAGACCATGGGAAAAGGTCAGTCTCTTCTAATCAGCAATAAGCCCACATCCAGAATATCACTTCATCTTTGCTCCTTCATCTGAGATACCAGCACATATGTGACAGTCCCACCAAGAGGGTACTAAGAGGGCTGGAGCATACAACACACGGGGAAAGCCCAAGATAACTGGGCTGCAGAAAAAAAATGTTTAGGAGAAAATCTAACAGCAGTGTTCCATTACTACAGCAGTAGTTCAAAAGCTATTTTAGACTGCTGAGTTATTACCTTTCTCATTTGCATATTACTTTAGAAAAAAATACTGACCAGAGAAGCAGCATAGTGGATCAGAGGAAAATGTTCCAAACCCCACATTTTGCCCCAGATAGTGGTGTAAACCAAGTGGTTAGTGAAGAATTTAAGAAAGGTCATCTACACAATGGTTCTCTCCTGTAACACTCTCAGCCCCAGCCGATTTGTGCTTAGGGACCTTCTGACTCAAAAGGGATTTTGATTATTATAATGACCTTTGACAGATTTTTCCTCTATCTCTTGTCCAACACTGTTGTAATTCCACAAACATATAGCATGCACAATGCACTGTAGCCAGGAGCTCTATATTTTACTATTTCTCATAGTTACTTCTTTTGATGCCCCCAGCTCCTGTACCTGAATAATCAACTCCCAATTTTCATTTTTCACATGCTCTCATTCTCAACTCCCCATTCCAAATCAACCACATCATCTTTTTCAGACTGAATACTTTCACATACATAAACCATTCCACACCCTAAGTTCCTAGTTCTACTACACTCTTCTTGAGACGGAAATATGGCACATACAGACATTGAAAAAGGACATATAATCAGAGGAGTTCTTGACAACTTCTCTGGCATTTGCTTATATGATAACAACTGAGCATTCATCTGGTATTTCATATTCCTAGCACAACTCCAAGATATCTCATTCTGGCATTGTGAGTTAGTTCAGACCCCAATATACCATGCTACAATGCCACAAAATTCTTATGAGTATTTCAAGTTTATTAAATGCATTCTGATATTCTCCTAATAACTACTTCTACACAGGGAAGCTGAAGTAGAACAGACTAGATTCACGCACATTTAAGTTATATCTAAAAGTGAAACTATTCTTTAGGATGCCTTTTCAAACTCTTCAGAAAAGCTGGCAAAATTAAAAGTCCTTGTACGTTTTAAACATTTATTTGCAGCATAAGAATATTTGAACATAGTGATCATATAAGTTAAACCTGAGTTCTGTCACTAAAGTGGGACATTCAGAAAAGCTACCTTAAGCCTGGCCTTGCCAGGTGCCTTCTGTAGGCATTGGGAAGCCAGTTCCTCCACAGATTCAGAATAAGGACTTTTCCTTTCTTATTATGGCATGAAGAGGGAACCTGAGATTACTTGTTGAAAAATGCTGGTCTTGTGACTTCTGACTCACAAACGAAACAAGAAAAATCCACTACCAAAAAAAGTTTAACAAGCAATGTTACATGTCATCATTTACATCACAACATAAATCTAGGATCCTGCAGAAGACAGGTCAACTAAGTCTGCCCCACAATTTCTCCACATTAATCACATTGCCTTCTTATTCTCCAATTAAACACTACATTTCCAGTCTTCAGTGCCATCTTCCCACTTCCCTAATCCTTTCCCCATTATCATTCAGGCACTCCATCACAGTTCTCAGTGCCACCCTTCACCCTCCCAGCTCTTCCTTTCAATATGAGTTTTCCACATATCTTTGTTGCCTGTTGCACAATAAACAGGAGTTTACCAAACTGTTCTACAGCTGCCAAATGCAGGGATGAGATCCTGAGTGTGTTGTGCTCAGTCAGATCAGGGAAGTGCAGTGGATCAAACAGCTTTCCCTTCCCAGACTGTACAGGGGACTGAAGAACTGGAGACAGACTGTATGCTATGCAAGCCTTCATTAACCAGCACTTGTGAATGGATATGTTTTCACTAATGCTACCAATTTTAAAGAGGACATAAGCAAATTCCCTCTTAAGTTACACATTTAAAAGCTATCAATACTCACTGAATGGCCCTACCAAATAGACCAAGAAAATTTTAAACATAATAGTGTTTATATTGATGTGACTGGTAAGTTATTATTTCCATAATTTTACACTTTGAAACTTAGGCACAATGTTTGTTGACTATCATCCTTATCTGTGGAGTGCTCTTTCCCCAACATGCACAGAATCTTCAAAATAAATGTTCTGCAGGCTTCCTCCTACTTTTTCACTAGCAGTGTACATTGGGTCCTTAACAAACCTTGATACTCTTCCTGAAGACAAGGCAGCAAAGGACTTGCAAGGTTAGTATTCATCTGTATTTCACAAATGAAAGAACCCAGGCCAATAGCTGTTATTTCTTGAAGCTTCTACTCAGGGACAAGCACTCATCTGGTGACTGCAAGCAGTCAGTGCAATTAAGAGAGCATTAACTATTTAAAGGACAGCATCTAACAGCAGAAAGCAATACTGGGACATCACTTAAGAACCACCAGGAATGTGAACTGACCCATGTGTAAATTTTTTATTTACAAATTTTTAAAAAATTGTGAAAAGTTACCAATCCCACTGGAGCAGCTAACATACAACAAGCTGTCTCACCACATGACCTGGGACAGTCGGATACACTCAAAAGTTGTCCATGGGTCCAGATGATTGTAAGCCTCTGATCTCCATACTCAAGGCAGCTCAAGAAACAATTTTGAAATATGTCATACTGTTCAGGGAAAATTAATGAATGCTTGTAAAAGCAAGGATGCACGGCTTTGTTTCCAAGTAACAAAGTAACTTGGAAAGAAAACCTGAAATAACAGATCAACACCATACCAAAAATACAGACTTAATCATTATTGAAAAAGTATTAAGGTGAGTCTTCATCTAGGACAGATTTTTCTTATAGTCTGTCTTATAAAACTTTAGATGTTCTATTTCACTTAAGTTATGGATACCAGAGCAACAGCAACCATAAAAATAGTCATAAACAATGTAACTAAAGACTCAGAAAGTGGTTCTACTGGACCAGCTAACTTTATGGTGGGCTGCCAGAAAGGACCAACTACAGGATAAGACAGTATGCTAGATCCAAACCACTGATCACCAGCATGTCCAGAATAGTACAAGATCAGGCTTTTAAAGATCACTAGGCTGGGCAAGCAGTAAAAGCCTTCTCCATGTTTTCATTACTTCAAGTCCAACAGAGATACACCTGCTTTTTTCCATAATGTTCTGGACTTGAACTATCAGTTATCTGTCAGAATACATTTCTGCCAAGTTTCTTCTACATCTTACACAATACACAACATAACTGGGAGCTGAGCTGAAGGGTTTATCATACAGGCATATTAAAAGCTGTTTTGATAAGAATCCAGCATTATAATAATCATCATCATTGAAGTGAAAGTCAGTTTTTTCCCTGACAAACCCTCATATCAATGAGAAGTGTCTTAACTACCTGTGAGACAATTAGGGCAGGAAGTCAAAGTTCAAATCCCTGACACAAATCTCAGCACAATGCTTCCTCTTCAGGTCACTAAGATGTATTTCAGGATTCATCTTCCTGCAGAAGACCTTTTTCAAAGTCCATATGCAGAGATCTAGGAAATTTTTGATTATCTGACGTAAAAGCATTCTGCAACCTTTAATAATACTGCACTGCTGTTGCAAGACTGATGAATCCATCAGTCCAGATAAGAATGACTTGTCAATAAAACGAAAAAATGTTGTGTGATCATGCCTGGCAACATGACATATGCCTGCACTGCTGCCTGTTACATCTGAACATCTGAATCCCTGCATGAAACATGGACATGCAAACATCCCTTTAAAACTATGCGATAAGAAAAGAGCTCTAATCTTACTCTACTGTAGCTTCTGCAGAAGATAATCCAGATGTGCTTCAAGAGAGCCTCGAAATAACAATTAACAGCATTTTGACAGTCTGGCAAGATGCTTGGTAAGTAAGGAGGAGTATCTGGCATACTCTGATTGAGCTAGCAAACAAATGGAGCTCAAAGCAGTCTAGAGCCTTTGCTAGTATAAAACACTGAACTCAAATCTAACAGTTCTCCTATCCTGTTTTCTCAAATGCTTAAGGCACCTCATGAATGATCTTAAGATCACATAAATAAAAGAAATTATCTCTTTAAAAAGTATTTCACCCAGATTAGCAGTCATCCAAGAATGCTCAAATGCAGGGTGGGCTGTAGTACATCACTAGACTTGACAATATTCCCTTTTGATGAGAAGTTCTTTGTTAAGAGCAAATGGCTTCATTATCATCATCATTATCATTATTATTATCATTATCATCTTTGTTCCATAATGGAACAAGAGGATACAAGAAACAAAAAGATGGAAGAAACTCGAGCAATTTTGAGAAATGAAGGAGAACTTGAGCAGTATTACCAATGAGCTTCAAACAGTTGAAACTGTTGATGGTGTCTTCAAATAAATCAAGTGTAGAATTGGATGACAGAGTATCCCAATAGTTTCTTCCTAAGGATTATTGTAAGTGTAAATTCCCTCTATACACTAAACTTCCAAGATGCAAAAGAGAATCTTTTCCTCTTGTTTTGCCTTCTGCATCACATGGAAAAGAATCAGAAAGAAACAGAGCTGGATACCTCTTGAGAGATTTCCAAGGCACCATAATTTAAAGTTAGACAGCTGAAGAAAAACAAGACTTCCCAAAAGAGAACTCTGACAGGTAATGGTGTTGAACTTGCTGACACAGGTGAGTCTCCTGGGCTGGGATATATTTATTTCTAAATTCTGATGGAGGAACAGCCCTTAAGGGTCTCTGACAATAATGCAGAAGCTCTGTTTCCCCTGCAGGAACTGGTACATAGGTATCATGAGCAGATCCTTCCTTGCACAGATTCAGAAGTCTATATTTTGATTCCTTCCAGGGCCTCTAGAAAGTTTAGAAGGCCTTAGCTACAAAACACTGCGCATTTTAGCAAACGAGGCTCTGAAGTTACCGCTACATCAAATTAATCTAGAAATACCTGCTGGAACATTCAAGATGGTCACTGTCCATCTGATGGTACATTTTAGTTTCTTATTTTAACCCTGCCCAAGCTTCTTTGGGAGTTACAGAGTTCAGGCAGTTTTCTTACTTTATTTGTAAATAGAAGGGACTCATATATCAAACACTTCTATGAACACTAAGAGAGTCACTCAAGACTAATCTGGAAGTTTGTTTAGATTCTTCAGCGGTGTTTTGTCTCACTGTTTTGGTTTGCTTCTTTTGAAGCTGAGAAAAATGCTCATCTTTAGTGCTGTATTTGAAGATTGCTCATTTATGCTTTTTTGGCTACCAGTGTTCAACTTGAAACTGAAACCACAGAAATATTTAAATGTCTAAGAGGGAAAATAAAATACTTGATAGACTTGCATGACAGATTCAAAACCAGTCCTGACTAACCACTACAAGCAAATAAACAAATGCAGAACATCCAGAAATCACAAGAATTTTCCTTGCACTCTTAGTCTGGTTCTCTGAAATGTTCAGTGTGCATGCAACAGTCTTCACAGAATAAAAAGGACAACCTTGTGACCAGGTAAGACAGAGCTTAACGTTAGCGTTACCTGATTTGTCCCCTACTTTTATGCACTACCACGCTGGGCTGTTGCAAATGATCACCTGGTCCTCTTGAACAGGACTGTAAGGCTCATACTGGAAACATTAAAGATGATTACACACTTTCAAGAGACAGAGCTGCTGAAGATTCAACATGCTATAACAATCCACACTGAATTCCTACAGACTGGACTCAGAAGAACAATCCCTGGATCACCACATACATTAGATCAATGAAGTTCACCTGAGGAACTGAAGCACACAGACCACACCCTAATGTCTGGACCCAATCTCTAATTGAACTGTCTTCTGGCTGTGAATCTTCTGCCTTGCTCTTTTACACACCAAAGAGCAATCTGCATTTCTATTCTAATGAAGGCAGCCTCCACTGCTTTACCACATTCAGCATTCCACAGGTTCAATCTTTTCACAGAGAATGAGTTCAAAGCTTAATATATATTTCCGCAGTGAACTGTGACTACAAATACAAAACACACTGAGGCTTGGTGGTGTTTCTTTTCCTTCCCTATTCTGCTTTGATAGGAGAATCTTTTCCTCTCTCTGCTTTCTAGAAAGAGGTCTGCTACATTTTGTTTTTCTTTGGGTAACAAGCAACAGCATTTCTGTCCAACATAAATCTTTTGGCAAGGCAGAAGACCTGCAGCCTCAATTACCAAGGAGGACAAGCAGTCTCTCAGGAGAAGCAGTTTTAATTCCTAGAGACTCTATTTTTAGTTATAGTACCAGAAGTCCCTGAAGCAACAATATCCTTTGACCTGTCATTTATGGCAGAGGAGGGAGCAGGGACAGAGTTGGTCTACAGGTTGGAGTGTCCAGCTACTACTATGCTACATTAAAAGAACTCACACTGTACAGCGCAGGCAGACATCACAGAGCAGCTAAATTCTCTTCTCCTTCTCTTCCCAAAGACAGGAGGAAAGACAGAAAGAAAAAGAGTGAACAGGACTGCTAATAGCCACAACAGACACCAACCACTGAGATGAACCAGATTTCTGACAGGCATGCCAGTCCGAATCTATAAGAAAATTCATCTAAAGTTTCTTCAAACTAAGCTAAGGTTATCGGGGGTTTTTTTTCCCCAGTAATATAATCATCGGCTCTACTGCACAGAAAAAAAATTGAGTAGATTGCAAGCAATTCTGTTGTTTTATGTGAGGAGGAGTAGAACTCATCTTTTACAGGCATGCTGTCACAGAGAAGACTGACACTAAAGGAAGTATACATGATTGAACGTACGTAACAGAAGGAAAGCAATATGTTATTTTCAAATCGTTACTATTTAGGGGAGAATTGCCATTAGCATTTTGAATACTGAGTCAAATCCTTTGCAAGGATTCTATCACAGCAAAAGTGTAGAATCACTTTGATTTACAGTTCACTTCCTTTTCTGTATCTGAGAATTAAACATCTCCTACACAGACAGCCAATTACAAATAAAGTCCTCTATTTATGCCCTCTTCATCCACAACTTAAAAGCAATTTCAAAATTCCTGCAACAGCCTGAAGAAAAGAAACAAAGTTATTAATTAAAAAAAGCACTTTAGGAGATAGCATGGTAGAAGGGAATTATAGAAGCAGAGCGATCTGAATCCTGAACAATGCAGGAAACATCACACAAGAGCCTCATTCTCCATGCAAGGAACTGACAAGAAAAGCAGCTGGCACCTTCTTAACAATTCCACAAAACTTTTTTTTTCAATTGCCCAAAATGCTTAACCTTTACATACAATGTACCAACTTAGAGTTATGAAAGGAAATCAGCAATTTTTGTCCTGTTCTCTTCAGTTTGACATTGCAATGCAGTTACTGGTTTTCAAGGTGAACGTGTACATATTGCCTAGGCTATGGCATTCCCATGCAGCTCTTGGCATTACTGTACTAAGTTCAGGCAGCAAACAACCTTTCAGCACCACCACTCAGCAAAGCAACATCTTAGCTTAGCAAGGCACAGCTCTAAGGAGAACCCAAGCAGGGAGGCACACAACTGGTAAGAAGCCTAGCTTTCTACTCCAAGGGCTGGACTCACAAGGAGTCAAATACCTCTACCCATCACCCAATATTCTCACCAGTGACACAGTTTAAAAGCCATCAGTGAAGAAGGAACAAAAGCTGTTAATGACATACGGATCTTTTTCTACAGAGCAAGATATTAACAGTGCAAAAACACTAATGGCCAACAAATAAAGTTGCTTCATATTTATGGAGATGCTACAGTCTAAGCCTTCGTAAAGCCAGTACACAATCATGCCTCCCGAACATAATAGCAGGGATTTCGTTACTACCACCAGGGACAGTCGAGACAGTCAACAGCCTTGAAGAACTATTCAAACACATACAAAAACATACCACCAAATAACTTCTTAAAGGATTCTTATCTTAAATCGTTTTAAGCCATAGGACAAATGACACTTTTAAGGAGGAAGCCTTCTTAAAAAAACAGAATAAGGCCCAATAAATAAATTGTAACAGTATCACATATCAATAAGAACTAGAACTATGCTTGTCCTGCCAAACATACCACTTCTAATCTTTGGAAGCGTCAACATTACATGATCCACAACAACACCTGCAAAAGCAAAATTTAAAAAAATACAACCCTATATATCACAGCCTTCCATCCCCATTTAATCTTTCAGAAACCACGCCAATATGTTTTACAGATGTAAAACGCCTCGGCGCTGTCTACACGAGTATCTCTGCCCCAAAGAGCAGGAACACAGAACCACAGGTTCTGGTTGGAAAAGACCTCTGAGATTCACCAACTCCAGCCTATGACCAAACACCATCATGTCAACTAGGCCGTGGCACTAGAGCCGTGTCCAGCCTCTCCCTAAACATCTCCAGGGACGGCGACTTCACCGCCTCCCTGGGCAGGGAGGACGTTCGGGCCAGGAAAAAACAAAAAGGGTGACAATAAGCCGGGGGGATCCTCCGGCATCCAGGGCCCGAGCCGAGCCCGGCCGCTCCTTCCCGAGGCTCCCCGGCCCGCCACGACACCTGTTCGGCGGCGGCCCCGCTCCCCGCTCACCGCCGAGCGCCGACGCCTGCAGCGTGGCCCCCGAGGTGCCGTCGATGACTTTGATGGCGCCGCGCGCGGTCACGGCCAGGATGGCGTTGAGCGCCGGGTGGTAGCACAGGCTGCAGAGCCCGTCGGCGTCGCAGCGCAGGCAGCCGTCCCGCAGCAGCAGCCACTCGCAGGAGCCCGGACCGGGACCGGGCCCCGCCGCCGCCGCCGCCGCCGAGGAGCAGGAGGCCGCCGCAGCCATCTTCGCGGCCGCCGCCGCCGCCGCCCTCAGGACAAGAGGCCCACGGAGAGCTGCTCACTGACAGTCCCTGGAGCCGCCGCCGCCGCCAGTCACCATCCGGGTCCGGGGAGAGGGGGAAAGGGAGAGAGCCCGCGTGAGCGGGAAGTGACACAGCCGCGCCGGATGCGGAACCGAGCGGCCGCGGCCCGGCGGGGGGCGGGGGCGAGGGGGCCGCTCCGCGAGGGGCGGAGCGGGGGCGGGGCTGCGCTGCGCGCGCGCGTGCGCACCACCCACTGCGCCCACGCAGCGCTGGCTCCGCCCCCGCGGCGCTCCCGGCCCGCGGCGCTCCCGGCCCGCGGCGCTCCCGGCCCGCGGCGCCCCCGGCCCGCGGCGCTCCCCGCTCTCGCCGCTGCCGTGTCGTTACTGCTTCGGACAAAACCTGGGCCGCAAGAGGGCGAGCGCGTTCGCCTTCCCCCGGCTCGGGGAAAGCGGAGCGGGGATTTATGTCTCATACCCCGGCCCCCGCACCGGTTGTGGTTTTGTCCCCGAGTGTGCGAGGGGGGCCCCGGTGTCAGCGGCCTCAGCGCTGGTACGGAGTGACAAAAACCACAATGCCTCTGCCCCGCGGAAGGCATGCTGCCCTTGGAAAGGCTGGCCCTGGCCCCGGGACGGGAGCACGGAGCCGTTGCACCCACGACAGCATTCTGCTCTGAAACAGTGCTTCAAAAATGACTTAACAAAACATTTTGTATTTTGTTGAGATTTTCCCTTTTCGCCCACTAAAACACCAGTTTGTATAGCTCAGCCTACCTGTACACGTTACTTTATCGGCCACAGGCTTTAGTTGATGTAAGTGACGTGTTATACTCAAATATTTCACAAATCTTTTAGACTACTGGTGGTCCTAAAGCTAATTTTCAAATACAAAGTTTCCTACGGAGTATTTTTATTAGAGGGACCCAAATTAGCACAGGCTGCTCTAGCAGGGAAAATTTTAAAGAAGTACAGTGTGTGAGGAAAAAATAAGGAAACCAAACCAGACCCACGTAGGTATGTGTGCCACCCAGGCTAATCAAAATGTTCGGAGAGCTGTAGTACTTCAAGAAAAACATTTAACACCAGTAAGGATAATGAGAAATTACAGCGGATCTCAAGCTGTATGTTGCCTCAACAATTGATTTCATCAACTTTTCAAGTAAACATAATTTTTCTGATAAACAGAGTATGTCTAATGGGTAGAAGAGGAAACAAGATGTAGCTATCTAGCTGCTCTCTAGAGATCATTCACAATGCATGTCTTGCCAAGGTGTGATACCCATGTCACCACCCCAAAATGAGGTGTTGCATCTTAGGCAATTTTTTTGCTACATGAACGTGCTCTAAGTTTCCAGTTTTGACAGATTGAAGTAGTATGTTAATTATCACAAAAACTTATTTATAGTCTCAAAGCTATTGGCACTATGTATACCGTCAATATATTGGTGGCATGCACAGGAACATGGATGTGTTTTAATTCATCAATATTAATTATTCAGTATTAAGTCAGTAAATATAAATGAGCTTCATACATTCTGTAAACAAGTTTAATTCAAAATTTTTATAAAATACATCTTGTATTTACACACATACCTCATCTAAAAATACGAGTTTGTTGAATGCAAAGTTATTACAAACTATCAGAATCATTTGAGAGCTGTTTGTATGTTTCTTGCACAATATATGCAAAAAGTGACCCTAGAGATACTAAGATTAAAAGGTGCAAATCTGCAATTGGGTACAAAATATGTACTATGTTAAGTGCATATCTACATTGCATATTACACATGTGCCAAGTCTGTGGAAAAGAACAGTTAAATTTCCAACTATAAATTTCACAGAACATTACTGGAAAGGGAGGTATTTGGAGATTCAATAGAACATTCTTGCATCCTTTCAATATTCATAGACAGTTCAGATGCCCAAACACCTCATGCAAACTGTGCAAAGAGAAACTAAGCTTAAAGCTGTCTGACAGCCTAGTAACCTGAAAGTGTTCTTGCCCTTCAACTTTGTGGGGACAGAAGTTAAACATATTCAGAGGGGCTGGGTGGAGTCTTATAATAATAGTTGGATATTCCTGTCAAAAAAAAAAAAAAGTCATGAAAAAAAGAGGTAAAACCAGATTATCATGTGAGATTCTGAGATTCCAAAGCTAATATGCCTTTTTTTTTTTAATACACTGTAACTTCCTTTTTTTGTTGTTTGTTTTTTAAAGAATGTGGATGACTGTTCTCAAAACACATCTTGGTAAGAAATTAGCTGCTGCAGGTATAAATTGATTTAGTATCACTCTGCATTAATTCCACCACAACTTATTCAGAAATCAAAAATCAGGTGAAAGGTCAATCACTCTACCATTTTTTCTGTTTTTATATATTATGAGCTCAAGTATTAACACTACAATTTATGTCCAGTACTAAGTTCAAGTGGTTCTGTTTAAAACCAACACAAGCTTCAGCCAGGAAAGCAGACTGAATAAGCTAAAGGTCTGGGGGAGAGCTGGAATTTAATTATGTATTTTGCATCAGTAATGACTGGTAAAAATAAGTTACCAAGCTGGCTAGTTACACAGTATAAAAAGCTGTAAAACTACAGTTCTGATATGGAAATATGTCCATCAGGGATCCAAGACAGCCCTTGCTATTGCCTTGTCATGGCTGGTTTTTATTTGTAGCATTAAAAAAGAAAAGGCGGGGGCGGGGGGGGAGGGGCAAAGAATGGGAAATGAGTTTTTTTTCTGTTGCCAGAATAAAAACCTCCAAACCTTCAGAGCTATTTTTTGATACCAAATCCTAAAGATTGCAAATGCCTACGTTAGTACCATACAAAGTGAACTTCAGTGGACTTCCCTTGTGAAGAAATATTACCATAAGGACCATTATATAAGCAATCAACACAGTACACAGGAAATATTTAACATGTCATCACACTATTATATAATCCTTGGAGAGTCAAAATTAGCAAGACTCTAACTGTTACTAAGGCTGTAACTCTGCCTTGTTTAGTGGAGGGAGAATCTGGCCTTCCAAATTTTTCTTATTTCTCTTTACAAGGGATTAACAATATTGGTAAAAGAAAAAAAAAAAAAGATTCATGTTAAACACCATGCTATTAAAAGCAAAACAGAGCAAGATGTTGTAAAACATAGTTAGGGAAGCAATATTTTTATTTTGTCATCATAAAATAACATTGTTTAAAGATCACACAAATTTGATAGATCATCTTTTTTTTTCTCCAACATTAGGCCAGCACTAGAGTTGAGAAAGGTGTTCACCCATTTCTCTGTAAATTTATACTTTTAAGTAAAATAATTTGATTCTCTAAATATGCACTTTAATTAATTATGTCACACAGTAAATATCTTGCTCCTTTGGTCAGAGATAGTAAATGAAAACTTCAAATACTTGTATCTTCAATTTTCAAAAACCCAATATACATCCTTAACCAAGGAGTATTTACGGTACACACAAGCCATAGATACAAAATACACAGTATATACATGTTTTGAAAACAAATTGGAATTTATAAAAACTCAACAGCCAAATCACAGTAATTGAGGCACTAAATTAAAAGTAGTATCTTCCTGTCTTGATTATACAGACTATTCTGTGAACAATCAGGACTGTTTCATAAATATATATTATCTACAGAATTTGCTGTGCCAAAAAAAGCCAGCTGTGTTTAAGCTCAAAAGAAAAATTGCACTTTGAGATTGTTAACAGTTAACTTCTCATTTTTAATTCTTGAATATAGTAATCTGGTCCCAGTGCTTTTGGCACAGGTATTGAGTTGCAGTTTTGCTACGCTTTGTTATAAAACACAAGGTTCTTTTATTTCATTCATTAAAATCTGAAGAGTCTTAAACAAACCTAGAACTTTGATACAAATCTATATAGCTACAATTGCTTCATTAAATAATATACACAAATATGCTCTTCCATCTTAAAACATCTTGACAACTGGATACAAAACAGTCACTTGTATTATCTCCAGCCTTCTTAATCTTACACACTATCAGTCTGCAAGGGACTGAAATATGGTTTCTGGCCACATCTTACACTAGATCACACCCCAGTATACAAGGACAGAAAATAAATGTATAATAAAAAGATTGGATAAATTAGAAGGGGTTTCTTGGTCTTGAATTCTTCTCCAACTAGTAATGATGCAGCACTGTATGCAGCCCAAAAGACTCCAAACAACTGAAAAAGAAGATGAACAGTCTTAGCTGACACCACAACAAAGTCTCTCCAAACAACACAGTAAAATTCACTTCTCTCAGTATAACACAGAGCCAGCCATAAGAAGTAGTACTTGTCACAGCCCAAGAAGTTTTGGCCATTTGGGGCTTGTAATGCATTTTCATACTAGTGGTGCAAAGACAAGAACCTTGCAGAGATTCACCCTGAAGTTAACATAAGGCTGCTAGTAGTAATCAAGTAACAGAGGTTTCATGAACATATATTTATTTTGAAGTTATCTATTAGTTAACAGGCAAGTTAATGATTTACGTTCTGACTATCATTTATCAATAATCACAGATTATCAAATCCCAAATACAGCAATTTTGTTACTTATCATACACTACGGTTGTACTGCAATAATTCTGTTTGCCAGCAAGCTAAAGGGACAGAAATAATAACATCAACAGAAAAAACCTCCAGAAAGTGTACAGCTTAGCTCATAACAGAATTTAATCAGTTAACCTTCCCAGACTCAGCAGTAACTTCAAAGGCTACCTAAAAGGGTTTTAAGAAGTACTCGAAGTGTTCAAGAGCGTTATGTCGTTCTGGGATCTTTTAGGGAATGTTGCTGGTTCCATCAAAGGTGTCCAGCAGCAGGTGGTATCAGGCAGGTTATTCTTTGTGCCTTACATTCCCCATCTGTAAATCAGAACAATCCTTACCTGCTCTGCAAAGGGTATGGAGAGCTTTGTACAGCTATCACTATGGGGGGGTCTCAGAACAATGACTAACGTCACATTCATGCTGCAGTGACTAAAAATAATCTGCATGATGGGGGAAGGGAGAGAACAGCTTATTTTTAGATTCTTCATTCTGAGGTTTAATTATGCATTCTCTTCTCAAAATGAGAATCCTATCTTTTCTGTAATGCAACTATTAGAGCACAGCAAAATACTTAAGTACAAGCTACTGTAATAACAACAGGTGTTGTTATGGCAACAGCACTGTATATCCTCAAGCACTCAAATGGAGCATTTAAAACCACATTCAATTTCCGCCATGCTAACCAAAAGGATCACAGAGCTCACTTTGTAGTTTTGAAATTTTTGACACATCATTATGTTTTCCTGAGCAGATTACTTGAAGTGTTAAGAAAGTGACTTAAAAATAACTAAATTCTCAATAGATGATACAAACTTACTTTTATTAGGGTAGAAACAACTTCAAATGATCCAACCACCAAAAGTACAGGTGCTATGACAATGAGGGGAAGTAGGGAATATCCTATTACACCAAGAACTTGGCCATAAGCAACCTGAAATTTTCAAGCACATAAAAATAAGCTTTGCAGTACTCAATCTCTGTCACCAAATACAATTTGTTCTTGTTATAACACTATGAATAATAATGTGTTATACTAATGAAATTTCAGCTAAAGGAGGCTTGCTAGTATAAAAATTGGTTTTGTATGCTAAACTGTAAAATTAGAAATATGTTGCCTTGCCCCCCCACGAAAAACACTGTAAATGATCACTTTCAAAGGAAGCATTTACATAATGTACCCAGGAGCACAGAACTGCAACAGACCTCTCAAGGAGCAGCTGTAGTCCTGGTTGTCAAAAGCAGCAAAGACATAATTTTCTGCATTAACATGCTCATATCCATGATACAGAAATAAATACGTAAAGGACATGAATGTTTTTGGTGTCAGTGGAAGACTTAGAACTTGATCCCTGTAAGGCACAGAATTCTGATCTCCAGCTTCAATTTATTATGACTATCTAGAACAGCGTTGTTCCAAATACTTCCGTAACTACTTTTAGCTTCAGAAGGAAATGTCTGATTTTCCCCTGCTATGGTCTGAAATGTTCCTGTGCACAGCTAGGCTTCTTGGATGTATCAGGAAAACAGTTAGTGGCATCTTGTAAGCATTTTCTTGTGGATGATGATCCTTCATGACAAGCTCTGCAAACCTATACTTTTTCTCCAGTTTATACATCTGATAATTCCCCATTTTGAGCCACAAACCAGATTGATTTAAGGACATCTGGATTGTGCTGAAATGCAGAAATACCATGCAATCACATTTATAAAAAACATTTTCTTTGAAAACAGTATTCACACAAGACAACTCTAGCAATTATGATTAAAAGGGAAATTTAAAAAATGCAAAGTAAATAACATAGGACCTCAGCAACACTGGTGCATCATTAAAGCAATATCCATAGTATAAGTACAAAAATCAAGCATCACTGAATATTTAGTTCTTCACAACCAGTTCAATGCATTTTATGCTGCAGATCCATTTTAAGATGTTTTATCCTCCCGACTGTTCCACTGCAGCTGTCTGTGGGCCTTGCTCTAAGTAATTTTTTATTGTTTACACCTGAATCGCTTAATGATTCAATCTGTAAACAGCTTAAGCAACTATTCCAACCCTGCTGGTGCAAGCAGCTGGAGGAAGGGATGCAGGCCACAACTCCAGTTGGCTTTGCAGTTGAGAAACATGCCCTGGCTTTCATACTTTAATGGGTTTGAACTGCATCAGGCCAGGGATGAAAACAAACACTGGCAGGTGCTTTACACACAAAGACATCTAACTGCTGTTAGCCCCACATTTAAAAAAAAAAAAAAAAAAAAAAAAAAAAAAAAAAAAAAAAAAAAAAAAAAAAAAAAGTTTCCATTTAGTCCAGTGACCAAAAACTTGACAGCATTTCTCCCTCAAGAATGGACTTCAGTTCTGGACCACAGGAAGCTGTTAGAATTTCTGGGATTCACAGCACAATTTTCCAGACTGTTTCCAAGCACACCATCCATTGCACCAAGAGATTAGTTGATGATCTCTGTATTTTAGACTTCATTTTGGAGACTGAGAACCTGAAATGTAGACTTTACATTTAGCAACTGCATCCATTCTTAGCTGGCTACAAGATCCAAACCCAAGCACTATGAAAACCCAACTACTGCTGAAAAACATCATCGAGAGACCTTACATGACCTCCCTCTGCATTCTTTTCAAATATAGGTACTTACTTCTCCTCCAAGAACTCTGGCCAGTAAAAAAATTGTCAAGGATCCAAATATCCAAATAGTTATAATCCAAGAAACAACCTTGAGAGATAAAGAACAATTCATTTATATGCTTAATTTTCACTGTGAAAAAGGAAAATTCATTTCCATAATTGCTTGCACTGCAGTCAAGGATTTTATTATGCAAAAGTGAATTCTGAATTGTGGCAAGAATAGTGTTTAGTATCACAGTGTAATTAGCAAATGAAGTTCAGAGGTTACATTTATGGAATCACATTATTGGTAAATTTTGTGTACAAGGAATGCATATGCAATGTACTCTGTCAGTATTGTAACAGGAATAGGAAGTTGAGTTAAAACTACCCTAAATGTCTTCATACCCCACCTATTACAAAATATGGGCTCAGTTTTTAAAAGTCAGCCCAAACAATACAAGGAGTTGGAGTTCTCCTTCTTCCACTTATAAAGATATCATTTTATCCTTTACTCAAACTGAGAATGCTCAGAAGACATAGGACTTTAATTCTCAGTGGAACTTGATGATGACGACAACTTAATACAGAGCCTCAGATTCCTGGGAGCAAGTCTGTTACTATTTTTTCTCGCTTCTTTCATAGTTCTGCTCTTAAACTACAGAAGAAATCCTAAAATCATTCTCTGGCTTAAAAGAACCTTCAAATTAACTTAGCTGGTTTTGGTGTTGAGCCACTGGGAGGACTAGAAGTAAAGCTCTCCTTTCTGAAAGGTGTTTTTAGAAGAAAACAACAAACTCCAGTCTCTGTATTTCCAAACATACAATGACTGAACTTGAAAAATTAAACCAGTACTCAGTTCAATACTTTGCTTAATTAAAAGTTCCATATTTCCAGAAAAATGAAATAGGAAAAACCCAAGAAAAATCACAGCGGCACTAAAAAAAGTATAGTGGCTTTATGCTATTTGTGAAAATAGCACATGGCCTCCTTTTACTTCCAGTTTTCCTCCACTGACTAAAAGAACAGGAGCAGATTGAAGTCTTAGAGCAGAAACACTCATCTCTCCAGCCTAGAGCCCACCTTTGGGTTCATCTAGTCCAGCTGCTGTCAGTCACCCTGTTGCTGGCTGCTAGCTTTCCCTCCTCACACATACACAGCACTCTTGCATCCATATGGTGAACCCACTGTTCCTACGAAACATTAGACCCAGTGTTCCTGTACACGAGGTCCACAAACTGCAGCATGTGGTTCATCTGTCACAGGGTCAAGGAAAGGTCCTTGCTTTGCCAAGGAGACAGGCAAGTGGTCCACCCAGAAGACCTGAACAATAAATAAGTTTAGCCTACTCACTTCAAGCCTCATAGAGACAAGATACTGCGTGTGAATTCTTAGTCAGCATTTGGTACACCATATGGAAGCCAGAGGTCTCAAAGGGAATGATTTTATCCCACCATTCATGAGAATCCTTGCATAAGCACATTCTGCTGGTTTACATATGGCTTATTGCCATACTTGGTCACATTTAAAACAACTGTAACCACACATTTAGTCATAAAGATTTCCAACGCAGGAGCACCTAGGCTTACATTCAAATTGTTACTGTAAATGACAACACTTCTTTATTTTAATCAGAACATATAGAAAAAAGCTAACAGTGTTTATGGAAGTCAATTAAATATGCACAATGCCTCTGAGTAGCTCTTCACCCTGGAGTTCAAAAGGAATTATGGAAAAATTTTATTGACCAGAGGAAAGTTATTTGATTGCGACCAAGCAGGGACGACAAAATAGCAAACGTCACTAAATGAGGATTAAATACACCAGATAAAAGCAGTCATATAGTATGAATTAAATAAGCAGCTTTATTTGTCAGGAAATTAGAATTCATGGCATCCAAACAAATGCTTTTCGCTAATATTTTTTTAGTAATAAAAAGCAAGTTAACAAAAGGTCACAATTAAAATGGAAAGATTCACTAGTATGACTATAAACCCATTAGTATCAATCTGGTTCCTCTAGAAACCACATCTTTCCTTTGTTTTACTGTATAAAAACAAACCTGACATTTCATCATGATTAACTTACCCGTGGGCTATTTAATACATTCCTAACAGCTGTCTTTCTACGCATTAACTTGAGAAGCAGCCCTTGAAATGCCCCACATTAGTATGTGAAAAAAAGACTTTCCACCTACGTAAGAATGCAAATTGCTTAGCAATCACATCCCCAAATTTAGTTCAGATTTCTTTTTAGGCAGAAGATTTATACCTACCTTAAACTGTCCATATAATGAAATCATTGAGAAGAAGAGGACAACTGCCAGAGGACCCCAAAAGTCCGGATTGTCTCTCACTACCTGCCTATTGAACCCAAGAGATGGCATAGGCATCAACACACATCGGATTTTGTAGTAAATATCCTTCAGATCAATGTCGAGTTCTTCCCTGAAATTGTAAAGCAAGTAACCATTACTATACACCACAGTAATGAAACAGAGTACAGGAGCAAACAGTAGGTTTATAGAGCAAGTCTCCTACCAGCCACAAGGCTTTCTGAAGCCACGACTAGCAAAAGAACAGTTTGTCCAAGGTAAAGCAAGACCACATCTTCTTGCTGTGTTCTGTAACTGGTGGGACACAGCTAGATTTATTTAATTACTCAAAAGCAAATTACATGACTGAGAACAGAAAACATACACAGACCAGGCTGGATGGGGCTCTGAGCAGCTTGGAGTGGTGAAAGGTGTCACTGCCCAAGACAGGGTGGGTGGAACTGGATGATTTTTAAGGCAGCTGCCAACCCAAACCATCCTATGATTCTGTGATACCCTCATAGTCTGCTTTAAGATAGGAGGTCCATTTTTCAGACATACTAGGACATGTGACACATTTGTATCATTGTAACTACAAGTCAAAAACATGCATACATAAAGAATGTCTGTGTATTCCTATGTCAAACAGTCTGCCGTGAGGACACCTACTATGAAAATTTTTTATTTCAAATTCTGCAAGGAAGAATACCATTACATTCACTAATCTTATACCATTCCAAATACATCACATAAAACCAATTTCTTAAAAGAAAATGGAGTTTAGCTGCCTTCAAGAACAGTAGTTTTCAACAGATCAGTTTATGCGTATTGCTTAATTTCTGGCTTGTTTCTACTATGGGTAAAATGAACTAGCAGCAGTATCTATCAACAGATCTTGCCCTTCTTTCACTGCTTTCTGTTACAAACTCTCTGCAAGCAGAGAAATTGGCCAGAAGACTCTTCTGGTCAGGACTCTAAGCTGGTACATGTTGCCCTGACTGCACTAGCCCAATGGGGAAGGCATCAGACTTCCCAAGTAATGGGCAATTCCACTTCTTTTTGTGCAGAACCTCAGTCATGACTGAGGAGCTCTGAAGAGTTGCAAGAGACTTCCAGCAGATATACTGCTCTACATTTAAGAACACAGTGAAGAAAAATGTAGAATTATAGCCTAAGTTCATTTATGAAGGTTTTGTCTAAGGCTTTGATTTTTTGGCTTTTTCTTCACAAAAGCTGAAGAGAAATAAATGCAAAGATGTGATTCACCACAACTTATGTTTTTCAAAAAAAAAAAAACAAACTGCTAATTCAGTCCCTCAAGGCAATTTTTGCATTACTATTACTAAAGCTACTTCAAAGTGGTATTGCTAACTGGTGACTAAGTAACAAAAATTGTTCTTTAACCATTCCTGAATTTAAAGAATAGACTAGAAGCATCTATTTGCCACCATTTATCTAAAAAGGATGCAGCAGACCTATACTTTACTCTGAAGATTGTGTAACACAAATATTTGCTGCATAGAAATAATTCTTTCTCATTGTCTAGGTCTTCTGACAGTTTCTCATGTGAATAAGTTGTCTTTTGCATGAAGCTGACAGCTACCTCACCTGAAAGTGATAGTAGCTGTATCAGGAAACAAGTGTCTGCAGTAAGGCTGCACAATGAGAAAGCAAAAAAAAAAAACAACCTCACTTTATTGAGCAAAACATTTGTACACTAGCACTACGTTGGTGAACTTCCCTTAGCAGGCTGCTGTTCTTTCAATCCTTAATAGGATTCAGATTGTAAGAATTCATTATGACACATGTTTCTGGGAATAATCAGAACAACAAAATTACACAAAAGTCAGAATTCCTATGTTGTCACCTCACTACACCACTCTGTCTCCTAATGAAAAGTCAGAGGTTCACAAAACAGACTTATTCACACAAGGAGCTACTTCTGCACACTTTAATTTCAACCAGTTCTCAAGTAGCACTGTCATTATTAAGCTCTCCAGGCATCTGTTGTCTTCCAACACTCTCATCTGAGTTCTCCAGAGTACTCTCTGTCTCACTCCAATTTTTTAAAGCATCATTATGTTTAATTCAGAGGAAAACACTGAGACATTGAGAATGAATTTGCTTAGTGCAGAACAAGGACCAGGCTGCCTGACTCACAGAGTAGTAACCATAAGATACAAACTTTCTTCAGCCAGCCATGTTTCTGTGAACACAACAATGGATGCCAGACTTTCAGTTTTAAGGACATTATCACCTTTTAGCACTAGCATCTTTTAAATCTAGCCTTATAGTAAAAGGCAGCCTCAAAGATAATAAAGTTTGTGCTACCTTTTTTCTAACATCCCTACTGTAATAACCATAATTCACAACACTTTTGCTTCAGAATAACTGACAGAACTGACTGAGATTTACTGAACAGGAATCCTCCCACAGGATTGTCTTAGCCTTTGATTCTTTCACAATATCAAGAAACATGAATGCAAAAGATACAAAGAATACAGTCTCATTTTTTTTTAAACATTACAAGATCAACAGTTAAAAGTAGAAAAAACACATAAGCTTTATACTTATGGAAATTAAAATCCATAATGAGAAAGCATGCTCCCATTCTTGCATCAGAAAACACCCATTGGTCAAGTAATTTGTCAAACAGAATTCCAGTCACAGCACAAGGCTGTGGGACAATGAGAGACTACAAGCTGTTTGTTTTCCCTACACAGCTAATAAAGATAGCTATCCAAAAATAATTACAACATACAGGAGTGGTTTGTTATCTTCTGGGTCATCATCTTCCACTTCCAGAAGCCAGCCATATCCTCTCTGTCTTAGGAATGTAGTCGCAGTAGATTCTTTGATGAATTCTCCTCCAAGATTTAGCTTAACATCTGGAGTTGTTATGGAGCCACTAAGATCTAAAGAAAAAGGGAGAAAAATACAGAACATTTTATGTCTTGCCAAAAGCCATTTGATTTTAAAAGTACTGAAAGATAAACAACAAACATATGAAGCTGTATGTGTTGGTTATCACCATAAAACACTCAAAGCTACAAAATAAACATATGCTTTCACAGATAAATAATTTGAAAGTGTACTTGTGGTTTTATTGCAATAAACAATGTTGGGTTAGGTCTCAATTACCAGGTTTTAGCTTTTAGATGAGACCCTTGTTTTATGACACAGTGTTGGGGTACCACAGAAAGGCTTCCATTTGTGCTTTATCTTTAAATGTTTAAAGGCACCAATAAGAGTCTCATCATGCTGTAAACTGTGGATTATTTAGAACTTTTTTCTGCTCATACTCTACATCTTTTGGAACCCCTTTTTTATAGCGGTATTGTTTCAGCCAAAACCACTCTCTGCTTTTATATCAAAGTTTTCATAAAAGGAAAACATTTGAAGATGTTTTAATTTGTAGCCTGCCTTCAATGCAGCTGAAAATGTTAGAGAAAGAATGCTATCAGAGATCCTTAGGCTCTAGACAACAAGAAGTAATACAAGTTCTCTTTGATATACTGTGATCTTTCTCTACCACAGTACTAGGCAAAACAAAGCAATTTATCTATGTTTTGGTTGATTCTCACAAAATTACCAATAAATTTCTTTTTTCTCATTTTATTCAGTTATATATAGATGCAAAATAACAAGTAGTATAGGAAAATAAGCAACTTGATTAAAGAAAAAGATACATAAGGATGGAATAATTATTCATTTAGGAAAAAATGGATTTCCATTATCTACTAAGAAGGAAAGATCCAAACAGAAATGTGAAAATATTTTGTACAAGCTTACTATAAATATATTAAGAGAGAAAGAAAATTTTTTTTGCCTCTTCATTGTTGTGTGTTTTTCACACATTAAAGTTCCTCAGCACAAATTTCCCAAAACACCTAACCATAGCAAGTACTTCTGAAACACTCACAGAGGCAAGTCAGGTCATATTTGTAGATTACATCTGCATCCTCTCTGGAAATATTACAGTCTTACAGAAACAAAATTTGTACAGTGACAGAATCTCAATGTCTTCAGCCAACATGTCTTAAGTGTTCATGGATCATTCAGTATTCTAATTAATTCAACATAATTCTCCTTCCCAGACCAGCTTGCTAGGCCACTCAGATTCACTCTTTTCCATAAATGCTTTTCAACTATTTCATAATCATAAGAGTTAATGATCCATTTCTTTGATTCTTGAAACACCGTCTGCACTGGACCCTTGTAAAGATCACTGTAACTTGAAGCAGGAATTTCTCTTTGCTCTTCCAAGTCCCAGCACACATACACCATCCTCACCACCTCAAGCAAAGCCTTCCTCTGGTGTTTACAGACAGAGGAAAAAAGAAAAATCTTAATGCCTGACATCAAGCTGAAGCCTCAGAAGTTTTCTCTTGACTGTGGACCCTTATGTCACTAAGAAATACTTATTTCTGCTACAACATAACACTTCTTTGCAAGGAGAGGTTCTTGCTACTTGGTGCATAAATGCAGCTGTCAAAAGAACCAAACACAGCAGTCCAACCACGGTGCATTTCTCCTTTCTCAGGGACCACTAACAATCCATCCTGAGGCCCAGAAACTCCTGCACAAGTTGTATTTACCAAGACTCCTTTTAGCAGTTGATGAATACCTCCAACCACACTTTTGAATTATAAAATCTATTAACCTGATCTTAAGTCTGTTTTGCAAAACCTAGGGAAAAAGGGATTGGTCACCTCCTCTTCTGCAGGCTGCTTTGAACGAGATTTTTAAACCGTGGGGCAACTGGGCGCTGGAAAATCTGCCAAGAACTGAGGACACTGATGGTTCCTAGTGAGAGTCTGGGTGCCTTCACTGCTACTGTCCCAGGCTGAACATCACAGAAGCAAAACCAAGGTCTCTCAGATGCCTCATTTCAACAAAGCATTGTAGAAAAGCAGCTTTCAAAACAGTCTTGACTCTTAATTTTGAAAAAGCAGTACAAGAGGCAAAACAATAAACAGTCTGCTCTTTCTACTCTGTCTGGTGACCTAATTGCGAACGTCTCTCCAGCTTTCTTCCATACAGCTCCTGCATCCCACAGAAATAAGATGGGGAAATGGAACAGCTAATTTTTATTTTTTTCATATAGACTGAGATTTTTGGAAACATGTAAACATTAGAGTGCAATGCATAGTGCTTAAATTTTAAAATATCAATATGTTTAATTTTGCTAGTGTTTTCTTTGCTAGGGTGGGTCTATCCAGCACTTTGAGGACAGGACTACATTCAAACAGGCAGGAGATCCCACCTTGCTTGTATTCATAAAAAATACAGAGCCAAGTGTGGATCAACACAACTTTCCAGAAAGGTGGCTTTACTGGATTGGGTTCAGCATTGCCCAACAAATACTTCCAGGGAAGAAGCAGAGAATTTTTGCTCAGAGGTACACGGGTCCTTTTTCATGCCAAGGTGAAGAAGTAAAAACAAAACAAAGGAAAACTAACCAGCAAAAAACCCCCAAGCAACAAAAAGGCCCAGAGCCACGACTGTACTGTTGACTTGCATTTCTTCTCAGAACGACAGTGAAGTGCACTAAAGAACAGGTATTCTACAGTAATTTCATCACTTTAGCAATTCCTTTCCAGGGTGGGACATATGAGTAAGGATTTATACCATTCCCTAGTCACAACTATAAGAGTAACTAAATACATACATGAAAGTAGAATCCTTATTTAAATGGGGAGAGACCAAAAAATCATTCTCCAACGAAGTAAGTTTGCATGATGTTGACTCCTGTATGTTCAGTTTTGAAGTTTGAAGGCACACCTTCACGGCATGTTGGCACACCACTGCTATTTGTGCAGCAGGCCACACTTCACCCCCTAAATTACACACACAGCTTCTCGTTCTCCTTCATGACTGTGGTGCAATGACACACGGCGCAAACACTTTGGCACAACGTTACAGCAAACGCGAACATACGACACAGTCTTCGGTAAGACAACGAACTGGGATTCCAGTAACACGGGAGCAGGAGCAGGCAGTGACAGTGGTCCCGGTTGTGTCACGTAGCCGGGACAAGCTTGGCCCTGGCTTTCAGAGAAGCTGGGAAGCGGAGCTGCACGGCCGCCTTTGCCACGCTGGTGCTGCTCCCGTGGCATGGACACGGCAGCGGGGCTCACCCGCGGTAGCGGCCCCGGGGCAGCGGCCACCTCGGCCACCCCGCTCCGCCCCCAGCCACGACACCAACCGCGGGGGCGGTGAGAAGGAGGGCAAGGAAGGCTCCTGCTGTCTCTGCGGCCCGGGAACAGCCCGTTCCCCCGGGGCCCGGCCGAGCCTTGCCTCGGGACAGCGAGCGCGGCCCTGCCGCGGCCCCGCTCTCACCTTCGGCGTCCGCCGAGGAGACGAAGGTGAAATCCCCGCTGCTGGGCGCGTAGAGCGGCGGCTGCTGAGCGCCCGGGGGCTGCATCTCCCCGCCCTCCGCGGGGGCTGCGGGG
>VZSR01001479.1:22838301-22860996 GCA_013398615.1 Brachypodius melanocephalos | reverse complement strand
CCTTCCTTTCCTTTCCTTCCTTTCCTTTCCTTCCTTCCCGGTGCCTGTTATAATAAGAAGACAAATACTGCCTCTGGTTGTGGTCTGTGCTCTGAAGAATCAGAAAATGGGATCTCAGTTTTCCTGTGTTCAATGCCTTAACAGAAAAGCTCCAACATAACTCCAGTTAGGCTTAGCGGGTAAATCCATCCCTTTGCTCCCTAATGAATACCAACATTTATTGTTATTCTGAGAGGACATATTTTTTCCTAGCACCTCCAGGAAACAGGCTTAAATGTAGCATTCATTCTACATATATTTAATTCTATTTCATACATAAATCTCATTAAGTGCTATGGTTTCTTACAATGGGATATAAACAGTGTAAAATTATAAATTGGAAAAGCTACAGGTCCAGAAATAGCATTAGAATAGTGGTTTGATTTGTAGAAGGAACCTTCTTTTTCATATATATCCCATTAAAGGAAATCACTGAGAGGTCCATCTCAAAAAAATTTTAACAAGTAAAACCTAATCTGTTTTTTTTATGGAGAGAACATGCCCGGAAGTTCCTACTTTGCCATATCCAAGGATCACTCAAATTTGCATATATATCATACATGATTTGGGTTCAGGTTCTCTGTGGACACTTTACAATTATCAGTTTCCTTGCAGCAGCAGGAAAAAAATCACCTATAATTGCACATAACCTATTTTTAAATCAAAAATTGTCTTGATAATACAAAATGCCCCTACAGATACTTGTATAATTTTCTCTTGTAAAAAGTGGGCAGTCAAGCCATCGGTTAAGAGCACCTCATTTTCTTTGTTACAAGACCTTTGCAATAGGCTTCTTTCAGTTTCTGATGTCTCTTTCTCCTTACTCAGTTACAGCCAGCCTGTCAGAGTTCAAGGAGCTTTTGGATGATAGTTTTAGTTATACAGTTTACTTCTAGGTAATCCTGCAAGGAAGTGACAGTTGAACCTGTTCATCCTTATGGATCCCTTCCAATTTGAGACATTCCATGATTCTATTATTATATTTAACTACACTACTATGAGTGTGCTCTTCCCTGTTGCTGAGATGTCTTGGATGCTTCTGGAAACTGCCCTCCAGGGGATGCCAGACGCATCTGTTACGGAACAAATTTCAAATAATGAAATCATAGGATTATGGAACCATTTCACCTGGAAAAGACTCTTCAGATCAAGTCTAACCATTACCTTAACACTACTAAGTCCATCATTAAACCATGTCCCCACATGCCACAACTACACTTTTTTGAATGCTTCCAGGGATGGTGACTCCACCACTTCCCTGGGCAGCCTGTTTCAATACCTAACCATTCTCAGTGAGGAAATTCTTCCCTTAGCCGATCTAAACCTCCTTGGGTGCTTGAGGCCGTTTCCTCTCATCCTGTCACTTGTTAGCTGGTAGGAGAGGCAGACCCTACCTGGCTACACATCCTCCTTTCAGGCAGTTGTAGGAGCAGTAAGGTCACTCCTGAGCCTCTTCTTATCAAGGCTAAACACTCCTAGCTCCGTCAGCCACTCCTCACAGGACTTGTGCTCCAGACCCTTCACCAGCTCTGTTGCCCTTCTCTGGATTTGCTCCAGCACCTCAATGTCCTTCTTGTAGTGAGGGCCCAGAGCCGAATACAGCACTCAAGGTAAGGCCTCATCAGTGCTGAGTACAGTGGGACAATTCCTGCCCCAGTCCTGCTGGCCACACCATTGCTGATACAGGCCAGGATGCCATTGGCCTTCTTGCCCCACTGGGCACACACTGGATCATGTTCAGCCACTGTTGACCAGCAGCCCCAGGTCCTTTCTCCCCAGGCATTTTTCCAACCACTCTTCCCCCCACTGCAAGGAGTTGTTGGACCCAAGTGCAAAACCCAGCACTTGGCCTTGTTGAACTGTATACCATTGATCCAGCCTGTCCAGATCCCTCTCTGGAGCCTGGACTACTTTCTTCGTTTGTGGTTTTTATTTGTTTGTTTGCTTGGTTTTATTTTTACTTTTTATTTAACTACATATAGGGATGGCAACAAAGAATGCTGTGCCAAGGAATTGCTTGCACTTAACACAAACCTTTCACTTACCTCATTGCAATTCTTATTCATTTAAGTAGGATTTTAAGCTATTTAGTACTTGTCTCCTAACAAGACTAACAGGATTCACTGCTAGAATGAAACTTGGTGATTTGGGGCACAAAAGTAGTGATAAACACAAGGAATAGTCCTTGGGGCACTGTAAAAGGCTGGGAGGAGACAAAAGGGAAAGAGTGAAATATCAGTGAAATATCACACTGGATTAGCTTTGAGGAGGAAACTTGGGACAGTGATTGTTAATTATGATGTTAATATGGGTTATATATGTTAATACAGAATATTATGCAATAAGATGAGTCACAAATGCACATTTTATTAGTGTGCCAAAAAGGAGCAGTGACAAATGAGGCTGTATGACAGGCTGGGTGACTAGTTCTGTCTGTCCTTGTTTCATGGTTTCATGCACTAGACTCTGTGCTATGCATGTACTGTATCATTTCTAAGTATAAGTGGAATACACGTAGGTTGATGCGAAGACAGAAGAAAATTTTGTGACACTGCTGGTACCTAGCAAAGATGAGATATTGTTCACTATTTGGAAATATTTTCTGTGTTTTCTCGTCGTCTGATTTCTGACTGTGATCTCTGAATGAACACAAGCAGTTAAGTTTTCTCTGCTTTCAATAGACTATAAAGACATTTGTTATCATTCATTATCTACTTTTAAGCATAATTTTGGTGATACAAGAAAACTTGCTTATTTCCTTTCCTGGGGGTTTTCTGACCAGCTGAGATCCAGATGAAATTTCACATCAAAGAGACACTGAAGGAGACAAAGGATAGATGCCTGTGTAAAATAACAATGGGTAGGTTTTTAAGTGTTGCTCTTCCACATGCTCTGTCATACATGAGTAGTGAAGGACCAAGAGATCCACCTGATCCAAACACTCTGGATTTTTCTCCGCGTTTGCCCAAATATTAAGATTTTGGTCTCCTCCTTTCAGCCTCCTTCCCTTCAGACTACGGAGGAGTAACCCCGTGTCCCCCGGCTGAGCTGTGCCAGCGGAGGGCACTCTCGCGCTGCTTTGGCCACATCAGACCTTGGCCAGGGCTCCAGTTCAGGGTTTATTCCTGGGGGAGAGCGGGGGAAAAGTGCTTGAAACAGCTGAGTAACGCTGTTTCGCCCAGACGCTGCTGCGAAATTTCTCAACGATTTCTGCGTTTTGTCCTTCTGCACACTTCGGAAATTGCCTTTAGTTATTAAGGCCCACACCACATGTAAATATGTGAGCAATCATAAAGTGTTCTGTTTGGTCTGTTGAAGTTTAGTGTGTTTTACAGCTCCCTGTACATCACCACGTGTGCACTTCCCTGCACTTCCATGTATTTTACCTGTTGACAAAGGCTGGCTTAATTCCTACCACCAGTGGGATTTTTCTTTCCCTCTGGCTTACTGTATGGTAGAAAGGGAAAGGGGAAAGGGGAAAGGAAGCATTTCAATAGGCTGTTTTACGCTGCATAAAAGCGCTTTTTTGGATCATCACAAATACAACCTGTGTGCCATTAGGAAAGGCTCCTGTTTAATTTCCATTTTAGACATTCAAGAATCATGCATTATGTGAGTTTACCAAAATATATTCTAATAATTGCTATGTGAAAAGGAAGTCAGAACCACCAATGTTAAGAGTCGTCTTCTGGTTTCTTTGGAAAGTTTGGAGCCAACTGCCACGATGAGGCAAGAAGCAGACTGCTGTGGAGTTTTGTTCCTAATGTCTCAGGGTAATATTGGATTAGATTAATTGTTATAATATAAATAATTCACTTCAAAATGGCTTTTCATTCTCTTTTAGGGTAGTTAGAGCTTCTCTTTGGGCCTGCCTCACTATATCTAATTGCCTGGGTCAGTGCTGCTCAAATTAGTGGTGACCTGGCTTCTTGGAACAGTATGACTGCTTGGTTTAGTCTAGATATCAAAGTCCCACAATAAACATCTCATTCATGAAATAAAGTTACCAACTTTTAATGTAACCATTAAAGAATTAGTTAATTAAATGCATCGTAGATACAATAATTTCTACTGGTAGCAGAAATATTCACTAACTGGACCATTAATTTTGGACAGAAAAACAAATTTTTGATAGCAGTATCATAAAATTTCAAATACTTATGAACTGGAACTTGCTTTGCATCAAGAAACCATTCTCTACTTTTCTGTCAACAGAAGGACATTGCACAACTTACTCTGTAAGCAAGCAAGATATTAAGTAAATGTACAAGGAGGAAACTTACAGAGAAAGTACCCTCAGATAATATGGAAACCGTTTCTGACAAGCACTACAACCCTTTGCTGCTTACTCTTGTTTTACACCATAATAAAGTAAATTGTGCTGAGAATATGAATGTTTTAATAACCTCTGAAGTTTGTATGCTACTACAACTTGAAAATGCTACAACTCACTTAGAAAAGTAAGTTCTTATCCATTTGCATTGAAGTTATAATATGTTCTTTATCCTAAATGCCACAAAGTACCAGAGTGCTCCTTTCAAGTTAGTAATGCATGCCATAGTCAAGCTGATCTGAGGGACCAACCCCAGAACTGGCTAATCTGCATGAACTGCCATTCAGATTGCAGAGGTGACACTGTTCCCCTCTCTGACCTACTGCTGGCTTTCTGTGAGGTCAGTCACTGCATACCAAGGCTGAAAAGTTTGCTAGGGCCTCACAGTCCAGTAACTGAAATGGATATGGCAATTTATGTGTCTGCCTTTGATGACTTGGTAAAAAAAATGCTTCTTCTGCATTTGTTCCACAGGAGATCCCATTTGATCTTCTGTGAGTTACTTGCTCTGGGCTGAGGGGTAGTTCATATTGATTACATGATACAGTACCCCATCAGTAGGCTGTGTTTACCTTTTTATGCAAACAAAGTTTGCCATTTAATTGATGGCATCAAAATATAGATAGTTGTGGTATGTGAGACAGTAAACATCTGATTCTGTCCAGCAGTTTGCTGTCAATAAGGCATAAGAAACATACCAAAACAGTCTAGCTAGCAATGTGACCTGATTTTTTTCCCCATTGCATTCATGGTTGAAGGTATTAGAAATATGAGAAGGCTATGCTTATTATACATGAACCATTTGACAGCTACTGAGGATGCCATAACCTACATTGTGAGATAAATCCCTGGTGAACTAAGTGACCTTGAAGAAATCCTGTAGGCAACTGCTGTATCTCCAGAGATGCTGTGGAAATTCTAGGTAAAAATAATAATAGTAAGTTTACAAATGGAATATGTATGTTTTGAAAATCAATACATAATTTTGTAACAGAAGGAAAAACATATAATTCTATGGTTCCATTGTTGTACTAACCAATATATTAATAGATGGCTTAAAAAACAGAATGGAGGATACACTCATAAAATTTCTGATGATACTGAGTTTTGAAGGCTTACAAGCCCTGTTGGAATACAAAACCACAAATCAAATTGGATGTACTTAAGTGATTCAGAAACAGCAATAGGGAATTCATTACAGACAGATGTAAAGAGCTGGGAATGAGTCATAATTTTCTAATGCAAATGGAGGTTTTTCTGTATAACAGATAAAAATTGAGACTCTTCTGTGAAAAACTGTGCTACTGCAGAAAACATGTGCTGGTGAGTCCTGAAGAACAAGTCTGTGTTCAGCTTCGGTAGGATTATTAAGAAAGGCATAAAGAAGTCGAGAGAGAGCACCAGGAGCAACTAGAGGTTAATAAAATGTGACTTACGAGAAATAGTTTAGTTTTGTTTTGCTTGAAAGAGAAATCTGAGAAAGAGCTTTCCCAGTGTAGTGAGCACAGTAGTGCTGTCTGCAAACACAAACAATTTTAGGTTTGTTTTTATGGTCTATCCCCTTCCTTCCTAAAGATCTGATGATTAACAAGCTGAGTTATAACATATTCACAACTTAAGGCTGAAAAGATGCTGATGAGATACTCAAAATGTCAAAACACAGACATAGAGAAAGCAGGAAACTGCACCCTACAGAAGAACATGGTTGCCACAGTGGAGTATTGTGTGATACAATATGATATGCTTTCAATGGCTTATGAACCATCATTTAACCTGCCTTCTCAGCCCTCTGGACCTGAATTAGCCTCTTGATGGCTCTGATTAACTTGGCGCCCTTCAGTCATATAATGCTGGTTTTGCTGGAAGATAAGCAGCTTTTGGTTCGTTGTATTTGGACTGTTTCCCACAAGTGGTATAAATGTGTCCTTAATGCTTCTTACAAGTTTGTTAATAAGATTAGAAGGATGACTGTAATATTTGTTGATTACTATCCAGTATACTGCTAATCCATTAGTGGTGAGGAAAGGGAAATGCACAGCATGGATTTGAACATAAATCTCAAACAGTAGCACTTGTTAACTTTCAGCAGCTTATGTATTTTATTGTGCTCATTGCTAATTAAAATTCTTACACAGAAAGCTTGCTTGACCCCAGGCTTGACCTGCCTCATATGATGCACTGAGGTGGCAGGTTCCTTGAATTAGGGTAGTTTGGGCATGTGACAAGTATTCTCTGATCACTTCCTTGTTGTGAGGTTCTAAGAACCAGTTAGCACGCAAGAAGTGCATTAGTGTCCTTACTATGTTAGTTCTACTGTGTGAAAACATACTGGGATTCAGCAGGAGGGAAATAAGGTTGGGACTATTTCTAACCTTTACAGCTGGCATTTAAATTTATTCCTCTGCACTTGTTTCCCTTTTCTTCTTTAACCTTACTCCTTTCTCCTCCCTCTCCTTTTTTCCTGTGAATCTTCCCTGACATCCTTCTTTTTAAAATAAAAAGATCTGTTACAAAAGGTATTTAACTAGATTTTAATGGGGATATTGGAATGGTCAGGTTACTTTTGTGGGAGCTGCAACAGCTCAAATTCTTTCAAGACTGGGACCTCAAAAAATAAAAGCTTGAGATCTGGATCAACTGGTACCACCTGCCACAATGCAAAAACATAACAGCAGTAATAGGCTTGTTAGTACTAAAACTCAAATATTTTCTCAAATTATAAGAATATAATAGGAAAAACAGCTAGGTGTTTCTCCTCTTTAAGCCTGTGAGTATTCCAGTATCCAGAGAGAAATTGCAGTGATCTGGAGACACTCACGGAAACTTAGCTACTTAGCTACTCCTGTCCTTCGAGGCACACAGCAGTCTCAGAAGGTTTCATCACATTCCCTTGGGTTCTCTACTCAAAATTACCCCAGACCACTTCCAACTGAGGGTTTGAAGGTAGGAATGCAGAGCACACCTGGCTCCCTGCAGCCAGTAGCAATAGTGCTTTAGTGAGAAATTCTAAAGCCTCATGCTCTGAAGGTAAGAGGGTATGTCAGCTGACATGTAATCCTAAAAAAGGCCTAAACAAGCCCTATTCTGAACTATACATTAGAAGACGAGAGTGAGATTGTGTGCCTGGTGGAAGGAAACCTTTTCCAGTACAACATGAAAAGAGATAAGAGTGACTAGGAGATTTCTTCCTCAGACTGTAGGCCAAACCCAATATTTCATGGAAGCCACAGCCTGCAAGATGAGTGAGTATACCAATATTCCCCAACAGTCGGGGGGGCAGTAGCCAATCCACGAGTTATGTGCCCCAAACCTGAGGCGGATTGTCAACAGCAGGAATCACCTGGGCCAGCACTCATGGCCAGTTAGACACAATTCTGCTCTGCTAATGTCAGTGGGAGTTTGTCTGGGATCTTCAGTGGAGCCTGGGCTTTGCTGCTCCTTTGCCTCCCCCGACTCTCGAACATGCACACCCTCGTCTTTCGCAGTGCACTGATGCTCATCTGTGCCTGGCACAGAACCACCCTTAAACTGTTACACTCTTTATCCGGACCACAAGAACATAAGAATAACCTCTGTGAACCTTCAGCAAAGATGCAATAAAATTTCAGAGTGAAGAGAATTGAATTACTGAGCATTTGCTCTACATCATGTGAAAAATAAATGACTACTGCTCCTAGATTAGAAGTCAGCAATCACTCCTCACTATTAGCTTAATTTCAAGCAGGAAACTTCTTATTTATGACAAGTTGATACAAAAGCAATTTGTTTTTTCATTTAACCTCGCACTGAGTTTCCATTTTAAGTCTCATTTGGAGCCTAAAAAAAAAAAAAAAAAGAAAATCACAATAAAATTCCAATCTACACTTTAGACACAGAGGAAAACCAGATTTTTTCTTTAAATATGAAATGATCTTCACACACTGTCCATTGTAAGAGCAGATTTGCTACCCAAAGTGCTAAAATAAAAGTGGAAGGATAAATTGAATGTAAACTATCCTGTCCTCTGCCTTACAGACAAGACAGAATATTTCCTCTACAGACTTGTTTAGCAAAAATTTTGTGACAGATGAAAACAGCAAATTCTTTGAACTGTCTCGAGCCAACACAGTTTTACTTAACAAGGGCTATTAGAAAATCTTGTATGATTAGCTTTGTATATTTCTGTTTTATTTTAGTTTTGAAGATTCAATATAATATACACAACAAAACAGGTACTGACTCAATTTTTTTTCAATTGACAGCATACACTGTAACTTTTCTGAATGTATATGAACTAGTTTAGATAATGATCAGATCCAGTGCCCCAAAGAAATTATGGGTCAGTCCATTACATTTATCAGCAACCACTTGGTGTCACTGTGTCTCTATAAATACAGCTAAACGGGCTTGTTACTGTATTAAGAAAATAAATCAGTTGCATATAATGCCTACCATTATTGTGGCTGTTTATGGAACTGTCAGGTTGCGTGTTCTCCTGTGTGTATGAAACTCTTAGACCCAAAATAATGAGCAGCTAATGATAAGAAAGCTAGCACTCAACGGGGAGATTACCATAGGAGAAAGATACACTCTGCTCTTTTTAGAATCTCCAACTTTGACTGCTGGCATCAACATGGGCAGAGTTCATCTTATATTTCTTTCTCTGCAATGCATTGACTACAAAAAAAAATCTACCATACGTTTTGCTCAAGCTCTGCAACTATTGTGTTGTTAAAGCCTCATACCTTACTGCATTTAGAAGCTGTTCTCCTTTAAAAGATTCATAGCGGCTATAAATATTAACCTCAGCATGGAATTCATCCTGTAAACAGAAGGAAGTTCTTTCTGCAGTGAATATTTTTTAAAAGATTGATTATGGCACACAACAGCTCAAAACTCTGGTTTTCCAACCCTCTGTTCCACCAACAGCTTTCAGTCTGACAAAGAAAGCAAAGCCCAGGATGACTTCCAGGCTTTGGACAGACCATTGTACACATTACTCCCTCTGAATCCTTCTCCAGCTATTTAAGTATCACAAGACAGTGTCACTGTCAGTGAAGGTTACCATACACTGCTCGCAGAGACAGCAAAGAGAACCTCACCACCACCAGCAGCAGGATTCTATCCTGGAGCTGAGCTATGCTGAGCTCCTGCCAGCAAGGCCTGGTGGGTCATTGCAGCACTGACAGTGGGAAGAGCAGAGGCAGAAAGAGGTGCTGCTGTTAAAGGAAGGAACCTGCATCCAACTCATCAGGATACTTTAAAGCCCTGACTTTCAGGTCCAAGCATGTAAGTGGCCTCTCAGACTCTTTTCCATAAGATTCTGCCACAACTAATTGACTGGCACATATGCAAAGCTCAGAAGAAATACATGGTGATACTCTCTAGACATCTCAGGTCTTAACACCAGCATAAGTAGAAAGTATTGAGACTGGCAGATAATGATCCAACATTTCTTTGCTCTTGCTGCTATGGTTATCACAGGGCAAGGACAGAAAATGGTGGTGAAGTGGGTGGGGTTTTTTTGTTTTGGTTTTTTTTTTTTTTTTTCTTTAGTGCCAAATTCATGTGATATATGTTTGGCTATCTGAAGCATTCATGCAAGAGATGGACAGCTGTAGGTATCAATGACACTATTCTGGTTGATCAATCTCAGCAAGGGAGGCAGAAAAGTCAGTGTCCTGATGAATATAGAAGAGAGAAGTGCTGACTTAGTGTGAGTCATACATGTTTTATCTTCTAAATTCTGGATATGCATTAGGAACGTTCTCTGGTGAAGAGCTGAAGCACCTATGCAGTTAGCTCTGCCTCTGTCAGTCTGCTGATGCCTAAGCAGTTGCAAGGACTGGGGCCTTGTGATTGCAACTAGAAATGCCTAAAACTTTGGCTTTTGTACTCCTAAACGTGAACTATTTCCCCTCTAATCTGGAATGGAAACTACAGGCGCTGTCACTCCCTCACCAGATTTCTTCTGTCTTCTTGCTTTGCTTTTGTTTTTGTTCTTTGCTTTCAAAAAGCAATGAAGCTGACTTACCTCTTGGGGGCTCCCCAGCAGGTTTGCTGCTGCTGCCCTGCAGCCTGGCACAGCACTCTCCTCTGTGGCAGAGAGCTCAGGACACTCAAAAGCCTGCTCTGTATCCTGGCTTCCCAGCTCCCACACCCAGCCCAGGGAGCCAAAAACCTCCAGTGCCTACATGTAGCACCCAGTCCTCTGCTGAGGAGGGAGGAGGTCTTGTGACACCCAGTAGGACTTGAGGCTCCCAGAGCTCCTGGGCTCTGTATTACAACATGGGAGATCAGCAAGAAGGGAATCTGCCACCTGTACAGGCAGGAGACTTGAAATTTGGGGACCTCTAACCATCAGCTAGCCTGGAGCAGACACACTGGTACCTTGCATGTTCTATAGCACATAGTAAATCTATGTGGGGGCCACCATCAGTCTGAGATTAGCCCAACCACCGTCAAAAACTTCATTTGATCTCTCAAATCCCAAATCAGGTGTGTAACTGTGGAAGCAAGGTTTATGAAGAACTGCTCTCTGAGGCAGTCCCTGCCAAGCTTGTAAAGGCAATGACATCCTCTTTCCCGACAGCCAGGTGCTGTTTGGTCCTTCCCTTTTCCCATACAGATTTTGCAGAGATGGAAATAATAGGAGCAGCCCTTTTGCTACCAGGATGGAGCCTGTGATACTGGATAATTTCTGCCTGGTCTTCTTCTGTCAGGAGGGCTGAGCACTGGACCTTGCTCTCTGCAGAAGCTGTCATCAGCTGCTATAGCCCAGATGCAGGGCTGTGAAGACAGCAAGCAATTAGAGGGATTTCTTCAGAATACTGTCGAGTGTTCTCTCTTGCAAACCACCTTTCTGTTCACAAAAACTTGTAAACTTTATGTCTTCAACTCCTTCCAACTCAACTCATTTTAAGCTTTGCCAGAGCTGGCAGGAGTTCTAGACCTTTGAAACACAAACTCCTGAACTGCCCTCTCTACATGAATTTTCAGAAAACTAGGCCAGTTTTAAAAGGAAATACAACAGTGATTTGGAATAAGTTCGTTGAAATCAAACTATTTCCAAAGAATATGTTGGTTTTGACAGGTCAGGATTTTCCAGTGTCATTACATTTTGTTCTCAAATTCCTGAACAGCTCCCGTCAGGTCTTTGTTCTGATTCAGTGACAACAATGAGATCATCATCCAGTCATGCTGGACAGCAAAACCAGTTTTGTTGAAGTTCCTTTCTTGCCCTGTGAGTTTCTACTTTGTGAAGGGTCTCACCACTACTTTAAAGTGCAGTTTGCATTTCAAATTTCCTTTTCTTGAAGAGAAAATCACAGGATGCTGAGAAAGAGGAACACCAAAGGTATACTTTTATAATGAGGTCATCCATTCAAATGCAAACAACTGCAAGTGTTGGAAAGGATGGTTAAAGTGACTACTTTAAGCCAAACAAGATGAAATCAGGGTGTTTACACACTACCTTCCTCCATTCTGCAAATATACAAGAAACTTCTGTGGATGTATATCTCATGGTTGAAGGAAAATAGGGTCTGTAAGGTAGAAAATGACAGACCTAATAGGAATTTGCTGACATTTAACTCACATGCTGTAATTAAGTTGACATATGCTCAAATACCCCATAGCTAGAGACACTTGCAACAGAGCTAAGAGGGATCTTCACCAGAAGCATCTCTCTTCAAATATTTAAAATTCCATTGTGCAGGTTTACCTCTGAGGTCTTACTTGGTTTGCCACCTTGCACATGCTTTTATCAGCTGTGTTTCTTTTCTATCCCATCACTGCAAATCTTAACAATGTGACACAGACTATATGCACTGATTTACCCCTACATCCTTTATTTCATAAACTAATGCTAGACTGCCCTCTCATTTTTTTTTAATGTAACCATTTTGAATTATGGTACCAGAGAGATATTATGATTTTAACACTGCAGTCCTTAGTGCTAAGATCACCACCAAGAGCATGCATGCAGAGGTTCTCAGATTATGTTGGTTTGCACTGAGCTATGTCAGAATTATATTCAAGTGTTTTGAAAAGGTCTGTGGGTAATATTGTTGAATCAGCAAGATTCATCTATAGTATTTTAATGCTTTGCATTTCAAGTGACGTGAAATTGGATTCAAAGATCATGATCAAAATTGGCCTCAGAAGTGCTTAGTTCAAGACAAAGCAAAATGTAATAAGACTTCCTTCTCAAGGCTATTTCTGATTTACTCCCTTGCTAAGGAAATAAGAAATTGACTGAGGGGGAGAGGCAAAGCATTCTGAAAGTATTAAACAGGAATTTGGTACCATTAAACTTCACCTGGTTATTGCTTAGATTTGTCTTCGCAGTAAGATCCGGTTCAAACCAGTCATAATGCAGATGCAGTCCCAAAATTTTCAGTCCACTTTTAAGCAACATTAAACGCAGTGACAGCTGTAGAATTCCACTGTGTGCCAAGAAAGCTTGCTAGAACATGCATAGTTTTCATCACTTGAGACAAAAAATAAACAAGGAGCAAGCACCTAGACTCTCCTTGGGACTTTGGGTGAGTGAATTTGAACATCCTTATTACATTTACTGACTTTATGGAGAACTTCACTGTTCTCTGGGCAGACAGGGTTACCTTTTGTAAGGTACAGTGATGAAACAGCTGCTGGTGGATCAGGAACTTCCAGGCCCACCCCTCAACCATACCTGAAGAAAGCAGCTAAGAATGAGATTTGTCTTTCTTTGGTCTTTTGTACACAGACACAAGATTTTTTTCTGAGCTTTGTGATTACACTTGGTTCTGTCTGCAAAGCTCTATGATAGAAGGATTTACCACAAACTTCTTTACAGGTCACTTAAGACCCTCTAAAGTACATGGCATGTGGGGAGCTTGTTGCTTAAGTTTCATGTGACTCATGCAAATAAAACTGAATAATAATAATAATAATAATAACTCTTGAACTCAATAAACCTGGAGGACTTTTAGATACAGTTAAAATGGTGCACGAGCCAGAAGTATTATTAAAACTGATTCATCTCAGGACTGTTTTAGCCTGAGAAGCTTGCAGCTGGTTTATCTCAAGGTTACTGTGACTGCAACATCCTGATGAAACCAATTTAAGCCTCCCTTATTCATTTTTCTACTGCGTTATAGCTGTCATCAGTGTACAGACCCAGAGCTAACCTCAAGGATATCTTTTAAAAATAAAGGTAAACTTGAGTTTATAGGTTTTGGTTAAACAGATAAAAATCCCTGTAAAATATCAGGGGCTATCTAGATCTTCAGCTCTAGACAGAGGATTGCTATAGAAACAAGTGTCAATTTTTCTTTTTGAAAGAAACTAGTGAATTAAAGCAGTGAGCTAAATAATTTAGAAGATGAGTATGAATGGCTCCTTAACTCTCAAGCAGCAAGTTTGCTCTATTTATAGCATAGTTTCCATTTTTCCTCCTATCTGTATGCATTTAATAATTTACTTCTTCACTAATAAAGTATTCAGTGAGGTCAGTATGCCCTGTTCTGTACCAGCCCATCATAAATGTAAGTTTGGGAGACTTGCTTCTGAGACCAAATGAAGAGGGTACGAAGATGATCAGAGGGCAGAGGCAATGGTGCTGACATGACAGCATGTATGCCCTCTTCTGTAAACAGAATTGGCAAATGTAGTGTGATGGCACCACTGCACCAATGACAGCTTCATTCCAGAGTCTGAGATGATACCACGTAATTATCCTTCTGCCTAGAAATAAAAAGGCAAGTTGAATGTTGATCCAGTTAAATGGTTCCAGGAAGGGAATACCTCACTGGAAGAAAGGGCAGAGGATCCCATTTGAATGAGGCAATGCATTACTGGGTGAATGACCTCATAGTTGAAAATAGGACATGGGCAAAATCATCTTTGAAAGCGGCACATAAAGATGATCTGTTACAGCCAGGTAACAGACAAGTGAGAAGGCAGAAGCAAGGTCACAAAGGCAATGAAAGTTCTGGAGAGCAGCAGGTCTCCAAAACCTGTTCATTTCAGTAGTAGCTGATTAAAAAAAAACAAAACAAAACAAAACAAAAAACAAAAACAACAACAACAAAAAAAACCCACAACCCCACATCACCACCAAAAACAATCAAAACCAACCAACCAAAAAACAACAAAAAAACCAAACAAAAAAACCCTGAAACGCCCCTCAAAAAACTAAAAAAAGCCAAAAATAAACAAAAAGCAAGCAGATATACAAAAAATGAGAACTCTGAAAAAAAAAAGTCTAAAAGGGGCAACTAAAGAGTAAATGTTTGCAGTTAACATGAAGGCTATTTATAAGCAGTATTTCAAAGGCTCAGAAGGATGGCAGGACTTCTACCACACAAACTTCAGATATATCACCCTGAGCCCAAAGCAATCAATTACCATGATTTAATATCAGGTTAATGGAAGGTATTTGAAGCAAGAAGACAGGCATTCAAATATCTGAGGTTACACTGAGAAGAGGAAAATGGAAAATAATATAAAAACAGGCAGGTTAACTATAAATTCATATGAAGGCAGGTTGGAAAAGTGTTTGAGGAACAACTTGCAAAAGACATGAAATGTCGTATAGATTCTTTTTCAAACAGATGAAGAATAAAAAGCCAGATAGAAATTTAGCAGGGCAATTGATAGCCAAGCATAAAAGAGAGTATTCAGAGAATGTGAAGTCAGAGCAGAAAAAAAAAATTTGTATTTGTGCTTTCTTTGGAGACTTTGGGTACACTTCTCCATCAGACTTTTCCTTCCTAGGGGATGAATCTGAGGCTGTGTCACAAACTAAATTGTTGGTGGAAGTGGAACTATCAACAAAGTTAATAGTAGCAAATCACTGTACCCAGATGTATTTCAGAGCAGAGTTGTAAGGATCTCAAGCCTGGAATAACTGAACTTTTAACTGTTATGTCTAACGTTTTGTTTTTAACCACCTCAATAACTGCTGAAAGGAATTTCTTAAATTTATCTGAAATAAGAATTCAAAATCATTGAAAACACTATCTAAAGCCAGTGATAGAGAATGTAATCACTGAGCTGGAAAAGAGGTTAACAGTGAAGTGGCAAAATTTGCTGATGCTACTGTATTGTTCAAGGTAGTCAAAATGAAAGTGACTGTGAAGATTTATTGACTTCTATGATGTTAAGGCAGTAATAGAACAATGAATGAAACTGAATGCATAAATGTAAAGTAATGCCTGTGGGAGAAACAATCCTATCTACATGTTAGATTCAGAAATAGTTTTTCACTCAGGAGAGAGATTTTGAAAGGTATCCTCACTAATGAAGTATTAAGATGCTAAAATGCTGACAAAAAGAGTATGGCATGAATCCACAGTGGACCCAGAATTGAACTTCCAGTGCCATCATCTCAAAAAGCTTACAGTAAAACCAGAAAATAAAGACAAGAAGGACTCTTGAAGCCAGACAATGTCTTCCATGAGCCCAGAAAGTAATGGAGAAATGCTGTGACAGATTTCTGCAAGCAGATATGCAAAGAAAAATGAATAGGATTAGGAATGGTTATCCATTTTCTCATATAAGAACTATGGATATCAAATACATCTAGCAGGTGACAGATTAGAAACAAACAGAAAAGAGGCACTTCACATAATGCATCTCAAGTCCTTAATATTCCTGAGCTGAGTATGCACCATTGAAGCATCATTAGATACCCTCCATAATGTTATATTTGGAGCCTTCCAAATATAAGAATAGGGTCTCATAAGGCTTGGAGTCTTAGGGGTAGGTTGCTGTTTTCACGTCCTAAGAGAAGGTTATTCTCATTCCATAACACAGATTAATTTCATTCCTCCCCTTTCCATTTTCTGAGTTTATTTGCTAAAGGCTCTTATCATGTCAGCAAAATATACAAGGACCTGGAATTCAACCCCTGTAGCAAGAGCTTCCCAAGAAAACTGGGGATAAGTAGATAAGTTTAGTTTCTGTTGAACTTCAAGCAGAAGTCCTTTTGGTAAACACATATCTCCATAGAGAAAACATCCCTTTTAAGGGAGAACAGTATTAGATTACTGGGTATGTGACACCATTTTTCCACATTCCAGTTTAGCATTCACACAAGCTCTTCCTCCCAGATGTGACATTTCTCCTGACACTTACTGCATGTCATGCACTGGCCTGAAGGCAGTAGGTGAAAGTGACATGGCATTTAAAGAAAATGTTCCTGCTAGTGTTGTCATGATCTGCAATCATGGAAATCACTACCGTTTATTTACAGTGGCTTGGATAAAGACCTGTACCCAGCCCAAGGGCCATAAAGCAGTGACCTAAAGTCTTAAATAGAATCTGACTTGAAATAAAATAAAACAAAGGAAATATGTCACAGTGATAATATTTGAAAGATCTGCTGAGTGGCAAAATAAACACTGCCTCTATTTATTTGGCTATCGTATCATGGAGAACATAAAACAATTTGTCATGCTGGAATGGTGATACTCATGAGCATCTTTGGGATCACTTAACTTACATACATGAAAACTTAGTGGAAAAACACAAGATCAAAACCATCCCTTCTTTAACTTAATGATACAGTCAACACTAAGTAAATAATAATTTCCCTTTCCTTTCTCCAGAGGTCATCAATCTTATTAACTGAGAAATTCCAGCTATTCTCAATTTTAATTTAATATCAGAAATATGATCTTGTGATGTGCTCCAAGTAAGCCTTTTTTAGTTATTTGCATATTTTTAAAAGGAGTTTACAAATAATATGATAAGATTCTCAGAGATTCAGTGCAGTGCTTAACAGCAATGGAAAAAATAAATCTACAATATGTAAGTAGAAGCACTGCATACAATCTGGCAGAAATAATTTTAGAATTATTTGAAGTGGACAGAAGTATGCAAACATGAACAATATGCAAAAAGATGAATATTCAGGGACTAGTATGAGGAGAAAAAGCCACTGGAATAGTGTCTGAATACATTTTATGGGGCTACAGAGAAAGTAACAGAGCAAATGGCCTGGTTCTCAGGGAGCTGCATGAGGATTTCCATTTTATATACATAAACAAAAGTAAGAAAAGGATCCAGATATAAAGGATAATCTACTTAACAGTGAAATTCTCAACTCCTGAGCCATCAACTCTTTCCATAAATTCAGTGGCCTTTTGCTGAAGTCCTTACATATCCAGAGCAGGGTAAAGAAAAAAGGAATGGCCAGAAGAAACATTCTGAAAGGTAGCTCAGTTAAATTTGGAAGATTTAAAGAAATGGAGAAAGAATAGGAATGAGCCCAGGGCAATGACACTGCTGAATGTCTTGTCTTTTTTTACACAGGCTTCTCATTAGAAACAAACCTCTGGTCTGAAACAGTAGGATTCAGCAGGATAAATGTACTGTAAGAAACACATTTTCATCCAGCAGTTCAAAAGCCTCATTAAAAATGGTAAAGCTTAATCTGTCCGCTGTGGACTGTAGCAGCAGACAGCACGGGTGGGGCCTCAGTGCAAGTCTTGGCTGCCTGTTTTTTTAGGGAGCTTGAATAAAGATATTTATTCTTGGAAGAAAATAGGTCAATTATTTTCTATGGCAACTGGAAAATAAACACACAAACTGCCAGCAAAACATTTATTCCCTGGTTTGGTTTGGTTTTTCGGGTTTTTTTTTAAAAGACCAAGTAAAAGGTTACTTTGTAATATTCATTGCTAAACTATTTATTCAACTAAATTCCATGTTGGTTTTTTACAGCTTTGCAGAGCAGTTCAGATTGCTGGAAGCTAATGGGATGAGCCCCAAGAACTGTGGTGGAATCTGAGCTTCAGCCTGAGGCCAAGCCTAAACCAGAGCCAGGCCACTGCTGAAAGTAAGTGGGGCAAAATTTCACCTGGATGCTCATGCAGTAGGAAATGTGAATCATGAGCACTGTCTCACTTCTAGCAGGATTTATGTGTGCATCATTTGTATACAAATTAAATTTACATCTCAAAAGCTGTCAGCACCACTGGGTTGTTGAGGTCAGTGGGAAGGTACTTATTTACTCACTTCCCTTGTGTCTGCAGAAGACAGCACTACTTGCTTTCAGCAGAGCAGCCAGCCTGCAGTTCATTCACTTCCCTTAGGCTTGAGCCATCTTGGTCACTGTAGATAGGTTATTCCTTCCAAAAGTCAGAGGATTTTCTTAGAGGCTGGAAAGAAGCCCCCTAGCTCCTTTCAAAAGCAAGCTGACTCCCTCAGCATCTTTTCTCCCTTTAGCAAGCCTTAGCCCCTCTCAGACTATTTTGGACTTTCAGCTGTGCATCTCCCTGTCAGCCTCTCTTCCTCTCCATTGTTTGTGGGTGATGTGCCCTGCACTGATTTGTGAGAAAAGACAGGTGATATATACCACTGATCTGTACTTGTCAGCTGAGTTTCAGACCTTGTTTCTTATATAAACTTGAAGTAACCTAAATTATCTGAGTTGCATGATTCATTTCAAACTTAGAGCCAACTGATGAAGCTTTACATGAGTACAGCTAACAGGGGAAGGCAGCCTATCTTCTTCTTGGGAGAACTCTGAGTTTTCTGAATTATTTTGAGACAAAAGGGTTGAAATGGTAGACTGCAATTGAAGTTTGCTTTCGTGAAATAATAGTATCTTTAAATACCATGAAAAAGAGGCAGCAGTAGTGAGATAGCAGGCACAGCACTGAAACATAAAATTAAGAAAATTCTTAAAAATATCTTCCCATTCCCCATGAAAAGAGAAGAAAAGTTGCTACTGCTACTAGCAGCAGGTTTTCATCTAAGCAGCTGTTAAATCAGGATCTCTTTAGATCTGCCAGTTGGGAAGAAAAATTAGTAATGGATTCAATCACACATCTTCCATGCAACTTGATTTACAGGAATGTCAAACTCCACAGAAAAAAATTAAACAATCTATGACAGCTTCCTCACTTACCCCTTCAAGACTCTTTCTGCCAGAACCTTAACCCAAGAATTACCTCTCCAGGTTTCCCACAAGCCTTCACAGCAGCTCTGTTCAGACTGTTGAGGCTGCTTTTTCTCTCTTCCAGTGTGTGGTCTTGCTCCTGTATCCCGGAGCCATGTCACACACGCAGGCATGCACATACACACACTCACATGCACTCACACATACTTTTCCTAGAACCTCATGCAGTCAAAGTATCTCTGCTCAGAGCATTCAAATTCCTGAGCAGCTTTGTCTTGCCTTTATTTAGTGCTGAGTATCTGAAAATGCAAGAGTCCCACGGCCAGAAAAAGAGTAAGAAAATTCCAGCCTTGATCTGGAGACCAATAATAGGTGTCCTCAGCCCTTAGAGTGGGCAGATATGGATTCTAGTGCCAGTTCTCTATCATCCTACAAAAGTGCACTGCTCATTGCACCCTTTCTAGTGTGCAGAAAAAGATGTCTCTTTTCCATCAGAGTGCTTTGAACAGGGAGGCAGAATCAGCACCTCTCCTTTTTCGCTCCAAGTGACGGGGCATTATTTGTTCCCAAGTTCCCGTCATGGCCCAGCAGCTCAGCCCTCTCCTTAGAAGCTGAACATGGAGTGTAGCAGACATCCTTTGAGCATATTTTTTAGAGAAGGTCTGTGAAGGGTCACAGATAAAGAGGCATGAAGAGCCAGGTAACACCTATACTCCAAGATTAGATTATTTCTGAACATGAATGGTATCCACATTTAGGCATCTAACTAACTTCTGATCTCTAAGTACTTTTAAGATTAAATATTTTGAGGCAGTAGTCTTCTAGTCCTCCTTCTCAAAATTCCTGCCTTTATACAGCCTAGCTAAATTTTAGAAAGTTTGTACAGTGCCTTTTGTTCTGATATTCCTTTTCAGTCAAAATAGAGCTGTTTACCTCAGATACTAATCCTCATTTCCTTGCTTTACAAATATATTGGCATTGGTCCCAGAAACTGTGAACCACTGGGGAATAACTCTAATAGTTATTCTCTTGGATAATTTTAATAAGCAAAGATGCTAAAGAGTACTTAGGTTTGAAGAGCAAGACCGTTTTCACTGTTTCTCTCCACTGTAAATAGTGCATTAACAGTACAATGCACCTTTGTTAAAACAAACAAGGCATGAAGTTTTTCTCAAACATCTCCTTTACTGACAGGTTCTTGGGAAAAGGAATATTGTTACAAACATGAGTTCTTGTCTTCCCCTTTCTCATTTCTATCATCAAAGTTTCCATATACCCCTGTTTCTTATTTTCCACTAGTGGAACTCACCAGAACCGATGCTGTTTCCAGAAACAACGCTACACACAGATTTGTTTAAATTAGAGTTGACTGGAGAGACAGAAAAAAATGACAACCTAATTAAGTCTTGCAGCTTCTAGTGGCCTATATCCCATTTAAGCTATGTCTGCCTTACACTGAGGAGGCATAAATTTTTTGGGCAAGAGAGCAAGTAGGGAGGGATTTTTGTCTTCTTGTTAGTTTTCATTCTTTGTTCTCCTACCACAGCTCTACCCCATTTCGTGCTCCCAGGACCCCCTTTTGGTGGTACCTCTGAGGAGTCTGAAAGAAGATGGGGAAAAATGTTCTCAGAATATGGCAGAAATGGCTGTTAGGAAATAATGGAAGAAAAGAGGAGAGGAAGCTAACCTTGTGATTATAGCTGGGTAGCACAGTCGTGCAGCACCAGAGATAATCCAGTGTCCCATGTCCAGACTGTTCAGAGTAGATTGCTTGCTGGTGGTGGAAGGGAGAGCCCTGTCCTCTTCCTCATTCACCATGTCTTCCTGAGGTGCCATCTTAGACGTGTAAAATTGCCTTCAAATACAGATAAAATTATACTTGAGAAACAATATTTCATATCAGCAAACCAACAATCTGTCTGGGGTTTCCACATGTGAAGTATGTATTTGAATATGGAAAAAGACCCTGCAACTTCCTGACTACTGGAGAGTTAATTAGTTACTCATCCTGACTGAAATTCTCCCTGCAGGCTCGTGTGAACAGTTTTAATCATCTACATGTAATGCCTTACAACATACAAATTTTTATTCCCAGATACAAAGGAGAACAATGGATGTGGCTTCTTACTCACTTTAGTGAGTAATAACCACAGAGTGGTAATAAAAGGCATTTGGGGAAGACAATGCAAGTGACCACTAAGGCTATTTTTGGTCAGCATATCTGCAGTATTGAATAAGTAACTCCATTTGGTTTGGTTTGCTGGCCAGCCACAGTGCTAAATGTTAGTGTGTTCCCAGCAGCTCCTTAATACCTTCTAAAGCAAAACTGGGATGTGGGATTGGGCATCGTTGTGCCAAGTGAAAACCCAGTGCCAAAAGCTCTGTGCTGTGTGTGCCATTAGTCTGCTTAGGAAGGAATCTGCTCTCATTTCCAAACAACCTTTCAAAAAGAGGCACTAACACTGGTGGGGGCTTTGAGCAAGATGCTAACTAATGTTTGGAAGTGGAGGAAGAGGAGAGACAGAGGAAAGGCAGAGCAGAAATTTTGGTGTTGCTCAGTTGTCTATTACCCACCAGAAAAGACTTCCTGAGAACAATGTTACAGGGTTATGTTTTACTTGGCTGAACTGAGCACTCCATTAGGTCTCTATTTATTTGGATTCTCTAATATTTTGATGAGATGCTAGAAGCCTCAGGAAATGAAAATGAGCAATATTTTTAGAACAAGCAACATCTTTTTTGTGAGCCCTTCTACCTTCTTCTCCTGAGATAAAGAACAGGATGTACGGCTGCCCAAGAGGGCTGTTTTCTACCTATGAGGGCCTGTCTTGGAGAAAGCAAAGACATGAGAGTCAACCATTTAAAGGGAATAAGATGAAGTTCAAATGACTCTTTAAATACTGTAGGGAAGAAAGCAAATTTGCTGTTAAATGTGTCCACACTTATTTGCAGGCTCATGTAGCTTAAATCTAAATGACAAACTTTGTTTGGAAGCTTTTTGCCAGCTAGTGCAGACAGGGTATATTTTACAAAGAAGCAAAAAATTCCACATGCAGAAGGAAATGAACGGTAAGAGATAAAATTGGAATATTTGAGAAAACAGTAAAATTAAGTAAAAGAAAAACACTTTAACTCTGTTAATGGGATACTTTTTCTTTTAGGGAACTGGAGAATTAATCCATTTACAGATAACATGGTATTTTCCAAAATACATTCTGCCACGTGTGAGAGCACTGATTTGGTGAGAAGAAGATTAATGTCTTACCAATGCCATGTTTATATTGAACATTTATAGCTTTATGTGACTAACAGAATGATTTATCAGTGGCTCTGAAATGCTGTTAACATGTCATCCAGACCTTTGTACAGACTTGTACAGTGCAAGTCCAGAGGCTTGAAAGCAGTGCTGTGGAAAGGGACCTGGGGGATGCTGGTCAAGGGCAAGTTGAAC
>VZSR01001479.1:22800018-22836963 GCA_013398615.1 Brachypodius melanocephalos | reverse complement strand
ATTCTGTGAATTCTGTGACTCTGTGGTATTTAAATAATCATTAAGAATTATTCATACAACATACATGGGTTTGTTTTGATATGTCAGTCAGTGTTGCGATCATTCCTACAGTTTTATTCTGCCTGCACACATGTAAGAATAAGAGGAAAATAATTATAGAATCATTATGAGCATATGCAATCTAACAGTGAAAGGTAGACAAACCTTCAGCTCTTGTAATTTCTAGTTTCATTTCCACATTGCTGGAACAGTTATCAGGCTAAAGATACTAAACAGAACTGTAAAAAATATATGAAAATTATATAAAAGAACATTTAGGTTTTATTGTGATGGCCTTAGACAAAAGGAATAACAATGTTGCCTATAAATCCCTAATTCCATCCCTTCATATCCATATAGTAGCAATAATTAGAAGCTCACCTATGATTTTATTCTGCAGGACTTCTATTTCATTCAGCATGGTGTATCATTACATTTGTCAGTGACTTCTCTAAAAAACTCATTAGATCCTTGCTGGCCTTGCAAGACCTTAACCTGTTGAAAAGAAGCTCATTTTTCCTGATTTTTCACAGCAGCAGTCTGCAAAACCCTTTGTGAGCTGGACTTCTGAAGCCCAGGGTGGGGTCAAAATCTTTGTTGGAGCCTTCAATTTACATCTAATTAAGCCTATGAATAAGCAAACTTTGCTTTTTGCCTGCCATAAATGCCATACTCTTAGACTTTCAATTGTCACGTATTCATTGTTAAAACTAGTGATGAGTAATGAACATCGCCTTCAATAAAACAAACTCCCTGGTATCCACTGGTAGAATGGATAGAGCAGTTTTCAGCAGTGATTATAGCTTCTGTGCTCTGAGACATCGTCAACACTAATCTTTTCCCAGGGTTGGGGCCTCCTTTCTGCTGCTTCTTTATTTCTTTGATTATACAGCACCAATGCTAGATTTATTTATATTAGGATTTTATAGTCATGTATATCATAAAGTAAATTTGTCGCTTGTTTATATGCAAATTTAGAGACAATGTTCATATTATACTTCTTCTATTTTCCTCCTGGTTGGAAATCAAATTGTAAGGATTCAGCACTAATGAATTTAATACAATTATCAGTGCTTTCCATTCTTAATTTTTTAAGTAGTCCTGCAATAGGTCTTGTTCCCTGAGATTCTCAAATGCTACAATAAGGATACTTGAAGACTGCAGGTGTTTTCATACTGAAAAAATGTGGTGAATATTTCAAGCATTCCAGTCTTGAGGGTTAAAATTTTAAAATGCAGAGTTAAATGCTGATAGCAATAAACATTTAAAGAGAACCATAAATCCATTAATACTCTTTGATTGTAATTTTATTTGAAAGCCAGTCTCAGTTTTGGGGGATCTGCCTCCATTTGTAAGAATGTTTTGATAAATTTTATTGTGAAATACAAAGAGCAGCAAAACAGAACAGCAAAATTCATTGAAAGACAGCAGCAAAAAGAACTTGAAAATGTTACTGCAAGTTGAGAAAACACTTCATCCTAGAAGAACAGGAAAAAAACCCTTTTATCACATTAGTTAAGAGGCAAGATCAGCATTGCTGTAACACCTGGTGTGGGCTCACACTGGTTTCAATGCCAAATGAGCTCTTCTGTGCAACTATATGGGACAGGAGCTAAAGTCTGGTAGGCAGCAGATTTGAAAATGGCAAGCAGATTTTTGCTCATTGCTGTTGAATTTATCATATTTTCATTCTATTCAACACCACCAAACAAAATGATAAGTGATAGCTACTTACATCCTAAATTCAACTTACAGTCATAAACGTGTAGACGGTTTAAATAGAGTCACCTTGGCAGATAGTAGACAGCCATAGATTCCTTACTAAATTACCTAATTTTTTCCTGCTCCCAAATTTGCCATCCAGCCAAGAACTAATTTTGCAGCTTACTGCAGTCAGACAAGCGCATGAGGACAGCCTCATGTTCTTTAATCTTGTCACTTACTTTAATAGGTGACACTAAAATCCTGTGAATATTTTCTAAGCCCTGAGAGCTGGAATAGGCTTAAGACAGCAGCTTTCTAACTGTGTCAGCAGATGAAATACAATGAAAAATTGAGAGAAGGATTCTCTTGTTTGTACAGTCACCTAGCCAAAACTGACTTTTGTATAATCTTTAAGGATTGTTAGGGACTGCACCCATACACCACTGTGCAACTGAAGGGGTTAAGTCAAGGCCCTCTTGCCAGAAGCTCCCTGTATGTCAGTAGCAAGAGGCTCCATAAACAGTTTTGACAACCCAAAATCCAAAGAAAAAAAGGTGGTGTGGAGGGATCTAATATGGCATGATCATGATAGAAGAAGCAAATTTACAGAGATACTGTTCAAAGCTTAGTAGAAACAAACATCTGTCTGCCTCAATTGCAAATAAATTACATTGGACTGACATACTGTAACACATATGTGTAATTATCATGTTGCCTAAAAAAACTGACAGAAAATGTCAAGAAACATGAACATTTTTGATGGCAAAAAATTTTAAACAATAAACATGTACGAAATCACCTCTTCAAAATCTTATTATTATTGACATTCTGTGTACCCTTCAGCTGTGATGGTATTCATACACAGACAGTGGTGAGCCTGGCAGCTGTTTTACCACCATTTTTAAAGTGGCATTTTCAGGCAAGAACATGCATAACAACCTAGTGCTGTTTAGGTTTTGCATGTGATTGAATCAGAACCAAATAGCTCTTAGCCAGTGTATTTCTTCCATAAGATCCTTTCCCTGTAGTACTCAGTGAATGCCCTCTGATATGCATGTAGTGATGTCTCTCAGAGACATGGCCCAGGCAGAGCACTGCTGGGGAGGGATGGACCTCTCCTCTCTGCAATTTCTCTTCTCTGCAGCCTCACAGGCAGAACTTTTCAAAGGCTGTTGCCAGAGCAACTGAAACCTCTCACAAAATAGCATTTCTGATGTGAGACAGCTGTGGCCCTGGAAAATAGAAAAGCAGCTATTTTTAAATGGCTAGTGTTGAAGTAACTGGTTATGAAAATGCCATACTATGATAAACAGTAGTAGGAAATTACAGTTTCAAGGGTGATGGGATCATCTCCTGTAATGCTGCTTTCCTGATAAATAGAAAAATAATCTACCAAGCAGTGTTTATGAGGAGGCTCTTAGGATAAATTCAGCCCTTTTCTCCATGGATGAAAAAAAGCTCTTGATATGGTAAGCCTAATATCTCAACTATGAGACAAGTTCAAAGGACTGGCTGAAAAGCATCATGATATCTTCATCAGTTCGCCATGCATCTATCCAGGAAGCAATAAGGGGCAAGAAACCAAGCTGTGCAGAACCTAAAGAACAGCAATAGAAAAGATGCTTTTGGGTCTTGAAGTTGAAGACTATGAGTGTGCCTTACTGCTTTTCTATGGATGCTAAATATAACACTTCCAAGCAGCTTACTTTTCCTGTTTGACTTAGCATCCAGAGCAGATCTGCAGTGAGGAAGCCATTCCTTTTCAGTCTTTAGCCAGAGAAGATGCATTTAGGCTTATCAAGTTTTTTTTTAAGAGACTGAGGACTATCTGAAAAATAATAAAAAATATCTTTCACCTAATCATTGATTTTGTCTTCTTTTTTTAATTAAAAATATTTTATTTTATTTTATTTTATTTTATTTTATTTTATTTTGGATCAATTTCAAGCTGAATTTGGTGAAGGTGTTGATTAAGAAAAGGTAAGAACATATATAAGCTGAATTATAGTATATACAACAAGTAGCATTGAGTTATTTAACCAAGCTATTTTCCATCCTCACATTGCACAGCTTCCCCATATTTCTTATGCTGCAAGGCACACAAAGGTATAAAGGCAGCTACTCACACTGGATAGAAAAATGGGCTGGTATTGGAAAGTGGCTGAGATTGAAGAGAATGTCTAGGACAGCAAATGTAATTTCTCATGTTTCTTGGATTTGGAAGCAGTGACAAAGAAAAGCCGGGTTGCTTACAAACATCATTGACACCCAGAGCTTCCTTCAGCTCTGATATAGAAGAAAATGAAGGAAAGAGTGGTAGGATTAAAAAGTGAACTTTGACTTTTGCATTTATTGTTCTCATTGGGGATATCAAACTGCAAGGTGCTGAGCTTGTTGTCCATTATTAGACCAGTCCTGTTGATTTCTGTGACCCTATTAATTTACTATTTGCTATTTATTTTAAGTTTTTTCTGGATTAAGATTTTTCTGGATTCAGCTGACGGTGTTTGATATTTGCAGAAACAATTGCAGAGCTCTCTCAGTGGTGTGTTTTTCTTCAGAAGACATAACGGACACGATACTTGCTTCGGATATGTTCAGCTCTGGTTATATTTCAAAGTCTCCTGATACCAGATGTCATGACACATACGTCATCTGAAAAAAAGTATAATTCTTCATAGGAATATTGGTAGGATTTTTGAGGAGTTTAGGATTCTATTTTACTATCATTTGTCAAACTAATTGAAAAGTAGCTTCCTATTTCTCTTCTTAACATTTAAATGTCATCAGTACTCAGAGGCATAAGTAGAAGTATGGAGAGATGGATTTTAGTCTCACAGCTGTGTTAATCAGGAGCCAGTTCATCAAAGTTGACAATATCAAACCCAAAATGAATAAGCATCATTAACGCAAAGAAATCAGCACAGCAGTCTTGAAAATTGTTAGTAAGAGCTTCTGGGAACTTTATTTTGATCAGATTTGTTCATCCATACCATGTTACATGGTCTCAACTTTATGTTGTGGTTTCCTGCTTTGTCTCCTTTTTCTGAGTGGAAAATGTTTGTTTCCTTTCAAATACAAGATTATCAATTCTTGCATTGCCTGCGTGGGATGTGCCTTTCCAATATTCCACTTCAAAGATCAGGAAAAGAAATGTGATATTTTACATAAAATGTAGTTCACTACAAGGCACTGAAAGAGAGTCTCTAAAGTGGGAATTTCTTTATGGGATTCTGAGCCATTTCCATTTGAATCAACTTAATCTTACATTGTTTATACATCTTTTAAAAAAATCACTGTTAGCAATGTTTGGATACAAATGTAAGTACTGGACAGAGTGCATTTCAAAACATCTGGAATGTAGCTATGAATACTTTTTTAAATGATATCTCAGCTGTCCAGCTTCAAAGTGCCTCAGCACCAGAGCACTTAACTTAGAGCATTTGTGTTTACTAAACTTGTAATTTCTGGACATTTATTTGAAAAATCCCTGTGTCATTTATGTTGTTTCTATACTGATCCCTTTTAAAGACTGAAACTTTGATCACTTTATTGCTTGTTTAAATGATACTATTAAAACCATCAAATGGCTATTAATAAAGTAAAGGGGTCATTGTGTCCATCTTCATTTTCTCATCTTCATTCGTTGTTGGTGATGAATTAAGGTCTATCCAGTTGATCAGCTTGCATAAATTGAAAAAATAATATAATTTCAGAACCAACACCTTTTATCCAGAGGTTGTTTTGTTTTGGGATTTTGTTTGGGGTTTTTTGTTTGTTTGTTTGTTTGTTTTTCTTTTATCTTCATAACTACCTCAGCCAAAAAGCAATGGCATAATAATGTGTATGCACCTTCTACATTATTTAAAAACATGTCAGCCCTTTGACTTCATTCTTTCTATGGATCCAATGCAGCTATTTACTCACATGGTATTTCCTTGCCTCAGACACGATGATTCAGACTTCCACATGTGCAAAGGCCAGAAATGAGAATGTTCCAGTGGCATTTCATAAGTCTTCATTATCAAAGGGGAGATATGCATATCTACTTAGCCAGTTCTGAGAACAAATGCCCAGACAAGAAGCAAGAATTTACTGAGTCTGAATGGAAACCTTCTGTGTCTACCAAATATCTTGAGATAAACTTCTGAAGTACCTTTGAAATGTCAGGAAATAAGGTGGGAATTTGACTACTGACTTCAGGGCAAACATGGATTTGCTTGTGTATTAATAAGCTGAGCCAGTGTGCTATCTGATGGATGTCAGGAGATCAAGGTCCTCCACAAAAGGACCTTTGAACCATTTCCTCTGTCTTCAAGAGCTCCTTCAGACAACCTGGCTGGGTGAAGAGGGGAGAAAATGCAGGCTCGTTTCATTTCCCACATTCTTCTGATAGCAGACTGAAATAAAGGATCTTCTTTCTGAGGCCCTTAGTTATTGAAACCCTTTGCACCCTGCTCACTGCTCTCTCATGACTCTCCTGCTTTTGCCCCAAAATTTCCTTTCCACTTTGAAATCACTTTGGAAATTGGAATCTGAACATGTCCCAGAGTTGTTACTTTCCCAGTGGGTCATGAAGTCCTGTTTGCAGTTATTGTGTGTTTTGTTTTAAATAGAATACATGCAAGCATTGTAATATTTTCTGTCTTTGAAACACAAGAGATTTTTTTTTTCTTTTTGGGAGATCTTTGTGATAAAGATCTTGGTTTCTTGGACAGGAATATTCACTTGGCATTAAGCAACAGCAAAAGGCTTTGCTTTCACTCAGGCTACTTTAGAATATTTTAAAGGCTACAGGAAATATTCTTTCTATGATTTACAGTCTATCTTAATTGTGCTACAGTATTTCCAAAACAATATCGAAGGATGTTCTTTTGTGGGTAGCTAGCAACAAAAATATCTTGCTTAATTTTTGAGCTGTGTATACTTTCTTGGCAAAGATTAATTTGAGAGATGGAGAAAAGATAGGGTTTTTTGCTCCAAGGAAGGGTTTTACTCTAGCAGATTGAATTTTGTTACTAGTACAAACTTTTTATAGTTTGGGCTCACTAATAAGAAACAAAACTTGGAGAAGTGACATTTGTTTGGCTATTTCCCAGACTATTGGTTTGACAGTTTTTTTAAAGTCTTGGTCATGCAAGGCATCCTAGTGTTTGTCCTATATTTTATTTTTGGAAAGGAAGCCCATCTCGGGGTATATAAAACTCAGCATGGAAAAGGAGAGTAATGAAGAAGAAAGACTTTTGTTGACCCTAGTTTCTCTTGACTTGTGTGCTGGTTTTTCCTCCTTTTTCATCAACTACGGCAGCTCTGGGTATGGTCATAGAAACAAGACTCTTTCTAAAAGCCTGATGAAAGGATAAAAATAATCTAAACCAGGGCCTCCATCAGACCCATTCTTAACTTATGTGCAGAACCCTGGCAAGGAGGAGCAGTGGTGTGCCAGGGGAAGGGAGATTTCTATACAATATGTATTACAAGAGTTTGGAGCATCTGAAGTTAACTGGCATTTGCATGCTTCAGGAGGCTGGGAATTCTTCACTGAGCAGAAGTATTTTATGAAAATTCATTCTATTATTAGAGGAGCTTTGAGCAGGTTTTTGACACAAAATCATGGCAACTGCAGATTTGTCCAAATGAATATTTTCTTTCCTCTTTACTGCAAACCCTGAATGTGGTAGTTGAGCTCAATTTAATTGATGTTAGAATTCCTACAATAGGAGTCATGCAATATCTCCTCTACTTATATTTTGTTTAACTTTCCTACTGCCATTTAAAATACAGTATTATTATAAAAATTTTTCTGAGATCTTTTGGAGGTTTATGTGTTGAGCTGAAGTGCAAATTTACTTACAGATAAAGACAACAAATAGCATACTGCAAATGTTCACAAGTTTACACTGTGATTTTTAATGGATAATTTTTGCATTAAAATTCCATTTTTTCCTTGTACTTGTGCGTCAGTTCCACTCAGCAAATTAAACTGAGGTGGAATTCCTATTATAATGACCTCTCTGATCCCTAGTGATGGTCAGTGCATGCTGCCCAGATGTGCACAGCTAACTTCCACCTACTGACAGTCACATTTGCCTCCACATGTATATGAATACTCCCTGTTGTCATCAGAATTACTTTTATTGCAAGAGAAGTTGGTTCATTTGCCACTACCATGCTTCTCATTCCCCAAAAAGTGAAAATAAGACTCTTTTCTCACCATTTTTTCATTAACAAGCTCTCACTCACACATATTTCTAGCTTTGGAAAGGACATTTGGCAGATCAGTGAGTCCTCTACATGCCCTTTTTGAAATATGCTCCACCTCGGTGTTTGCAGAGCACTTTCTACAAAAGCTGATACTGATTTACCCATGAATGCAGCTGGGACCACAGCAGCAAGGCTGGTACTTGCTTTCAATTCTCATATAATGTAGTTGTTTTCTTCCACAAAAGTTGTAAACATTTTAAGCACATCTACAGTGATCTCCTGTCAGTCTCTGAAATGCTCATGCTGATGTGCTATGTCCCTCACATGTGCACTGGAAGAATATAAGAAAATATGGAATATATAAAAAAAGAGTAGATATTTCTAAACCTATTGAACATGTAACATGCAGTAGTCCTGACTTAAAATGAACCCTGTGAAGGAGAATTGCTGGTATGTTTGTGTGCCTGTACAGTTGAGGCAGACTTTTTTCCCTCTTGTGCCCCTTTGGCTCTGATAAGAGCAGTCCATATGTAAAGCCCAGTTTGGCAGTTACAGTTGAAATGTGGACTTGTGCTGACAAACACACTTTAAAAGGTGTCAAATTGTTTACACTTATCTAACTGCAAATTTCTGTCTATAGAAGAGTTTAAATGTTTTCAGTCAAGGTCTGCTTTTCTAGCCTAGACGAGTTGGAAACATTGTCCTGTCCAAAACAAACTTATTTTTTTCTATATCTGACCTGCCTTTAAGAATTTCCAAACAAGCAACTATGTGTCCCATTTCTGGTTTCAATCAAGCCCAAACCCAACATTTTTATATTTCATAATGCTGCAACTGAAGATAGTAAATTTTCTTTGTCTATATTAAATTGAACACAGCATGCTAATCTTAAGTTGCAAGGATGCAAACCAGAACTGGAGTACCCAGAAATTGTTGATACCCGTGTAAATCAAAATTGGCAAGACCTGCAGCTTTTGGGTTTGCTCCAAAACTTTTAGTATTGCAAAACCAACTTCTTAGCTAGGAATCTTAAAGATGCTCAAAGAATTAAACATTTAGAGAAAGGAAAGGCTGTACAAATATTTACTTATGATTATTACTGTGGTACTTTCAGATACAGGCCTTCAAACACTTAATAGATGTACTTAACTTTAGTGGGAGTACCTCCACTGAGTCGGTAGAAATAATCATCAGCCTAAAGTCAGACACAGATGCGTTTGCAGGGCTGGAACTTTATATTTTTTTATGACTGGTATTAAATTCACCTCCCAACTGTAGCTTTAAAGTTCATTTCATAATGGGACTCCTGGGGAAACAAGCTTAGAATAATTTATGGTCCTGGAAAAATATTTTGAGTTCATAAATAATGTGATAGAGGATATTTTCAAACTTTTGAATAACTTTTCCATTAAGGCAGGTTTAAAGACTTGTTTAAAAGAAACATGAAGCTTGATTTAAACATCGGAATACATTGCCACAGGGAAGGGAGTATACATTTACATTTTTATGAATTAGGTTTTGCTGAATTATCTTATTTACTGCCATCCTATCTGCATTTGCAAGGGGCTTATTTCGCAAATCACAAGAAGACAAAGTACAATTCGTGCCTGAGGTGATCTCCTGTGAAAATGTGTGATATATTTCTTGAATCTGAAATTTGGGTGTGCTTGTATGATATACAAGTAAGAGAATTCAGTACACTTGGGTCCCAATTATCTTTGCTTTTTGTCCTTTCCACTGCTAGCAACACTGATACAAAATCTGTAGAAATCCATCAGGTCACAGTGCCACCTGCCCTGGTAGCAATGATGTGAGGAGAGCAGCACTGCACAGAACTCAGCTTCTCTGCTGAAACACAGCACTGCTCATAAAGTCAGAGTGAATGGGGAAGGGAGAGGGGCCATAATCCCCTCTCAGAGCTGTGTGCAAAAGCAGGATCAGATCTGGAGCTTGAAATGCAGTGCTGAAAGCTGAAGGAGGTGCCTGAGAAAGAGAAAAATGCAGGAAAGTGACAGCAAAGCCCTTTTATAGGACAGAGAATTATAGGCCAGCTGAGAGGGAGAACATAGCGGTGGGCTGTAGAAGTATTTGGGAAGACAACACGCAGTGCTAACACTAAATCATCTTTCTGGGTAAGGTTGGTTTTTTTTTTTGTCCTCAGATGATTTCTAATTTTAGGCCTCAAATTCAAAGTTTTAGGACTTTTCTATGAGGCCAAGTGGAATGTCCTTGTCTAGTTCCACACAGTACTAACAAACCTGAAAACTTACCTAAAAACCCAGGAAATATTTTTCCCCCATTTGAAGAAGTATTTGCGGAAAAGCCATAAAATGTGAGAAGACAGAAAATGAACAGGCTTTTACAAAGACAGAAATGCAAAATAAATTTAGGACCAAAGAAGATCTTCACCTTAGGTTTCATTGAATAATCCTGGGAATACAGCATGAAAATCACTCTCCACCATATCCTCTGAGACTGCCTGGTAAGGACCACTGGAATATGCAATCTAGTGAAAACAGCAGAGGTGTTTTAATGCAGCCAGTACTTTATGGTTGGGAGGTAAGGTTTTCTAATGCAAGAATCAGAACAAATAAAAGTACCAGCTGGTATAAACAGACTAAAATTCATGTGCTTGTCTAGAGAAGAGCTCCCTGAGCAATATAGAGAGGCGACCATAAAACTTTTCCTAAAGGACCTCTTTCAAGGCACAAGAAGCACTCTGAGGTCAGAAGGAATAAATTCAAAGAGGGTTAAATACCATGCAATGCTTAGAAAATTTCAAACAGTGCTGTCTAAATTCAACAAAATGCTTCTCCAGCTTCTGGGGTGTCACTAAAAGATGCAAAGACTGTTCAAAACTACCTTGCTTTCCAAGATGTCCAAATGCCCAAATACAGTTACTTTCTTATGCTGAGTATATTTCTTGGACACATATCTGAGAGACAAAGGAACTGAACTCTGTATAGACACAGATCTACTGAATATGTTCCTACCATCCTCCAAGCCACCTCATTGAAAAAGTTGCAAACTTCCTCATGAATCTGCTCCAAATGCAGTCACTTAGACAATCAAACCTCTATATGCTGCGTTCAGGATTTTTCTTCCTAGGAGAGGATGAGTAATGTCATGACCAGGATTTACAAAACTCGTGTCCAAATATTGTTTCTGTTTTAGCAAATATGGGGTTTATATCTTTTTTATCAGTAGTTTTATGACTCCCATAGCAGAGTTTGTAAGATTTATAGGCTTTCTAACTAACAGAGGTATATATAGAGATATCTATATTCACAAGTACTATTTTACTTTCCGGTGACCACAACATTTGCAAGAGATGAAGTTATGGACAGTAACTACCAAATAAATTAGAAGCTGCTTAAGGAATATTCTTGTCTTTACTAAAGCTTGAGATGCCAGAATACACAAGAATACTTCTTTCTTTTGCTTTTATTTGCTTCAAAATGTTTGAAAGGTTATTATGTTGAACACTACAGAAAAACAGTTTACAGGGAGAGGCAATTTTTTACATTAGGTCATCTGACCATTTTACATTACACCAAACAAAAAAAAGATAAGCTTTGGGATCAGATTGTCTTCTCCATGTCACTAAAAGGATTGTTTTGAGCCCTACACTTTGTTTTCCATGGCATTATAGCAGTTTTACAGAAGCAGAAGAAAACTGGTGCAGGTTTAAGGGGTGAAACTTACTTGATATGAGATACTGTAGACATTGCTTAGTGGCCTTATTTTTGGTGAAAGACAGGTTTTGATGATTCTGCTAATATTTTCATTATCTGTGACTGTGCAGAGCACTGATTTAGGTGCTTGATCCACCAAAGAACACAGAAAAAAAAAATTTAACAAAACCCATCATTTCAGGTCTGTGACAATATAAAGGGTACAAACCTTGTGACTCACAGACCAATGCAGGAATTAGAGCAAATGGAGATGTATTAATCCTTGAAAGAACAGATTAGTTTTGGGTGATCTTACCTTAAAAAAAGCCATGACTAGTAGGGAAACAATAGTCCAGATCAAGATACAATTTTATTTTAATATGCAGAGTGACGTCTGCATGTATGTGGCTTTTTAAAGATGCAGCAGAGAAGTAAGATAGAGGAGATTGGGAAAAGGAAGAGGAAGGAGGAAGAAAGCAAAGATGGAGATGAAGGAGTTCCATGTGTTATGACAATGCGATCACATACAAAGCCATCATGTTTTCTGATTAATGATTCAAAAATCCTAATTGTATGATAAAACGCTACAATATGATTCTAATTTGTTAGGAGATACAAATAACAGCGTAGACAGATCAACAGTAACACAACTAACTCATGGATGGAAAACAACTGTAAAAAGAACGTGTCTTACAAGCTGACACACTGAGAGAAAATAATCTAAAACATATGGAATGTGACAGGAGGAAATACTAGAAATGGAAAAGGACTATTTGTAGGGAAAGAGTAATGCTGAAAGAAGTTCTACAATAAAGAGGAGAGAGATTCCCCATGTCACCAGAAAATTGATATATTTACTTACACAAGAATAGAGAGTGTAAAAGGAGAATAGTGTGACAGGAAAGGGAAGAGAGTCTGATGAGGACTTACTACCTTCACAACCTTCACAAGGCATCTTTATGGAGAGGATCTGCTGATCTGTCTATCAAAGAAAGAATAGAAGCAGCCTAAAGAGACGAAAAACTAGAGAAGTCTAGGGCTAGACTGTCTTACCTCATTCATATGGCCTTTTGAAAGGCATATACTATGAGCAAGCCAGATGCAGTTAGACCTTCAGGAAGTATTTGCATGTGAAACTTAGGTTTCTTCAGGTGATGTGCTTCACTGAGTCACTGAGTGGGACTCAGAAGCACTACCAATAATATTTCAAACTTCCTGGCTACAACATCTTGAATATGCTCATTTCTCTGCATACTTTCACTGCTTTTCTTTCTTATTTATTCAGTTTGAAAAGCCTTTTGAAGCAGAAACTTATTCTTGCTGTGCAAACACACTTAGCCAGGGACATGTTTTTGAAGGGAATTTCTAGGTACAGTTATCACACATCAATACACTTTCAAAATAGCATTCAAAGCAGATATTCACAGTACAGGTTACTTGCCTTAACATCATCAGTCAGGTCTAAACTCCACTCTTGTTACTTCACCTCTTTCTGGTTTGAGTCTGGTTTTAGTTATTTAGAGAAGGGTTATGTTCATCTGAGAGGGGGATCTTTGGATTAGCTGGATTTGAGTAAAACATTGACGTTTCTCTACTTAGCCACAGCTGTAGCTTTCTACTATAACATTGTGTAGTATTCTATTATCAGTTCACCATCACAAGTGAAATACTGTGTTGGTACAAGAGCATAGAGATAATTAGGCAGAAAGCAAACTTTCCTAGGAAGTTTATGAAGTTTAGGATTTCATTATGGATATCCATGGAATATTCTGCTGATGCAATTCAATTTATATTTTTGACCAGAATTACCATGTGGCCTTGGACAGCTGTGGTTAGCACTGAGCAGCATAAAATACTGAATTCTAAAGCAAAAGATTGCTTTATCAGCTGAATGCACAAAGCATGAATTCCCAAAGAGCCTCAACAATGTATGAGATAATGGAAGAGAGATATTTCAGAACAGCAAGTTGACAAATGTGTACACTAGCATGCATACTCCAAGCATTTTGGAAGGAAATATTGTCTACAAAAGTCTATTATTTGTTCTTAAAACACCATTCTTTGCATAAAATCTTTTTGTATCTTTTCTCGTTTCATCGAACAAGTTCATGAAACGTAATGCAATTGACCTTTACCCTGTAACACACCACTGACAACCACCTAATCAAATGGTAGGTGTTTGAAGATAGTTTTATAAAATGTTTTGTGAATTATTTGGGCAATGACACAAAATTAGAAAAGTCAAGATATTTTAATTATATTTTCAGTTTCAAGGGGTCTTTCTGGTAGATATTTAAATATCAAGTGTAGTGGGAGACTTACTCTCCTCATTTGGAGTAATGGTGGGGGTCACACCCTATCAAAAAACTCATTTGGTTTTACATCCATTTTCTTCTCCTCTATTTTTGAGTGACCCCAACTGCTCACACTACTTTATTTTTGCTCCATGAATTTTCCTCTGACCCAGCTCTCTCCATCTAAGTCAAAATATGAACTTGTCTCCACACCTTGCCTTCTAGCATTTCTCATTTCTACTTTACTAAACTGAACTGCTGGGGAGAGATTTTTCATGCCATGTAAGAAGGTTGGAGGTGCATCAAAGGGCCCTGAAGTATTGTATCTGGTGGGAGATCTATTCCAGTGCTTAATTATTTTACAGCTGGGAAATCTTCCCTTGTGTCTGACCTGAATTCCCTGCACTGACCCCCAATACAGAAGAAGACCAATTTGTTTCTAACCTTTCCGCAGCAGTCTCTATGTATTTAAACACTATTCTCACATCTCTGCTCAGTTCTCCCTTCCCTAGACTAAATAAACCTTATCTTTTCAGTCCCAGAAGTCAGATTTTCTGATTGTTTTTGATTGTCTTTGCTGCTTTCCTCTGGTTCAAAAATTTCTTTAAAAGGGCTGCCTGAGGCTTAGGGTAAGGCTGCAGGTAAAGTTTTGCCAGAGCTAAAGGGGAGGGTTCCAATGCATACTTGTAATATGTCTTAATAGCTTTTGTGCATTTTACATTCAGTTTGTGATCTACTAAATCTCCTAACCATTTTGCCCAGAAAGGCCATTTAACTATTTGTTCTGCATCTTTAAATCATGAAAATAATGATTTTAATGTTTATTAGTTTGTGCTTGCCCTTATTTGTAGGTGTAGAAGAAAGGATTACAGGCAACCTCTCCTCAGTAAGTAAGAGTTGTACTAACTACCAAAGAAGAGGAACAGTCTTGCCATTAATGGGTTGCAGCTCTGACTAATAAAGATAAGCGTAATAAAAAGGGTGTGTTGCTTAGTCAGAGGAGGACTTTGAAGAAGTGGATACTGGGAGAGGACCTTGAGGAAGAGGACCTTGAGGAGGTAGAGGAACCCTGAGGGAGAAGGAATGATCCAGACAAACACAAAGAAGAATGAGACAAGAAAGAGAGTTGCTGCTGTAAAAAATCTGCTGTGAAGTCAGTCTGGGTCTGATGGAGTTAGATGCTGCTGTTGGAGCTTGCAGTCATAATCGAGCTAGGTAAAAGCCTGTGATCAGAGGTGGCAAGGAAATACTTGCAGCCGTATTCCAGAAGGAAGTAACCAGCAGTCAGAGTCTAGAGTTGGACCCTACAGTAGGAGCTTGCTGCCAGAGTCAATGAATAGTTTGAGTCAGGATAACTGAGCTATAAAGAAGAATAAACTGGGACCCTTTTCATTTTGTTAAATGAGAGTCTGTGTCTTGGCTCATTTTTAACCCTAATGAGAGATCTGCTGCAACACTTATTGAAATGTAAGTTATTTATTTAGTATTTCAATATTAAAATAAAATACTTTCCCCCCCTGTCATCTAAGTCACTAGAGGAAATGGCGGAAATACTGATTTAGGAAAAGAGCTTCCTAAACATGCTTAACACAGTCATCTCTTTTGCAAGAGCAATATTAATAACTATCCTTTGGGTACAGTTTTCTAACCAATTTTCCAGTTCCCATGTTATGAGATTTACTCTACTGTACATCCCCAAGTTGCTTATATCATCTAAGACCAAATTAAGATAACCATATACTATTTCTCTAGTATCCACACGGCAAATTACTGTGTTATAAAAGGAAATTAGATTAGTACTACGTCACTTGTTCTTTATAAGCTCACCCTGCTATTGACTTATTACCCTGTGACCTTCTTATAATTAGAAATACATTGTTTAAGTATGCAGTTTGATAGTTTTCTAGAATGGAAGTTCAGTCAATCTATCCCTCTTTAAAAGACTCAAAAGTGGGGAAAATGTCGTAAAGCTGCCTGTGAAGGATCCACTCAATTCCCTTTGGTACGAGCCACAGCAGGATCAATTCCAGAGTCGGTGACAGAAGGGCACAAATAGGCAAGAGTGGTTGCACTGAACACTTTTCAGGTGACACTGCTACATGTCCAAGACACATAGAAAATACATCACAGAAAACACACTTCACTCCTTGTCTGCCCACCCAAGGCTGAACCTTTTTGACATATTCCCTATCACTATCATAGAATCACTAGTATGGAAAAGACCTCAAAGATAATCAAGTCCAACCTTCTTTATAGCATTAATCTGAATAACAGGAATTTTAAGCCATACTCTGTAGAGTCTGAGAATCTTTCTTAATGGGATCCTAATGAATGGGCATGTTCTGGTGCAAACCACTGAACCTGGACAAATGCAAGTCATTCTTCCCTGTACAGATGCTCAATATCTCAATGCCAGCTCCCCAGCTGATTTCATGCTGCATAACATAGGTGCTACTTGCATATTAGTTTATCCATTCATTTTTCCTCATCCTTCTGATAACATCAGTTTCATTCTCCATGCTGCCTACCAGCTCTCCCCTTGCCAGCCACATGAGACTGTGCCACTGATACACTGAGAAGAGGCAGCCATGAATCACCCCTAGCAGGTATGTTCTCACCTCTTCTAAAAGCAGCTCTAGAAGTGGCTGTGAGCATGCAACAACCTGCCCATCTCTTACTGACATGGGTGACTTGTGGGCATTTGCAAGCAGGCAGCAGCCAGCGTGTCTGGATATGCTGGCATTGTGTTAGCTCCCCTCAGGTGCTCAGGCACCCAGCAGCTTGTAGGCTCCTTTAGCCACAGCCCCATCGTATCTGGGGCCGTGTTTTCAGGTTCGCTGCCTGCATAGACAGTGAATTTGGTCTTAAAGAGAACCTTGCTTCTCTGCCCCACAAGCAGCATGGGTAGGTCTGAGGGTTTCCTTACGGCATCCTGCAGGATGAGTGCCGCTGTAACTTGTTTAGAGGCCTGAGTACGCAAGGATTCGGATCAGTTCACATCAAATTACTGTTATAGAAGTCTGAGCAACCACAGAAACAAAAAGTCATACAGATTAATTAAAATATACAACAGATACATATTGTGACTTCAAAAAAGTCATTAATGATTGTATTAAGGGCATGCAATGACAGGTACGTGAGACATTCATTAATGTGCTTCAGCTCTTTGCTACAACTATGTACATGTACCATATGCTCCCACTGGACTTTCTCTTTCATTTTTGTGTTGGCAGAAGAAAGAAATTGAACGACTGCATCTCTTAATTTTTAGCCTTTGAACTGCTCAACTCTATGTTTGTATTGATACTGTGTCCAAATATGCAGTCAAGAATTTGATTATTTGCAATATAAAGTGATCTTTTTGAGTCCCCAGAACTCCAGATTACAAGATATGTTAACCTGCCTAGGGACTGAGAGGACAGATTTATTCCAAAATAGCTCAATCCATCTTACTATAAGATGTATTATTCCCTCATAATAGGGGGGCAAAATTAAAGGCAATGGGAAGCTTGTTTATAAGCCACTCTAACACGAGTCATTAAATGGGAGAAACTGACACACATAACTATCTCAGCCATTAATCAATATGAAATTGCACTCATAATTACAGTCTGTGAGTGAACAAAGTTCCTTCAGCCATTCTACTTCTCATGGGCTTGGGAAATAGCAAGGTTAGGATTTTTTCCAGAAACAGTATATGTCTTACACAAATAATTCTTCCTTTAAAAAAAAAAATCATTTAATCACTTTTGGTGCTGCTCTGGGTTCTAGCAACCCAAAGGAACAACGATCTTAACTGAGATTTCAAGGCGAAAACCAAATGAGTGCAGGAAGCTACCTCCAGTGGCTTCCACAGCTCTGTTTTAACCCTGTTGCAGAATGTCTCTCAAACCCCATCTTGACTTTCCAGATGTCTCAGAAGATCTTCATAGCAATGCCTATCAAATTCTTGGAAGAGAGGTCATTCAGATGGCAAAAAAAGAAGAGAATGAAGGTAAAAGGCAGGACAAAACTGGTAACAAAATGAGACCAATGAATGAAAGGGCAGACAAAGAGTATATCTAGACAGAGATTCCTTTCAGCATCTGAACTCAAGTTTTGGTATTAAGTATTGCAAAATCATGTCCGCATCTTTTATCTTCTTGCCTGGCCAACAAGATGTGCACTTGTTGGACAAAGGTAACAGTCCACTTCCCCAGCCTTTGGTATCTGCACAGTAGATTGTTGACCCGTATTCCTGATGCTACTTTAAGAGGGAAAGGTATTATTTATAGAGCGATATATATAACATTTTTCAGGTAGAAATTTCTTTTCAGAAATAATTAGACACTACAGCATTGTTGCAGAACATAAATTGGTATGAGAATAGAGTCCTTGCAAGCACAAGTGCTCACAATTCATGTTGATCCTAGGCCTGAAGACAAGAGGTGGGAATGTGGGAAGCACTATTTCCAAGCTGTTAGTTCACTGTCTGTGATCAATGGCAGCAATTATTCGCCTGTCAGACTTCTACATGAATAAAGCATGGTCAGGATACACTCCCTAACCCCTTGGTTCTCTTTCTGTGCAGTATGAGAACAATGTCCCTGAGTGTTAATATAGGTTTCTCAGCCAGCCAGAAAACAACTGGGGGCTCAGAAGTCAGAAAATACTTTAGCAGGGACACAAATTTGTTTACCACTCAGGGGCTGAGCTGTCAGGAATAACCATACATTTACTTGGCAAAGAAAAAAACAGTGTGAGGGAAGAAATGCAAAAAGTGAAGAGGGGAGCACTAAAGAAAAAAAATTAATTCATAAATTTTCATGTGAATAAAACAAATGACTGAAGGTCTAAGTTTCAGGGGTCCATTGAGAGTTTTCCTAAAAACAGACCTAGCCCCTCTCCTTGTGCAGGTTCCCAGTGGTGTAATTCCTGGCATACCACTTACCTGGGTAAGAGGCATGCTGACAGGCTTTAAATACTTGGAAAGAAATTATCCGATGTGTTCCAAATTTTATCATTATTAGAGGAAATTAGACACTGCAGATAAAACTCATCTTTCTCCTTGACACTGTGTCCCTAGAAGTGCTCTGCAGTTGTGTCAAACTCACCAAATGAGTGGTTCCACAGCCCATCATTTCCACTGATCTATAACAGCTTTGCGGTTAAGGCACTCCACAGCCATTTCTTGTCTCTCTGCCACTTACTTCTCCTGACAAAACACAAATTTCTCGGTAGCTTAGCTCCTGATGTATAAAATGAAATATTTTTAGCAAATACATTATAAAGATCAGCCCTTTTAAAATGTGTTCACACAGTCCACACAGTGTTATACTTGGGGAGAAAACATTCTGACATAAATAATGTGTTTTTGAGGCAGGAAAAGTAGATTCTTAATCTGCTGCTCCTGTCCAGCACCTACGTTCCCCATTACCAACACAGATAATATCTGTATCTAAAATTTCATGAGAGCGCCTTAGAAAAATCCTGGACAAGCCTAACACATACCAGAGACTGAAGTAATATGCACAATTATCTTGTTGGAAAAGAAAAAATAAACACAATTATCTGAATAAAACCAGAACTTGCAATACTTAGATAAGGAGGCATACCAATTTTTATTTGAATGAGTTACCAATTCAGTGCTCATATATCTACTTAAGCTGTCAAAACATTACATGCCATGGAATATATTATATATATATTAGATGGGTCAGATTTAGGCCACTTCCTTCCCACATACAAAATCAGAGGTGGTTAAGTAGGGCACAGATTTTAAGCTTTTTCATAGCCTCCCATAATCCTACTCTCAACAACTCCTGTTGTAGGAGCCAAAAAGAGAGCATAAGGAACCAGAAGGAATAATTTATATTTTTTTGTTATTACTGCCTATCAGCCTGATGTTCTCTATGCTTTCCTCTGACAGAAATCCTTAAACAGCCAGGCATGATATGGAGCAGATGACTTAATCATCTGTCTACATCTTTCACTCTCCAGAAGTCGCCTGAGATTCTTCTATACTCCCTACATGTTGCAGCCCCTGTACCACGCTGTCACTTCCCACACCAGAAGCATTAACTTGACCTATCTACTGCTCTGTAATCTGCAGGCCAGCTGGCTCTTGTATACGAGGCTGGGGAAATGGGAGAAGACTAGGATGCTCTGAAGTAGATGAAAACGATATCTTCAGTAGGGGTGAAAAAATAAGAATGTAAGAAGGACCAGCCTTCTGCCTCAACCACTGCCTAGGAGATGCCATTCAGGGAGTACATGTGCTCTTGGCCACCATCTACCTGCTACTCTGTCCATGTCCAGAATCACTGATTAAGGACTTCTTGTTAATTCTCTTTACTATAGTATTAGACTTGTTTTCCAGGACTTCCTAATTCTTGTATCCTCTGCTGAAACTGTCTCCAAAATTTGTGGCAACAAATTTCAGGATGATGAAGGGTTTGGTGAGTTAGCAGCTCTGCATTCACTTCATCGATTGCTTTCACATTTCCCACTGAGTATGCTCCACTCAAAGTTTAGAATTAGGTCCTTTAAGTCTCTTCTTTTAATACAATTACTTGACATATTTAATCACTTGTCCTGCCTTTCTCTGAACCTTTTCTAACTCCATCATGACTCCTTGTGATGTTGAGAATCAAACATCAGACAGCACCCAGGATGTGTGAGATTTTGTAGTGCAGCAAAATTATGTTTTCTGTTATGTTCTCTATGCCCTTTCTGATGAATTTTGACTTTTTATTTCCTCTTGGCTATTACTGTATCTTAAGTTAATGGCTTCAGAGAACTTCTGGTGACAATTTCTAGCTCTCTTCCCTGAGGTATAATTGCCAATTACAAGTTCAGAATCCCATAAGTACAGTTTAGACTATTTTTTCCTCAAGATTAATTACTTCACGTTTGTCACACTGACATTAATTCAATAGTTTTTTGTCCACTCACTCAAGTTTGTTAGATCGTTCTGGAAAACAACCCTACAAAAAACACTTCCCTCAAGTGCAATTGCAACATGCAACTGTGTGAAATCCCTCGTGTGACTGGGGCACCTCCAGCACACAAAGCTCTTGCAAATACCCTGCAAAGAGGCAACTCAGTGCACAGGAACATCTATTCTCCTTCCTGAACAGGCTCTCGGGTGCTGGGAAAGCAGGAAACTGAAACACCTGCATGCTTAGCAGGGATTGTCTGTATGACTGTGTGTACCTCTTGCATGAGTGTAAAAGTGTTCTTCAGCCATCTCTAGACTGGCTAAATTGTACAATGCTTGCAGTTGAGTGGTTATGATTTAATTCTTAGGATCAAAGAAAAGGGGAAGAATTTCCTTGCCTGAGCAGCTATGAGGATTTTGCAGCCCAGTGAAGAGTTGCCCACATACCTTCTCCTTCACTGGCTCCTGTGTGCAGTGACAGCTGGTCTGTCACCTCCTCTGACTATTCAGTTTGTTTGTTCAGTCCTTTGGGATCCATCTTTTATGTCAGGCTACTCTTATCTACAGGGACATCAGAAACATCAGTTCCCCTGCTGTGTCCATGTGGATCCAGGAAACAGAAAGGTGAAGGAAGGATACTTCACATCGCATCATGAATTACACTGTAGTGTAATATCAGGCAGGCAAATTAATTTCAGCTGTAATCACAGAGGCAGATTACATCACTGTTTTCAAAATTTCCCAGTGTAAGACAGATTTAGCAAGGAAAAGTAACAAAAAAAGATTTGAAACTGGTCAGGGAAGATGGAACCCAGGAATGTCAGAGACAGGAGACATGTTAGAGTCTGTAAGAATCATGCAAAGGGCTGTCAAGAGTCAGAGTAGCAAACACCCTTTGGACTCCTGAATCTGGGAGCTAAAATAGCGGTACACAAACCAGTCGCTTTGGTGGTCAGTGCTTTATGTGCTGCATGAAACTTGCTTCCCTTTATCCATTCTTTGTTTCCAAAGCTTGTACTGAAATGAAGTGCTTCAGAGGCAGACTTTGCAAGCAGCCTTTCAGTCATCAGTAAAGTATGTGAAAGACAATTCAATCTTCCAGTGCTCTCCTACAATATGGAAGTTACTTGTTCATCATCTTCACAGAGTTTGTCTTTCATTTTAAAAAAACCCACCACAATAAGATTATACCATAAAAGACAGATCATACATTCTGCCTCGAGTGGCCACTCCTAGAATCCCTCTTCCAGGATGACTTAGTCCATACTCTAAATTAGCATTCCCTGGAAAAATTACCTATTTCCTCTTAGGTCCTGTCTCTGCATGCCAGTAGCTTTGAGTTAAACCTTTCTCAGCAGTACAGATGCCTGCTTCCAAGGCAAGGCCCCTCAGGCAAACAGTGCCAGCCTCGTACAGGACAGCAAGAGCCCAACCTTATTTCCTGACTGTGACATATGGGAAGAGGCTAAGAGAATTGGGATTGCTCATCCTGGGGAAGAAATGGCTCAGAGGGATCCTCTCAGTGTGTATAAATATAAGATGGTAGCAAGCAAAGAAGACAGAGCCAGACTTCTCAGTGATGTCCAGGAAAAGAACAAGAGGACACGTATTTAAACACAGGAAATTCTATTCAAACGTAACAAAAAGGGCTTTTTCACTGTAAGGTTAGTGTAACATGGGAACAGGTTGTCAAGTCAGATCATCAACTCTGTATCCTTGAACATAACTGCAAACCCCATGGGACATGGCCCTGAGCAACCTGCTTTAGTTGATCCTGTTCTGAGCAAGGAGGGTTGGACAAAACAGCTGTCAAAGGCCCCCTCCAAACTCAACCTTTCTCTGTGAATACTCACAAGCTCTCAAATATTCAACTCATTGCTTGGCTTTCTTGCAGATTTGTCACAGGATGTACAAGTGTTTGAACCCTGCTCTCATGCATGTGTGTTTGGGACAGTATTTATATTGAGACAAATCAGGAGAAGAGCAATAAACTTGAAACACACATGTATAATTTATGTTTGGATGTCTCTATCATGTGCTCTAAGGCTGGCTTTCCACTGGGAAGAAAAAGGCAAAATGCCCCAGAACCAGTATAATATCCATGTCTCAAGCTATGTAGGACAATGTCTCAGGAAATAACTTGCATTTACTACACATGTATTTTCCTACAAATTTTAGTGGACCTTGCTTAAGCACTCTGCTGAATCTGGACTAATATCCAGCAATAGTAACAGGCACTTCACCTCTACAGGGTGACCTACTTAATTACACTAATACCTTGTAAGAGATTTATTCCTCTCCTGAGGTATGCATTTTCCCTGGTGTTTTAGGAAAGTCTGTGACAGATGATATGATATGTTAAGTGTACTGCTAAAGATTCCAAATAGTCCCAGATAACAAAGAACACTTTTTCTTTAATGTACTTTAGAGGAGGAAAGTAAATATATCTGGAAATTTAAGAGCACCAGTTGAAGTGTTTATGAAGTTGTACACGAGCTATTTGGCTGTAACAATGCTTAACTGTAATTTAATGGTCTTATTTGCAACATTTTTTTGTCTTGTTTATGACTTTTCTTTTATGGGACTAGGCAATTTACAGCGCTGTGCCACTGTGGGTTAGAGAACCACGCTACCAAACTGAGATGCACCTTTTGTTGTGTCATATGGCAGCCTGACTTCTACAATAGTTGTAGGTATGCTTTTACACAAGTATGTATGCAGACACCTATCAGCCTCATTCACCCATTCTGAAGTAACACAGAGGGTTTAGGCCAAAAAAAACCCCTTTGAAGGCATTTCCATTGTCTTACCATTAACTGAATCCATTAACCGTTCGTTCCCAGAAGAATGTAAAGATGTAACCAGGGTACAAATCCCACTAATAAACATACCAGAGCTTACTTCTCCATCAGATAGTGCTGAAAACAGTTGTCTTTCTGACATGACCAAGGTTAGATGAGTTCAGCACCTGTTGTAGAAAAATGTGGTAAGTATTGAGCATGTTTTTCTAAAGCAGGTGTTGAACTCTCTTGACCTTATTCACATCAGCCGGACAAATGGACAACTGTTTTTCACCAACAAAGTCCACATGTGTGATCTTGACATATAGTAGTTTCTGTGATTTTGAGAAAGCCCATGAGTAAATCTTGGAATTTGCAGTTTAATAATTTCAATAAAGTAAAATCAGCCCTGAATTAAACACCCTCTCCAACCTAAACTTGAACTTTATGAGGTTTTTGATTGATTAGTTTATTTGATGCCTCTTACAAGGACACCAGTTCTTGTTCTATTCTTTTTTTCAATCTCAACTACTTCTGAAATCCTTGCCACCCTAACCTGTAAAATCCCATTCAGCCCATGGCTGACTCTAGAAGAATAATTTCTTGGATATTATATTATATTATACTAATTATCTTTCCTTTTCTTTGGGTAAACAAATTTATCCCATTTCGCAATGTGTGTCAAAATCACATAGTGAGTAGAAAGACTTATCTGTGTGGATGTTTTCCTTCTGAATTAGGTTTTATTTCCTCCCAAGTTGTAATGGAGCTACCCTTTTCCAGAGGGAAAATATACCTTTCTATATAGTGCCTTTCAAGGAAGGTTAATACCAATGTAGCTCACAAGGCTTTACCCTTTTCTTAAAATTTTCAGATGCTTGGTTCCAAAGATCAAATAGTTACAGCATACCAAGTTGAAACCAAACCCCATTTTAATAGTTGTATGAAATCATGAAATATTACTATTTTAACTTGTTTTCAAATCATTAAAATTAATTAGCACTTATATTCAAGTAAGAGATTAGACAAACTGCAAAGTGTACATCAGTGTCTAATAATGTTCGTATACACATGTAATAAAAAATACACTTAAACACGAGTGTTTAAGGTATTATAATAGAAATTCTGTTCCCAAAGCAAACAGAATTTTACTAAGATTAATTAATAATTTCTCATTTTTATTCTTCTTCTTCTGATTTTTTATTTTCTGTGCCCCTAATTAGCCCCTTGCTGAACAGTAATGAATGAATTTGAATTTCCTTGTTTAATTTCATGAATACCCACTGTGAGGCCTGTATAAAAATTGGTTCATTCAGAAAAAAATCATCATGAGCAGGGAATTACTTTTATATTTTTCAATTTTAAAAAAGGATATTAAGTTAGTTTAATGTACTGTATGGGCTGTTGGTTCTTAAGATTTTCAAGATGAGTATCTTGTGAAAAGAAAGAAATTATTTCCTCCTTTGTCTATGTTCAACAGCAAAGGGAAGAAAACAGTGTTATAATGTGTATGTTGAATTGGGATTTGGGACAGTGATAGATATATATGGATATAGAGGTAGATGGTACAGATAGATACAGATATAGATGTATATAGATATAGACACATTCTGCTTTGCCCCATCTTTTTACTTTCTGGTATAAGAGCTAAGTGTTTTGGAAGGGAACTAATTTCTTCTCCCTGATACAGAACTATTTGTTCTATAATTACTTTTATGTGTAAAAGTAGTTGCTTTTATGTAAATACACGCAAAAATAGAAATAGACTACAAAAAAGTAAAGCAATCCATATGTTAATATGGTGGACTCTGACAATTTGCTATGTGAGTGAGATTGTTGTTTTCCTTCTCTTTTTCAAGCAGTTGTCTGGTTTTACATGCACAATGTGAGGCCCAGACACATGGTGTCTTCCTCTCTGCCACAGGAGCAGGGCTGCAGCACTGATTCCAAAAGCTGTAGTCAGAACATTCACATGCCTTGTCCTCTCTTATTACAGGTGTGGCTTATCCTGATCCTGTTCTTGCTACCAGACCTTCTCATTTCAAGTCCAGTGTCTGCACTCCTGAACAGCACCACCTTTTGTGATGGCACTGAGATTAGTCAGTTCTCACATGCAGAGCACATGAGCACCTCATATGGCAAGTGCTTTAGCTGACAGTATTTGAAAGGCTTATGTTTGTATGTTCCTACAAAGCCAGTTCCATCTCATGTTCTGTTTGGTACGATTTTGCCATGAAACTGCCCAACCTGTATTTAACTGGGGCTGACCAGCACAGCAGTCAGCCAGGCAAGGAGAGGTCAATGGATCTTTGTAGTGAGTAAAGCAATTCTCAGAGTAAGGTCTGTCTTGCTCCACTACAGCAGAATTCACTGATGTGTTCGTGAGGGTGTCTGCTAGATAACAATCATAGTCCTTGGAGGAGCTGAATCTGTCCCTGACACGTCAGGAGCTTTCCCTCCTTTTTTCCTGAAAAAGTCAAGCTCAGGACTTCTCCTCAGTGTCTTGCTGAGAACAGTCTAGCTTCCATCCTAGTTGAAAAATTAATCAATGATTTTTTTTCTGCCTAAAATACTCTTACCTGTTCTATACAATCCATGTATTTTTTAAATGATCTGGAAAGGATGAAAACCACAGAATTCCTCCTGTCTTTTGAAATTTGTGTTTCAAGGCTTGTAAAGGGTCTGTTATCTCTGCACAGAGACTGTCTCAGTGGGTTACAGATGATGCTAAAACCTGTTAAGCATCAGAAAGGCAAGGCAGCACAGTATGATCTGAAGCTCCATTACAGCTCAGAGGGTGCCAGTGACCTCTCTGTAGGGTGTTTTCATCTCTGTAAATTGCAGAGCTGCCATCTGGACTCCATTCACCCTCTCTGAAACAACACTACACAAATACAGATACTTCAGCCACAAAACTGCCCTGTGATGAAAATGAGAGTCCTGTCTTGATTCATTTAAAGGACTCCAGGGCAGGTCTCCAGCTACACAGCAGAATGCTGGAGGGGCTGCCTGCAGTCGCACACCGTGTGAATACATGTATAAGCTTTCAAAGAAAAAGAGCGTTTACTGGAAACTGAGATATCCTTAATTTGCGTTGCCTAGGGGTATACTTGCAGCTTTCTCCCTAGCCTCTTTCTTCTGGGTCCCTGAAAATGTCCAGGATTCATGAAGCCAAGAGGAACAGCATGGGGCCATAGTGTCACTTATGTGCACAGCCTGGCTCTCAGGGGAGGATTGCTGAGGGAACAGGGGTGCTGAGCACTGCTGCAGGGGCTGTCCAAGCAGAAACTCCCACTCTGCACCATGTATCCTGAAGTTCACATATTGGTAAACACCTTCTCTGCTCTGGAAAAAGAGCACACATGCAACAGTGTTGCAGACAATGCAACACTGGTCCTTAGGATGCTGCCCTGCTGCCAGAAGTGCTTGTGGAAGGGTTGCAAGTTGTGACCAGGGTCTCTCAGTCAGGACAGCCATCAATACAACAGCAGATCACCCCACTGCTTGGCAGCCTCTTTACTGCTCCATGGTCTGAAACTACTCAGACCTGGCTTTGTGAAGCTTCATTTAATTTTCTCCTTGTAACACAACATTTTATATTCCAAATTTTCTATCACAGCATTATTACCCAGTCATATTTTTTTGTGTTAGGCTTGCACTAAGTATGCTGCACAGTACTACATTTAATGAATATCAGCTACCTTCAAACTAAAGATTTATTTAAATAGCAGGTACAAGAGTACTTTTGAAAATACAAAGAAAATAATTACTTAGAGGGAAACAGGTAGAATTCTGTCCCAAACCAAAATAAGTGAGATGTTAAACATCTGAAACCGAGTTCTCTTGCAAATACACAACAGCAAGTGTTTGCTTTACTGCTATTACATAGAGGGGTTATAACTTAAACCTCAGTCAGAAGCTCAGCACTGCAAATGTTGGGCTCCAGTAACTGGATTTCTGGACCTGGAGTGGGCATTTAGGAGAGGCATAAAACATTTTCCATCTACTAACCTTCTACACAACTCCTGCTTCTCTAACAATTTAAACTAATAGAGCACCTGGCCCCTACTGAGTCTCCATCTTATTAGAAACACATTGAGTCTGACGGCTGCTTGGGAAGCCAAGAACCACATTCATCACTTGGGTATCTCATCTGACATCAGTGAGATCAGAATTTGGCTTTAATCCTCCAGAACACACACAATTTTTACACAGGGACCATGTGAAAATCAACTTTGACTGCTACACTAATTCTACTGTATTTGGAGAAGGACACTGAATGTTTCTCTTTGTTCAAAACTTCTCTTAATAGCATTTTCCTTTGCAGCAGCAGATAGGGCTGGGCCTTCAACACCACATGCTGTCAGGAATATTGTAGCCTAGAGAATAGTCTGGCTTCTTCTCACTAAAGAATGGAAACTTGCTGTGTATTATTTGATTTGTATGCTCTCATTATGTTTTGATTTTGGCTGCTGCATGGAAATAAGAGTGCAGAATAAATTTTGTTTAAGAGAAAGAAAGTGTATAAAACAAGATATAATAGAAAAGAGAATTGCATATTTACTAATTGTTTGAAACTACTTTTTTCTTAATCTAGAGATCTTCCAGAGAATCCTTTTTATTTTTAAGAACAGCTTTGAATAAAGCAAGAACTTCTAGTAGAAGAATTTCTACAGTTGTATTTTCCTTTTAGCTGGATTTTGGATGAAAATTGTGTTTCCATTCATAAAATTAAATGATATTTTGTTAATTCTCTATGGTATCAAAGTGTAGGCAATGTACAACTTGTCTTCCACTCTATGTCAAAAATCTGGTCTTTCTGCCTCAGAACTTTCAGTCACAGACCTCATTTTGTAACGCCTGATTCAGATGTATTTTAGATGTTTGCATTTTGAAGAGATGTCTCTGATAACCTAATTTGCAAACTGAACTTGGAGCTGAAAACCAAAATCTTCTTAATGCCTTGAATTCAGCTTATTTGTCACTTTCGAAAATTTAGGCTGGTACTCACAATAAATCAAATAGGAGATTTCTATCTCCAACACAGGCCAAACCCACAAATGTTGGACATCCCTCCTTCTTGCCTGTATTTGTGCATGTGTATGCATGCACACATATATCACTTAGGCAAAAAGTTGGTAAGATTTTTATATCAAAGCTTCTCTAGCCACTTAATCATTTTTGTTGTTCCACAGTTTGGGAATGATAATTGCTGGGAGCTCTGAATGAGTTGACTTTTACATAGTTATCATAAAATCAACTTTATGGAATATTCCTTGTGTGATGAGCATTGTTTTCAAAGTAGTTTGATGTCTTATAGATGGCAGATTTCAATTAATCTCTCTTTTCACTTTTTTAAGAAGAAAAACTAAAGAAAATGAGGGCACACTGCTACACTTGATTATGTTATTTCTTACAGAGTTTTAACAAACATTTTCATAAATGGCTGTCTAATGTCACAAAGATTTACATCCTGCACTCTAACTTGAGCTAGCTCTAATGATCTTATCTATAAATGATTAGCAGGTTTATGGCATAGGATAAAGTGGAATTTTCTCTGGTTTTCAGCACAAATCATGCCCAGAACATGTTCTTTGGCATCCTGAAAACCAAAATAGAACAAGAATGTGTTTCTTAGTATGAAATAATAACCTAAACCTAAGTATGTTCGCCCTCTGGGAGTTCTATTCTGATTTTTAGTGATTGCCAAGTATCTTTATAGATGACTGATTTGGTGAGTGTTCTACCCAGCGTTCAGCAGTATAAACACTAGAAATATGTCATTGCATAACACTTAAAGATGTGATTTTACCAATGAGACACAAGCATAAATTACAAATAAGAAAAAAAAAAGGTGTTATTACTCTGTCCTCTAAAGTGTACAACTTATTAGCAACTTCCCCATATGTGCTGTCCTACACATGGGGAAACTTTAGTCTAGAATAAAGCCAGAATCAATCTAAGCTTGTCTAAATGGCGTAAATCTGGAGCAACTCCTATTGCTGCCTTCTCCAGATATTTAAGGGTTTTGTGGTTTACAAAATGGAGAACTGAGAGAACTACAAGACTGAACAATTGCCTACAAAGCCCTGGGCATGCAGTTCATTTATGCACTAAATAGAGTGACCACAACTCACACCTTGCTTGAAAGAGCCATCCACAGGTATAAAGCCAGAATGCTTTCAAGACAAGCAAAAGCAAAATTTCAATTTGGGTCAAGAAATGGTGCTGTTAAAGAAGCAGGTGCTACTCAGTTGTTAGACTGCCAGTGGGATCAACAGCCTTAGATAACAACTAATAAGAGAAAGTAAAATTTAGGTCTATCTTGGAGGTCTACTCAGTAAAATAAATGCAAAATATGTTAGGTTCTTATTCACAGATTTGGGATGATGCTTCTTATATCTCTTTTGCTTTTGTGGGCTATTAGCAAAAGCCCTTCTTATGACATTGGAAACATAAGAGGAGATCCTATATTATGGCATGGAGAAGCGGAGTGATTTCCATACTTTTTTTTAGATACTATGACAAAACATAGCTTTGAATACTGTTAAATCTCAAAAGCAGAGCCCCTTTCTTACCTGAGATGAAGCATATGGTTATCTCAAGAGAATGCATATCACAGTTACTGAGTAAAATCTTTGACATTAGAGTTAAAAGGTTTTATAGACTTAGTAAAATTGTGAGACATATAAATGTTAAGAGGCTATCTAAAATATATTCCAAATTTAGCACTTTACTATGCTTTAATTTGGAAAAAAAAAAAAAGGCAAACTCTTACTGTCTGTCAGTTGATATCTACAATTGTAGTTGCCCTAAGATCTGATGAAAAAGAGTTTTTTGAAAGCTAGGCCAAAAAATATTCTTTATGGCTAGAAATAATGAAAAGTGTCAGTATGCATGTATGCAGATGAGAATGCAAATACCTTTATCTTGCCTAAACCGAGTGGAAAAAGGCTCAAATGAAGAGTGAAGGAATCCTGGCAATTTGATGAAAGCATGCAGTACACAGGCAATGTCAGAGGCAATGCCTTCATCAGAAATAACACTGGATGGGTTATTGTTAAGAAATGGATATCCACAAAATTCTGGAAAAGACCAGAATCCTGCCATCTGTATCTCTTTATGTATGGATTGAATCTATCCAGTACCAAAGTACTTAGGTCTCCATGTTGCAGAGCAGCAGAGGCTACTTTATTTTCATGTCATACCTATTATCCCATTTTAACTCACTAAGAACAACCCTCAGGATGCTACTTCAGCGTGTAAAATACAGTACTAACAGCAGGACTTCAGGGGTTTGAGTTTGCAGGCTTTTTGTGGATTGACAAATGAGAGTGGTGTGGAGTAACTTTTATAAACAGGCAGTCCCCTCAGACTCCATTCTGCCACTCTCCCTACCAGCTGTCCAGTGCCTTTCATTCGTGCCACCTATTTGTTTAAAGCCAATGGTGGTTTAAAGCACAAATTAAGGTTACAGAGGCAATTGTTTAATCAGAATGCTAAAGAACATTTCTTTCCCCATTTCTGCTGTCATGATATGCAACAGCATTTCATGATTGTGTATTTCTTATAGCTAAAAAAAAATTAAACCTGTTTAATCCTGAAGCCATGTGGTGATATCCACTGTTGCTTATTTGTAAATGGCCAGCAGAAAACAAGACAAAAATCAACCTGTAGGAACAGCTGTTAAAATTCAACTTCTGCCTTCAGGAGGTGATTATTTTCAGTTCCTCAGGGAAAGGCCTGTTGTCAGGCCTCTTCATCACTCTTATACACCATCCCTAAAGATTCCAGTTGCATGGAATATACACCAAGCTTGCTGCAGTGATGCAGTCTGACACCTCCACAAGAGAGGGCAGTCCTGCTCAGCAGGCACTACAGAAAATTTCTGCTGCACATGATCAGGCTTTCACTGCTCCTGTCTTTGTGCCTAAAGGTGCTACTCATTGTGAACTATGTTATCTTCAACTTACGTTCCTGGAGTTACTTCATTTAAGATGCTGGGAATAGAATTTTTTTACCGGGGGAAAAAAAATTATCTTAGTAAACTGAAAAAATGCTGGAAAGGAATTTACTCCATCTTTCTCCACTCACAGTACATATACAGAGTATTAATCTTCAGACAGGCAGAGGATGATAACTGGTGTGAGCAGGCATGCACTACAATCAACAGTGATTTAATTCCATTCCAGTTCTAACGTTTAAAAACATTATCCCTTCCAAGTATCATTAATCAAGTCCTTGTTTAGGAAATACCAAATTAGTCGCTATTGCTAAAAGGGCATCGATAGATTTTCGTGTTTCAGAGGAATATTCAGCTGCTGGTTTTTTGTTCAGATTTGGTTGTTGGCTGTTAACTTTTCAGCAGGAATGTTACAAAAGGCTTGTTCAGCACATCCCTATCTTCAAACTTGAGACGGAAGGGAGCCATCTGCAGAGCATAAAGTATCCTTGGCACGACTGTGATCCTGCAGGCAGCTGCTCTCCCATCCATGAGAGAGGGAGCTGGGTTCGGTGCCTGTGATTTCCTCCTAAATTATTAGAGGTTTGATGGCTAACTGAATAATTGTGGTTTACTAAACAGTCTAGTGGGAAAAAATAAATGGGTTCCATGCTGAGAAAGAATGTGTAACAATAAGACATGATTCTTCAGTTAGGAACTCTACCTTGAATTGCCCCAATGAGTTCAGTGTAGCTTCTTAAGGAGAGGAGGGAAAAATTTGAGCCTGTTTTCTCTCTAATCCCATTTATAGTTAATATACTTACACTCAGTTTATAGTAATTTTCTTCCATTTCTCATTTTGCAGCTTACTTTTAGTAGGTAATATTACCATGTTTGGACAGAGTAGATACCACATAACTTTGCTGCCCATTTTGTGGCTTCCTACATAGTAAGTATCCTGGAGTGAATATCACGTGTTTGCACATTGGAGGAATAATGGATTAAATACAAAGTGTGATCATTTGTAAGTGTGGTTCTGTATGTGATCAGCAGAAAACTCTGAAGATTTGAATAATTTTTTCAAGATGAGTGAAATAGGAGTGTGAGCAGCTGGTTAGCTGCTTCATAAAATGCTGGCTGCTCCATTAAACTCATCTGAAATTGCACTGATTTCGTACAAAAATGTCTGGCACCTGTTTCAAGCTGAATTTTTTGTGGCCTGATCACAATGTTCAGAATGCAATGGTTCACAGATAGCATCATATTTTTCTAAGTGAATGCTTCAGCCAGGCTTTAACTTTCAGTCAAATTCATTGCCTGTTAAAGTCAATATAGAGAGCTTGAAATATTTGAATAGAGAGTGAATGTGTAGAAATCTTAGAGACTTCTTCTTAGAAATGCTCCCTTTAACACTGCTCTTACTTAGCTTAAAAGTTGCATTTTCTTATCTTGTTCCAAGATAAAGCTACTATTTAGGAAAGTTTTGCAGCATTCCTAAGAAATATATAGAAATCAAAATATACTGGCTAACCAGAAATAGAAAGTAACTTTCCTGGGGCAATGAATACAATGGATCGTAAAATCATAATCCGAAGCAATAGAGACATCTGCCTAAATCGCTATGCTACAATGAAGTACCTTTGTCCCCAAATGCCTTTCTAAATCAATTCTTCCTCTGTAACGCTGAGGATTACATTACATAGCAAGGATTATGTTGTGTTTGTGTCTGTGTTACCTCACATGAACATGCCAACTAACACAGGTGTGGGATCAGGTAAGTTTGGGGAATGGTTTCCTGGAGTAGTTTACTGTGAAAATGTTCTGACAAAGGAAGTGTTATAGTAGCAATGTAAGCCTGACTAGGAAGATAAATGGAATTTTTCTAATACATTTAGGTGCACATATATGGATGCTTTGATATTAGTGCATCACAAAATCATCTCTGCAGGAATTAACATGGACACTCAGAAAAGAATTATATTTGCAGCAGCATCACTTTGGTAACTATAGTTACTGTGCTGTTTCTGTAATATGCAAACAGTATACAGTCTTTTCCAAAAGAAAAGGTTATGTCAACAATGGATAACTTCATCTCTTTCTCCTACCTTGATGGCTTAAGACAAGGAAGTTGTTTGGGGTTTTTTCTTGGCTTATTTTGGGTTTGAAGTTTTTTTTCTTTATGTTTGCCTGTGCTCCATATTTGTTTTAGAGTATTCTTTCCTATTTACTCTTCTTCCCTATGTCATAATGTCTTCACATCCCTGTTTTCTTTATCATTCCCCAAATGTTTTCCTCATTCTGTGTTTCTATTTTCTTTCCATCAACAGATAATTTGAGTATCCAGTAAAGTCTCCCTTCCTTACCCATTCCTCATACTCAGTGATGTTTGCCTCAGTCTCTAATCTCTCACAGCTCCCTGTACTTCCTCTATAGTGGTTTTCCATTATAGTACTTCTAACATTGCTTTCATAGCCCTCTCACTCCCCTATGTCTTTTTGTTCCCCCCAGGTTCTACTGTCTTTGAATCCCTCCTTCCTATCCTAAACAGAGTGAGTAGTTTCTATTCCTTTTTTTCAGTTTCATACTCCTTGCCTGACATCATTGTTTCCATGGCTTTCCTCCCTTCTTTCGATGTGTCTTAAGGCTGTCACACCTTCTCTTCCCTGCTCTTCCTCACTGTTTCTTCTGGCCTTCCATTCCTCTTTAAAAACGCTGTGTGTCACACTTTTCTCTGCATGGCTGCCACGTCCTGTCACTTCTGCTTATGTATTGTGTGTTTTCACAATCAGCACAGTGTGGCAAATGAGATATTTTGAAGAGATTGCTGCAATTCAGTTCTGAAACCAGGCACTGGAAAGACAGCACAGCTCCTTCAGTAGGTAAGAGTGGTGTTAGATGTGACAGTTTGATTTAATGAGATGAATATGAACACATCCCATGAACACATTCCCGTGTTAGAGGTGGATTTCTTTGTCCTGAACAGTTTCATTCATCTGTCAGCATTAAAGAGTTTCCGAGGCCACCAACTTTACTCCAATCCTGCAAAATTTCAAGCAGATTTGAGCCTTGGGCATGCTGAAACCCTGCAATGGCTGTCCTTGCACTTTCCATCCATGATTTGTGCTTCTGCATGTCTGATTTTTCTTCAGGCTTTTGAATCTGAAGTTGACAAATTTCTAGGATGAGACCAGCTTTTACACTTAGTTCTGACAACCAATTTTTTTTCTTGCAGTCACTAACTAAAGAAATTCAAGGAATGTTGAAACCTTGGTGAAGCATCACAATCCAATTTTAAAAACAATGACAATCTGACGGCAGAGATATTGCATTTTATATTAAAGACTACAATGTAGCAACATCAAATTCTGTGCTGATCAGGCAGCCTCTGCCTACGTGTTTCCCTGCCTTATGGCAGCAGCAGTCTTCAACATACTTAAATACAATATGCCTAATTCTGAATAACAGCATTGAGAGAATAATGCTGTTTCTCTTCTTTGAGTAAGGTATTTCCCCAGTGACAGATCAGTGGAGCTTCCATAAAGAGAAATGCAAGTATGTGTGTGGGCTAAGCTGAAGATTTCCTTTTATCAGTTCATAAGGACAACACATCTAGCAAAAAGTTGGAATGTTCACGCAAGGGCTTGGAAACGCTGTCATCACTGAGTGGAATTAGTCACAAACTGCAGTTTGTGAAACAGTTGCTTGGGTTTTGTGTCCTTGAAATATATTTAACTCAGCCTGACAGTGAAAAAACTGGATTTCAGTTGTCCTAACAAGGGAGAGTTTTCTCAGCTGAAGGGAGCTTCAAAAGGTGAAGCATTTCCCTGCTGCTCATGACTGCCAGAACTGTTCTTCCCTGAAGCTGCTGCTGGCTGAAGTTCCTGTTGTAACAGATCTGTGAACCATATTATGAGAAGAAAGGTCAGATAAGCACTGATACATTTTTCTAGTGTGCTTGGATGTATCAGTAATAACTATGAGATTGTAACCTGGTGAGCTAGACTTTGTGCAGCTGCCAGATACGGGAAAGTTTCTTCTGTTCAACTTTAGCTTCATTTAATTCTCTCTAGTTTCTAATAAAATCAACACTGCTTTCTTTAGCATAATCTTGTTTCACCAATTGTTACAGAAGCAGGCTGCTTCAATGCTCCAAATGAGCTTCTGACCTCCGGGGGTGGTAGCAGGAAGGTAAAAGGTACTTGGACTGTAGAACTTTGTAGCAGATATGAAGAAGCCAGAATATCTCCAAGATGCTGGCAAAAGTTAGTATACAAAGCAAGTCAGAAAAAGGGGGGAATACGTCAACTATAGGATCAAATACTGACAGGTTTCAAGAAGAATTCTCTTTTACAGTGTCTGTTCTTGGTTTATTTTGTGAAAATACTTGCCCTCTGCTGTCCTACAAACAGCAATATTAGAAACACATTTCCAAATGATACAAAGAATCACAGCCAGAGATGGTTATTCAATAAAATGTATTTCACTTAATCTGGACACACAAAATCAGGATGGATGCTTTTTTGAAAAAGCTTCTAAAGAATCAATCCATGATCGTGCATAGAAGACCTGGGACTTCATTAGGACAGTAGTCTCAAGTTTTCCTTAATGAGGTTTATTTGGCCACTGCCATGAGTTTACATGGTGTTAAATGTGTGAAAAATTAAACTTCAATCTTTCCACAGAAATGTTGCCAAACAAAGATTTAAAGAAGCACAATAAATGAAGTTCATTATTATTATTATTATTATTATTATTATTATTCTCGTTTCCTTTAGCATTTTTTTTTCATTCTGAGTCTGCTTCTCTCTTCTGTGTGTGTTTCAGTGTCAAGTCTGGGAAACACTATGGATTTTCATTTGTATGTGGGAACATCAACATTATAAAAAATGATCATTTCCTGAATAAGCTAGAGACCTGGAGGGCAGCAGGCTTCCAGATCTTGGAAAGCACATGTGTCATTCCATTTATATTACTTTAGCTTTAATGTCACAGTTTCAAACCTCAAATCACTCTGGAGTCCAGAATGTGGCGGCCTGGATTATTCAAAATTACTGAAACACCTTTCAAAGAGCTTTCTTCTAGCAGTAGATGTTTTGGCATGAGGATTGGGAGCACAGCTTTATGTGAAAGAAATTCAGCCCCTGAATTCCTCCCCAGTAACCAAAGAACGTGGACACATTTATTTCCTTCCATGGGAATTCCATCAGAAACTGCAGACAGTGCTAGTCTGTAGGAGAAGGCAATACAGGTGACCTGGCCCCTGAGAAGTAAGAGCTGTGTTAATTACCCAATACAGCCTCACCCCTGATGAGTCACTGCTATAGCCAATAAAGGTAAGTGATAAAGATAAAGATGCTAAAGATGCTAAAGATGCTAAAGATGCTAAAGA